>OZ014525.1:425268709-425741209 GCA_963966055.1 Lathyrus aphaca
GTTGCCCTTGATCCTTGCTGCAGGACACCCCTTTGTCCTTGTCCTGAACTTGCCCATACCTCAAAGGACACCTAACCTTGACTTTTTGCAAAACAAGCCATACCAATCAACATAGCCCACAACAACTCTCTGACCTATCACAACTTGATACATGGACCAAAAGCAACTCAACACACCACATAACACAAGCTGAAACCTCTCATAACACAACATTCACCAAAATCCTCTTTTATGCATTTTTCTTCGAATCTCAACACACAAGCCTCAAACATCAAAACAAATTCCACAGAACAACTCACCTTAACCCTCTGATCATGTTGCCCTGATCATGTTGATGCTTTCATTTTTGAAAATGGTTGAGTTTTGAGGATTTTATGTTGTTCTGAAACTTTGCCCGCGAAATGTGTTTTGATTTGATTCTCCTGATTCATGAAAAATAAATGATTTTTGTTGTGGGGTTTAGATTTAGTGATGTCTAAGGGTTGATTCTGGAGAGTTTGATGAAGTTTTGATGCGTATTGAGTGAGATTGGAGTTTTGGCTGGCCGGAGAAGATGACCGGAACACTGTTCCGGTCATCTGAAAGTGATTAGGGTTCAGGATTAGGGTTTAATCATAATTAGTGAGATTTGAATTTCAGCCGTTCGTTCGCGCGCGTAGTCAATTCCCGCCCCCCTTAGTTTGAATCTGGGCCTTCAGATCAGCAGACTTTCTCATTTTCCTTTTAATTTCATTTTTATTTCATTTGTTTTGTATTTAATTTCCACGAATTTTTAAAAATAGTAAAATGCATTAAAAAATTCTGAAATTTTTTATCAAATCTTTTAGTAATTTTCAGAACCCAAAAATATTTTTATTTTTATTTTTTAGCACCAAAAATTATTTTTAAATCATTTAAATGTTTATTTTTAATTAGTTAATGGAAATTAATTAATTAAAAATGCATTTAAGTATTTAAAAATCACCAAAAAATTCACATTGCATTTTAAAACATTTAGAAACATTGTCCAACTCTTCAAAAAAATTTATTTTTGGTTCTTGACCTACTTTGATAATTTTCATTGGAATAAAAGTTATTTAAAGGCAATATTTTAGTCCTAAATTAGAAAAATTCATTTTGCCTAACCATGAAGAGTTTGATGATGGTTCTTCTTGCATTGCATCCTTCATATCATGTAGTTTCTAGGATAAAATTGGTTTGAATTTATCTTCCATTTTCAATTTAATGAGCATTTTGCCTTTCGAGGTGCCTTGAAACCCTAGTTGACTTGAGAAATTCATAACTTCCATTAGGATAAGACTTAGGTCCTCTCCTTTGGACAGTGAACTTGTGTAGGGTTAGGGTTCCATTGATACCATTTTCAATTTTTTATCATGTCATTTGCTTCTGGTTTTGAATTTTTGCATTGCATGTTATGTATAAACCCTAATTCTTGCCTTCCTTTGCTTCCCTCTCTCATATGCTTGCATTCAAGAACTTGCCATGACATTTTGTGCATCAACATGACATATAAGACATCTTAGGACATATTAGAATCATGCTTGATCATTGCATATTTCATTTTCCATATTGTGCATTCATTTCATTACATAAACTTTCATGAACTTTCATGGTTCAAAGCATGCTTCATTTGCATCCTCATCCTTGTATGATCATCCACACCTCTTGTCATGTGTTTGCATCATCTCTTAGCATCATTAATATCATGTTCATGCTTCTGACTTTGTCTTGCATCATGGCATTTCATCTCATTTTCATTGCATGTCATTTCTTTTGCTAACTTTTCAGGTGGTAAGTTGTTTTGAGAAGTGAATTTGCCTTCACTTCTCACAATCTCTTCTCATCTCTCTCTTGCATCATTTCTGCATTTTATCTTTGTAATAGAGTGAGCTTGCTCATTCATGTTCATCTCTTACTTTCTTTCTTCAGGCAACTTGTCTTCTTAGGTGAAGCAAGTTGTCTTATTTCTTTCTGCTTCTCCTCCTTTCATCTGTTTCTTTCCTGGTGGTTTCTCTCTTGAAGATCTTTTGCAAGCCTCACAAACCCTAGGAACAACCAAGTATGATCACAATTAGGGTTTGATTAGTCCCCCATTTAGTTTTACCTTTGTGTCATCTTTGAGTCTTCTCTTCTCATCTCATAATCAAGGACTAAACCTTGAAGGTTTTGAGGCTTTGTGATTAAGCTTATACCTGCATCCTTCTATTAGGATGGAGTGTATAACTTTAATCCTAATTGTTAAACCCTTAATATGTTTAAATCCTTTAATCAATCCATCTAATAATCACTAAGACATCAAGCTTGTAACTTGGGCCTTGCATTAGGGTTCTAATTCTTCCTTAATTGGTTAAGAAGGACTAACCCTAGTGTTAATGGACAAGTCCCCCTCAAGTTGTCTTACAAAATCATAAAATTCATTTCATAATCATACCATTAACTAAAATCCACTTTAATAAAGGCTTTGTTTTGTCATGAGGTTAATCCCTAATCATGGATTAAGTTGAGGAGCCTTCCTCAGCTTAAAGGTTCTCATCTATTATCCTTCTATTAGGATGGTGTAATGGGTCCATTAAATCCCTGATTATGGCTTAAACTCATTACTTAACACTAAACAAAAACACCAAAAACATCTAAATAATTACAAGTAGGTCAATGATCTTAATCCTACATCATGGTGATTAAGTGTGAGGTGTTTACCTCATACTCAAGGTATTCTCATTACCCCTAATCAGAGGGAGGATGTGATGAGTTTACTAACCCTTGGTTTAGGCTTAAGCTCATTAACTTATGACAAATATCAAAAAGCAATAAAAGATTGAAAACACAAAAAAAAACAATAATCGTCTCCTCCGGGATTCTTTTCTCACCTCATTCACTCACAAACGAGAACTTGCTTCTTCCGTCTAATGCAAGACAGTTTGCACCTGAGCCAGACAGGTCATACACTTGAGCATAGACAAGTAAGTAGTTCACAGGTCAATTCATCTTTCAATCTCTTTGAGTCGAACTACGGTGTTCTGACTTCCTCATTGCACGAGAGGATACGTAGGCATAACTTAACGGTTATCGAACAAAAGTCTCTGTATATTCCCCTTCCTTCCAGCATTATTCTTTTAAGCCTCATAATCATGAGCATTTCACTCTTGTTCTTACACTGACACTTCACATATTTCACTTCACTTTCTTTTAGCACGTACACTTGTATTCTTTCCAGCTTTGATACACAGATTGCACTGACACTACCCCTTTAAAACACAAATCTTTCAAGCGTGGATCCCGTCGAGTACGACGGACAATCTGGGTGCTAATACCTTCCCAGGTTGTAACCAACCCCCTTTCTCAGTTTCTTTGGTTCGCAACCGTCTTATCCATCTTTCTTAGGTTTATGCAGCATTACCTTTCCTTCGGGATAAAAATGCCTAGCTGGCGACTCTTTTCATCTTTTCTCCTTCGCCGACCGTTCGCGTCTGTACCCCTTCTGACCGGGTGTCATTTGGTGGGAGCGACAGCTTGGCGACTCTGCTGGGGAACCTTATACTATAACCAGGGCTTCTGGTTCTTTTTGTGGGTTCCTCCTAGCGCTTGTTTGATTTGTGTTTACTAGGGTGTTATGTGCTAATTGTGTGTTTATTTGTATTTCTTTATTTGTTGCTTTCTGTACAACTTTATTTATTGCTTTCTTTACAATCTTACATATCATACTATCATACTGTCATTGCTGGATCTGGTTTGCTGTTTTGGTGGGTGGGGGTCCCATTGAGAGTTTGAGGTCCTATACCTGGGGCCTGAGTGACACCTAGGCTAGAGTGGTTCATGTTCTTTCCCATTCCATTTCGGTCTGGTGCGGGAATATGAAATACGGTTCAAATATGGGTTTCTTCTTGAGAACTCTGTGCAACAAATTTCCCGTAGTACTAGGGCTATCTGGGAAGCCTGCTAAGTCTGGATGACCTTTATTATGACCTTCTGAATCTAAGGTGAATTAGAGGAGGATCTCTTATGATTATTGTAAACACTGTACCTCCGGGTTAGAAGTGTTTACACTTTTCATAATTGATCCAAGTCTGAGGATCCTTGTTCTAGAACACTACCTGTGAGGGGGTTGGGCTGTTTACAGGTTTGCAGGTACCCTTGGCCATATCATACCTTGTTTTTGTTCTAAGAGTACTCCCCTTTGGACAGTTCTTGTGATTAACCCTGGACATGTGACTCTTTATTTGAGTCCCTCACCCTGGTTATTGGATTTCTAAGCCTTCATCTGGACCTTCTTGAACATACATGAGCTTTATATCAAGACAAATAATCAGATCCAGCTTGATCACAAACCCTTGCATATCATTTGCATACATCATCATTGCATCATTTAACATTTGTTTATATGTTTTTCAGGGTATCCACATCATATCTGGTTTGGTTTTGACCCCTTCTTCTGCATAGACCTCTGCTTCATCAGTTATCTGCTTCAGCTATCTTCATCATCACCAGCATCAGCCTGTCAGTGGCTCATATCCAGTATCAGCCTTGACCTTCATCAGCACCTATCTTCCTCCTCTTCAGCATTTATGACTACTCCCAGGAAGAGCAACATATCCTACCATTTCTTTGAGCCTGTGCTGACTGGCATCAGGCAAGTCCAGTCACTTATCACCCCTGACCATATCCCATTGTTTAGAGAGCACTATGGAGGTATCCTGGATATGGTTATGGACCTTGACCCTTCTCATAGGAGCATGATCCACACCTGCTTGCAGTTTTATGACCCTCCTTTGAGGTGCTTCACCTTCCCAGACTTTCAGTTAGGGCCTCTACTGGAAGAGTTTTCCTCATTGATTGGAGTACCTATCAGGGGTGGACTCCCTTTCAACCCAGAAATGACTTTTCCCAGCAATGGAGAAGTAGCAAAAGCACTACACCTGGAGCCTGCCTTGATTGAGCAAGGTATGACAAAAAAAGCTGGAATCCCTGGTCTTCACTTGGATTTCTTGATTTCTCAGGCCATCCTAAAGGCCTTCTTGGGAGAGTGGAGGGCAGTCTGTGCACTATTAGCCCTCAGCATATATGGGGTTATACTGTTTGCGGATGAGCCCAAATTTATCAGCAAGAATGCCATTCATCTGTTTCTTCTAAGGAACCCAGTACCCACATTACTGGGAGATTTCTATTACTCCATCCATCAGAGGAATGAGAAACAAAGGGGGAAGTTAGTGAGATGTTGTGCTCCTTTGTTTCATACCTGGCTGCTCAGACACCTACGTAAGACATATGCCTTCTTGAATCCTCACCAGCAGAAGAATTGGGCCAAGAGGCTCATTGCTTTGACTTCAGATGATATTAGATGGTGCACCCAGAGCACCAAAGGCAAAGACATTATCACCAGTTGCGGGCAATACCCAAATGTGCCTCTGATAGGAGTAAAGGGTTGCATCAACTACAATCTTTTGTTGTTTAAGAGACAACTGGGCTATGCTTTGGTTCACCCTCCCAGAGTGCAAGACTTAGCTGAGACCCTATATTGTGAAATGAAGCCTAATTTAGTTGCTGTTAGACAAGCATCCTGGGCTTGGGACAACATCCAGACAAAAGGGATGGCTATTCTAGGGAGGTGTAATAATGTTGCTTCAGCTCAATACTATGATTGGTCCTGTACTAGAGCTCAGATTACTGGAATGCCTTTCACCATTGAGGATATACCTGGACCATCTACAACACAGCCAACAACAACTATCAGCCTGGAAGAATTTGAGAAGCTGAAGGAAAGGAATGAGAATCTATCTCAAGGTTTAAAGAAGACCCTTTGGGAAAGGAGTGATGGTCGTCTGGACATTGAGAGGTTGGAAGAGCTTAGGGTGGAGCATCTGGCCAAAATTGAGAAAACAGAGGACTACATCAGGAAAGCAAGGGCTGGGGAACAAATATTGAAGAATGCCTGTAAAGAAGCCAAGCGTCAGAAGGCTAGGACTGAGCTTTACCTGCAAGAGAGTCAGGCTAGGTGGGTCAGGATCACTGAAGCCCGGACACAGGAAGACTAGAAGACTCAAGCTAAGATTGAATAGTTGGTGGCCAATGAAAAGAAGCAGCATGAAGCTTTGTTGGCAGCCCAGAAGGAGATTTCAGAGTTGAAGCTTAGGGCAGGGTTGAAGAGATCAAAGGATCAGGACAGGCACAAGAGTCTGACCACTGCCATTGCCACCAGGAACCTCCTCATTAGGACCATTACAGAGCACCCAGCTGGTCCAGTGACTGAGGCACTCCTGAAGGAGGTCAAGGAGGATGAGTTTGGACTGAATGTCTGACTCTTTGTTTGTTGTTGTTTCCATTTGATGTACTTTTTTCTTTTTTTGATGTATTTTGACCCTCCACGGGCATGTGTTGTAAAACAAACTATGTATTTGTTCATCATTTGTAATATTAGTTTGCTTTCATTGGGTTTCTGTTCTTAGCAACATCAAGCATCTTCCTCGGGGTCTGGAAAGGTCAAAACCAAGAACCAAGCCGGATACATTGGAAAACAAATAAGCATACTGCATTGCATACTAACTTTGTTTTGTTTTGTAGGTTTTGTTATTATTGTTTCTAACTTTGTTGTCATCTCAGGAAACATTGCTCGTCGCCGAGTGTTCCCTGTCAACCGCACGCACCGATACCCTACTCGCAACAACCTTCCTGGTATTCAAATGGATCAAGTACAGCAAGATCTGACTGAGGTCAGGAATTAGATGGCTAATGAGAGGGTAGAAATGAGGAATCAGATGTCTCAATTCATGGCTATGATGACTGGCTTGGCCCAGAGTCAAGAAAGATTAAAAGAAATGGTGGAAAGGCAAACTCCTGAAGAGCCTCCTCTTGGGACAGGAGGAACTAGCAACAATGAAAGGGGTCAGCCTCGTATTGATCCACCAGTATTTGGACCTCATCTGGATCCAGAAGCTAATATCCCAAGGAATGTACAGGGTAACACTGCTGCAGGCAGGATCTTGCAAGAAGATGCTCAAGAAGAGCATTTTACTGTTATGGGGGCAGGAGATGAAGTTTATGACCGGAGGTTAGATGAAATTGCTGAGAAATTGAGATCTCTAGAGTCTCAGAATTCCTTGGGCTTCGATGTAATGGACATGGGGCTAGTGGATGGGGTGAGAATTCTCCACAAATTCAAACCCCCGTGCTTTGAGAAATACAATGGTACCTCTTGTCCACGAACTCACCTGCAGTCTTTCCTGGGAAGACTTAAAGCATATACTATGGATGAGAAGCTGTGGATGTTCTACTTTGAAGATAGTCTGACTGGGGCTTCAAGAGAGTGGTATTCACACTTAACCAGAGCTACCATTAGATGCTGGAAGGACTTAGCTGAAGCCTTCATTAGGCAATATCAATACAATCTGGACATGGCTCCTAACAGGACCCTCCTGATGGGAATGTCTCAGTCTTCCAGAGAAAGCTTCAGGGAATATGCCTAAAGGTGGAGACAGCTTGCTACTGCTGTCCAACCACCCATGTCGGAAAGAGAAATGGCCGATATGTTCATGAATACTCTACAAGGAACATATATTGATAGACTGGCTGCCTTTTCCTCTACCAGCTTTGCTGATGTCGTCATAGCTGGTGAAAGGATCGAAAGCCTTTTAAAAATGGGAAAAATTTCTGATAGTGGTGCAAGTTCATCCAGTAATCCCAGGAAGCCTTTTGTGAGACCCCGAAGAGCCGGTGAGACCAATTCCATTCATGCGAGCAGGGGCAGACCTCAGTATGTTCACAGATCAGTTGCAGCAGTTACCATTCCAGCTCCGATTCCTCAGCAATCAGCATATCCTCAGCAACAACCACATTATCAACAACAAGTTTAGTATCCGCAACAGAGAACCTACAACAACAACAATAGCAACCAACAACAACGGCCATTCCAACAAAGACCATCACAGGCAAACAGGGTGATTGATCCCATCCCTATGCCTTATGCTGCCTTATTGCCACAACTTCTGAAGCTTAACTTGGTTGAGCTAAGGACTTTGGCACCACCTGATCCCCTCAACTTCCCAAAGAATTATGATGTCAACGCCAGTTGTGCTTTCCATTCCAATGCACCTGGTCACAATACTGAAAAATGCAGGGCCTTGCAAATGAAAGTCCAAGATCTGGTGGATTCTAAAGCCCTCAACTTTGCACCTCCTCCAAATGTCAACAAAAATCCTATGCCTAATCATGGTGGGCCGAGGATTAATGCCATTGAGGAAGACAAACCATCTACCTTGATCACCAGTGTTGCACAAATTCGAACACCTTTGGTCGAAATTAAAGCTCAGCTTTTAGAGTGCCAAGTGTTCCCTGGATGTGAGCTCGGTTGTGGGTATTGCAACATTGCAGTAAATGGGTGCGAAAGGCTGAGAAGCGGCATAGATGGCCTTATCAAGGATGGTATCCTTCAGATTTCAACAACGGCGCCTACAAACCCAGCAATTCCTTTAACAACAATTCCCGATTCTTCTACAACAGCGACAACAATCATTCCTACCGATTCGTCAATATCATCAGCAATTACTCCATCCATCACCTCAACAAGTCAAAATTCAACAGCCATTTCTTCTACAACATTAGCATCCATTTATTTAGCAGAATCTTCTACAACACCAGCAAGGATCAATGAAGATGTCTCGACAGTTACAATCTACTATGACCCATCAAATGTTCCTCCCAGCAGCAATTTCCAACAACAAGCCATGGCACCTCCTGCCAGATCACCAGTCACAATTTACTATGATCTGCACACCATTACAGTACCCTCCTCTGCAGCAATCAGTCCAGTCACTATTACGGTGCCTGGACCAGTTCCCTATGAAAGCAGCAATGCCATACCTTGGCATTATGGCTCTGATCTCTATTGCAACGGGGAGAAAATCACTCTGGATTCATCAATCTCTTCTCCACAAGTTGATAATGTTGGGGGAGGCGGAGGCTTCACCAGAAGCGGAAGCCTTTTTGCCTCACAAACACAAAGACCTAATGCTGAAGCAGAAGCTGCTGCCAAAGCAAAAGGAAAGAGTGTGGTATCTGAAGAGCCGACTACCAAAGAAACTCAGAAGACATCTTTTGAACAAGATGTAGACGAGTTCATGAGAATCATAAAAAGGAGTGATTACAAGGTGGTGGACTAGCTTCACCAAACTCCCTAAAAAATCTCCATATTATCACTGTTGATGTGTTCTGAAGCTCACAGGAACGCACTGTTGAAAGTCCTGCACGCAGCATACGTGTCAGAGGAGATTACTGTTAATCAGCTAGAAACCGTGGTTGCGAATGTCAACACCAGTCATGGACTGGGCTTTACCAATGCTGACTTAACAACAGAGGGACATAACCACAACAAGGCCTTACATATCACCTTGGAATGCAAGGGTGTTGTTCTATCTCATGTACTGGTGGACACTGGGTCATCACTCAATGTTCTACCAAAGAAAGCCTTAGTGAAGCTGGAGAATGATGGCTTGGCATTGCGTCCAAGTAATTTGGTGGTGAGAGCATTTGATGGCTCTAAAAGATCAGTGCTTGGGGAGATTGATCTGCCTGTGTTGATTGGCCCGCAGACCTTCAAAACTACCTTCTTTGTGATGGACATACAGCCGACCTACAGCTGTCTGTTGGGTAGAGCTTGGATCCACACCGCTGGCGCTGTAACGTCTACCCTTCACCAGAAGTTGAAATTCGAGTGGGAAGGCCAAATCATCACCATCTGTGGGGAGGAGGACATCTTTGTTAGCCAGGTGGCTACGTATAAGTACATTGAGATGGATGGGGAATTCCATGAAACCATGAGCCAAGGGTTTGAGGCCTTGAATATTAATGAAGCATTTGCTGTACTAGGAACTTCCATAACATCGTACCAGCAAGCCCGGAAGGTTGTAGAGGAAGGTACCGCCCAAGGCTAGGGCAAGCTGCTGCCCGTGGAAAAGAAAGAAGACCGATTTGGGTTGGGTTACAGACCAACTCAGCAAGATCAATCAGAGGCTGCCAAGGAGCCCAAGTTTGTCAGCGGGGGAATGCTCACCCCGGATGCTGTGAACAATTTGGAAGATGAGTCGGAAGATGAGCGCAACCTGGAAAGCTGGATACGTCCAAGGACCCCGGGGAGCCATGTCTCAAACTGGTCTTCCCAGGAAATTATAAGGGTTACTCCTGCAGAGTAATTATTATTTCCTGTATTTTAAAGCATGCATCAAGTCTTACATCTTGCCCAAGATGTCAAGACTCATTTTGTAATCGGGCCATCTTGTATTTTGTGCAAAGATCAATTAATGAATATCAGGACGTCTTTTGCAAATGAATCTTTTTCTTTTCCGCTCACTGTTTTTCATTTTTTCACTTTTTGTACAAAATTAAAATGGCAATGTTTTTCAAAATAATAACTTCATTTTCACTTTTTCTAAATAAGATAAAACTGATCACTAAAATGAACAAATCTAAACCCTTGCAGAAAGTGCCCTCCAGACTGCACCGACAACAACACTGCTATGACTTTGTATGAATTTGACAATCCAATCAATCAAGCTGATGAAGGGGTTGAAGAAGATTATGAGCTGCCTGAAGAGCTAGCTAGGTTGTTGAGACAAGAGGAGAAGGTTATCACTCCTCATCAGGAGGAGGTCGAGACGGTTAATCTTGGTACAGAAGAAGACGTGAAAGAAGTTAAGATCGGGGCTTGCTTACAAGATTCAGTGAAAGAGCAACTGATTGACAGGCTTCGAGAATATGTGGATGTTTTCGCTTGGTCTTATCAGGATATGCCAGGGTTGGACACCGACATTGTCATGCACAAGCTGCAGTTGAAAGAAGACTGTCCGCCAGTAAAACAGAAGTTACGCCGTACTCGCCCAAATATGGCAATGAAGATAAAAGAAGATGTACAAAAGTAGTGGGACGCCGGTTTCCTCGCTGTGACCAGCTATCCGCCGTGGGTTGCTAATATTGTACCTGTGCCTAAGAAAGATGGCAAGGTGAGGATGTGTGTGGAATACCGGGATCTGAACAGACCTAGCCCGAAAGATGACTTCCCGTTACCTCACATTGATGTATTGGTCGACAATACGGCTCAGTTCTCGGTGTTCTCCTTCATGGATGGATTTTCAGGATATAATCAGATCAAGATGTCACCTGAGGAAATGGAGAAGACAACCTTTATCACACCCTGGGGCATGTTCAGTTATAAGGTGATGCCATTTGGACTGAAGAATGCGGGTGCTACTTATCAACGGGCTATGGTAACATTATTCCATGACATGATCCACAAAGAAATTGAATGTTATGTGGATGACATGATTGCCAAGTCCCTCACAGAAGAGGACCACCTGGTGAATCTGTTAAAGTTATTCAAGCGTCTGAGGAAGTACCAGTTGAAGTTAAACCCCAACAAATGCACATTCGGGGTGCGATCCGGTAAGCTGCTGGGATTTATTGTAAGTGAAAAAGGGATTGAAGTTGACCCTGACAAAGTCAAAGCCATTCAAGAAATGCCTGCACCTAAGACTGAAAAAGAAGTTCGGGGGTTCTTAGGCAGATTGAACTACATGTCACGGTTCATATCTCACCTTACTGCAACCTGTGAACCTTTGTTCAAGTTGTTAAGAAAAGAACAAACAGTCAGGTGGAACGAAGACTGCCAGAGGGCTTTTGAAAAAATCAAGGAATACTTACAGGAGCCTCCAATCCTTATGCCTCCAGTTGAAGGAAGACCTCTAATCATGTACTTGACAATATTAGAGGAGTCGATGGGGTGTGTGTTGGGCCAGCATGACGAGTCTGGTCGAAAAGAGTATGCAATTTACTACCTGAGCAAAAAGTTTACCGACTGTGAACAACGTTATTCACTGCTCGAGAAAACTTGATGTGCTTTAGCGTGGGCTGCTCGCCGACTAAGGCAGTATATGTTGACCCACACCACTTTATTGATCTCGAAAATGGACCCAGTCAAGTATATATTTGAGAAGCCAGCTCTTACCGGACGGGTTGCAAGATGGCAAATGATCCTCACAGAATATGATATTCAGTACACCTCTCATAAGGCCATCAAAGGCAGTGTATTGTCTGATTACCTTGCTAAGAAACCCATTGATGATTACTAACCTATGAGATTTGACTTCCCTGATGAAGACATCATTTTCATAAAAGAAAAAGATCACGAATAGCCTATTCACACTGAAGGGCCTGACCCTGAAGAAGAGTGGACTATGATGTTTGATGGGGCTGTTAATATGAATGGTCGTGGTGTTGGTGCAGTACTCATTACACCTAAGGGAGTTCACATGCCTTTCTCGGCAAAACTCACCTTTAACTGCACTAACAATGAAGCTGAATACGAAGCTTGTATTATGGGTCTTAAGGAAGCCATTGACCTCAGGATCAAGACATTGACTGTGTTTGGAGATTCAGCTCTGGTAATTAATCAAACCAACGGCAAATGGTACACCCACCAAGATCATCTGATACCCTACCGGGATTATACAAGGGGGTTATTGACTTTCTTCACTACAGTCAAGCTTGAGTATATCCCTCGAGATGAAAATCAGTTTGCAGATGCTCTGGCTACCATTTCATCCATGATCAAAGTTCAAGCTGCCAACTTTGTGCCTCGGATATCAGTATCCAGACTTGACAGACCAGCATATGTATTCTCATCAGACCTTGCTAAAGATGATAAGCCTTGGTTCCACGACATCAAATGCTTCTTGGAGGATCAAACATACCCACCTGGGGCATCTTCCAATGATAAGAAGATGTTAAGAATGCTAGCTGGTAGTTTCTTCCTGAATACTGATGGTTCCTTGTATAAGAGAAAACTTTGATATGGTACTTCTCAGATGTGTCGAAAAGGCAGAAGCAGACTTGTTGATGCACGAGGTGCACGAAGGATCCTTTGGTACCCATGCAGGAGGGCATGCAATGGCCAAAAAGTTGTTAAGATCAGGCTATTACTGGATCACAATGGATGCAGACTGTTGTGCCTATGCCAGAAAATGCCATAAATGCCAGATCTATGCGGATAAAGTGCATGTGCCTCCTAATCCTTTGAATGTGATGTCTTCACCCTGGCCCTTTGCCATGTGGGGCATTGATATGATTGGAAAGATTGAACCGACTGCTTCAAATGGCCACAGATTCATCTTGGTAGCTATTGACTATTTTACCAAGTGGGTTGAAGCAGCTTCTTATGCAAATGTTACAAGGCAAGTGGTAGCCCGATTTCTGAAGAAAGACATCATCTGTCGGTATGGAGTGCCCGAGCGAATCATTATTGATAATGGTTCCAACTTGAACAACAGAATGATGGCAGAGCTGTGTCGGGACTTCAAAATCAAACACCACAATTCTTCTCCTTACAGGCCAAAGATGAATGGCGCTGTAGTGGCAGCTAACAAGAATATCAAGAAGATTGTACAGAAGATGGTGGTCACCTACAAAGACTGGCATGAAATGCTACCGTTTGCCTTGCATGGGTACCGAACGTCAATCAGAACATCCACTAGGGCAACACCGTATCAGCTTGTGTATGGTATGGAGGCAGTCCTACCTGTTGAAGTTGAGTTACCCTCCTGGCGGGTACTAATGGATGTAAAATTGAACGAAGCAGAATGGGTCCGATCCCAATACGAACAACTAAGTCTGATCAAAGAGAAGAGATTAGCTGCAATCTGCCATGGGCAGTTGTATCAGAAAAGAATGAAGAAAGCCTTCGATCAGAAAGTCCGGCTTCGAGAATACCAAGTAGGGGATCTTGTGCTGAAAAGGCTCCTCCCTCCTCATACAGACCACAAGGGCAAGTGGACTCCGAATTATGATGGTCCATTCATAGTAAAGAAGGTTTTCTCTGGTGGAGCACTGATGCTCAGTACTATGGATGGTGAAGACTTCCTGTCCCCTGTGAATTCGGATGCAGTTAAAAAATACTTCGCATAAAATGACCCGCTGGACATAAAAATAGAATGTAAGTCCAGGAAAAAATAGGGCATCCCGGCGAGTCAAAAAACAGAATAAGGGACTCGGGCAAAAATAAGGGAAAATAAATAAAAAATGTACACCCGCTGAGTTGAAAAGCCGCATTGGACAACTCAGGCAAAAATGGGTATCCCGGTGGATTGAAAACCCGAAAGGGCGATCCACGCAAAATAAGGGAATAAGCGAACAACTACATTCCGAATTCGTCTGTATCACTTACAACACGGCAAGCTTCGAAAGGATAAAACATCGGTCAGAATCAATCTTCTTCAGAAAGCAAGATGAGAAGAACGTCAAGGTCATACGAGTCATAGCAAAAGAGAAGCTCCTTGAAGCGTCATCAACATTGCCAACACCTTTTTGTTTCCTAATTTGTAACGATTACCTCATTTCAGGGGATCTGTTTCTTTGACTGTATCTTGCCAATTCAGGGCATATAAATTAATAAAATCAGATTTTCAGTCATATTTCGTCTCGTACGTTCTATATTCATTTGCAAAATGTCTGATGTCCTTATAAACCTTGTTTGCATGAATACAGATGCGTCTTTTCTAAACTACATGCTTGCAGGAAATATATTTGCTCCCAGGAGTGTCTAAATTCCTATGATGGAATCCAGTAAGGGATACCTCGGGATACTTGTGCGTTTCTTTGCCATACAGGATTGCAGGTAGTCAAAGTGCAACATGGGGCATGGAAAGTTTCTCCCCAGCAAGCTGTCAAATCACCATTTTCTCAGCCATTCTTCTGACACCAAAGCTGCTTTCTCCCCAGCCGAGTTGCCAGTCATCATTCCTCCTCGGCCAAATGTCAGACAAGGAACTATTATCCCCACAGATTTTCAGCCTCTATTCAGAAGAGCAATGCCTAAAGACCTCACAACAAAGCGATGAAAGTTTCTACGGCCCCCAGCTGGGTACCTCATCACGAAGGATGGGACTATCGGTGACCTATTCCCCCATACAGAGATACATGTCAGATCTACCAATGATCTCATCCCACAGCTGGGATGTCCACTTCAAGCAAATCAGCCCGAGATCTTCACCGCAATAGGATCCAAATCCCGGATCGGTATCTCTGCATAATCATAGCATTCACATCATATTTTCCCCCAAAGCGTAGCATTCTGTCTAATACGGAGCATTACGGCAAAAATCAAACATATTGCATAATCATAGGCCATGTTTTGAACAGGTACATGTGTGTACCAACGTACCACCAACGATATACAGAATACTTCCCAAGCTCCCCAGCAGAAAGCCGAAATATCCTCTTTGCACTCACAAATACAGATACATACTCCTTTTGGTACACGTCCGTGTCATCATTCCCCAGTAACGTCGCCCGAGCGTTCTCTACAGACAGATACATATATACACAATTCCCTGACATCTGTCCGTGTCACCATCCCCAGCACAGTTTCCTACACACTTTGTAAACCAAATACTTGTTTATAATACACTTCTTCCGACACCCGTCTGTGTCGTGCTCTCCACAGCAAGTTGGACACTCGTCTATGTCCCACTCATCACTTTTTACTCATACAGATACTCGTCCGTATCTTGTATACACCGTTTAAATACCCTCAGGGTCGACACTAGTCCGTGTTCTTTGTTAACCGGTTGATGCTCGTCCCTATAATCATCTCTGAACACTGTGTCAGCGTTTGTTTCTATCGATACTCGTCCGTATCGTAGTCTTAAGGATGTTCGTCCGCACCTTTAATCTATACACAGTGTCAAACACTTATACCTTTTCTTTCTTGAATTTAGACACTCGCCCATGTCTACTATTCCCCAGAAAAGTCCCCGGCTCCCGAATAAACTATCTCCTTTTTTATCTGACATTTGTCCTATGTCACGTTATTTTCGGCAGCCGTACCCTGCCAGGTGCTCGTCCTTCACCTTTTTGATGATCGTCCTTCATCATCCCCAGCGGAGTCTCTATTCATTAGAACTCCTTCCTATCCGACATTCGTCCTATGTCGTGATATTTTCAGCAGCCGTCCCCTGCTAGGTGATCGCCCTTCACCTTTTGATGATCGTCATTCATCATTTTTATCCGATGGTCGTCCCCATCGTTGATCTTGTTATCTGACATTCGTCATATGTCATGATAAACCCCGAGAGCAGCCGTACCCTGCTAGGTGATCGTCTTTCACCTCTTGATGATCGTCCTTCATCATGCTTATCTGATGGCCGTCCCCATCGTTGACCTTCTTTATCCGAAATTTGTCCTATGTCTTGATACTTTCGGCAGCCGTACCCTGCCAGGTGATCGTCCTTCACCATTAGATGATTGTCCCTCATCTTATCCCCAGCAGAGCAGCCGTCCCCTGCTAGGTGATCGTCCTTCACCTTTGATGACCGTTCCTCATCAATTATTCTCTTCAACCCGATGGTCGTCCCCATCATTTACCTCCGATCCCCAGAGAGTCTTATTACTTTCCCCAGCATGTCGGTTGTCCCCGTCATTGCTTCATCCTCAGCAGTCGTCCTCTACTCGACGGTCGTCCTCCGTCGCCCACACTTTATAATCATACTTTTTTTTCTTTTACAATCTATATCCCTTTTCTTCTTCATTCGGTGAGTGCAAATTTTGGACTGTCTTTGATATTCAACCACAAGTTATCTTGTTTGCCTGTTAAGCCGCTGCTTACATCATACACAGCTAACTCATGTTTGAATAGGGGCAGCTATAAACACCCCAAATTTGCCCTCATTCATTCACACCATGGCTTATGATCTTTTCATATTGCATAAATTCAATCATATCATCTCATATTGCATTCTTGCTTCACTGCATTGATTCTAAGTCATCTGCATCTAGGGTTTCTGATCTGAGCAATCCAAGAGCTATTTGAGCCACTCCAAAGGTCTTCAATCATCTCAAGAGGGTCCATGTATGTTCAAGCATCATATTATATCCTCACAAGGCCAAGAAAGCCAAAGAATCACAAGAACTGAGAAAAGCATGGAAGCAGAGCCAGGTTTAACTGCACAGATGACCTAAAATTAGGGTTTCGGTTTCAGAGGCCATAACTCCAAATTTTTTTGGTCATTCTTGTTTCTATTGGTATTTATATGTTATGAGGATTATGCATATCAATTTTCATGAAGAAATTCAATGGGGAAGGCATCTGATCACAAGATGACTTCTTGAGCAAGTCAGTACAAAATCAGAGCATCTGAGGCCCCCAATGACCCAACCAAAGGGGTTTCTCCATCATTTTGAATGTGTATGATCTTTATTTGATCATAAAAGATGCTAGAAGTTCACAAAATTGAAGAATCTCAAGTCATTTGCAAAGTTGCCTTTTTGGGAAAGTGACTTGTAATGCAAACTTGCCATTTTGGGAAAGTTTTTCAACCTCCTCTTTTTGATTCAAAAATGCTTCAAATAAGAAATCTTTGGTCATGAAAGTTGTAGATTGGATCCTCCCATTTTCAAAAAGTACAAGAACTCATTCTAATTCATTTTAGATCAAAAGTTATGGCTTGTCAAAGTTGGACAAAATCACTAAATTTTCACTTTTGCACCAAAGAGGGAAATTTGCAAAAACCCTTGCCAAACCAATTTGTGACTTCAAAGTGACTTCTAATTATCATACAAACACAATGCAATGCATAAAAGTCAGAATTGGCCCAAGGATTTCCAAGTTTCATGACTTGTGCATGAAGAAACCAAGAAAAGGCCAAACTTCATGAAATTTGCAAAACCACCCATAAGCTTCAATCCACTTGCTAATTGGCCTCAATCTGAATTCCATGGTTGCCTTTGATCCTTGCTGCGCAGGACACCCCTTTGTCCTTGGCCTGAACTTGCCCATACCTCAAAGGACACCTAACCTTGACTTTTTGCAAAACAAGCCATACCAATCAACATAGCCCATAACAACTCTCTGACCTATCACAACTTGATACATGGACCAAAAGGAACTCAACACACCACATAACACAAGCTGAAACCTCTCATAACACAGCATTCACCAAAATCCTCTTTTATGCATTTTTCTTCGAATCTCAACACACAAGCCTCAAACATCAAAACAAATTCCACAGAACAACTCACCTTAACCCTCTTATCATTTCCCAACCATTACCTTGCTCTAAAAGTCCCACAATCAGAAATACGATTTTCACCTTGCACAAACTGAGCTTCTGCAATCTTCATTTTGAGGCCACAAAAACTCCAGCTAAGCATCACAAACACTTGAGGGAGATCATTGGAGAAGTTTCGAAGCAAAGAAGCAGCCAAACAATGCCACTTTCGAAAGCTTCAACTCAGGTAACCTTAAGAACAAATTTTCCAGAAGCTTGATTTTAGGTTATAAACTTGTTCCTCATGTTTCCCTGATCATGTTGATGCTTTCATTTTTGAAAATGGTTGAGTTTTGAGGATTTTATGTTGTTCTGAAACTTTGCCCGCGAAATGTGTTTTGATTTGATTCTCTTGATTCATGAAAAATAAATGATTTTTGTTGTGGGGTTTAGATTTAGTGATGTCTAAGGGTTGATTCTGGAGAGTTTGATGAAGTTTTGATGCGTATTGAGTGAGATTGGAGTTTTGGCTGGCCGGAGAAGATGACCGGAACACTGTTCTGGTCATCTGAAAGTGATTAGGGTTCAGGATTAGGGTTTAATCATAATTAGTGAGATTTGAATTTCAGCTGTTCTTCGCGCGCGTAGTCAATTCCCGCCCCCCTTAGTTTGAATCTGGGCCTTCAGATCAGCTGACTTTCTCATTTTCCTTTTAATTTCATTTTTATTTCATTTGTTTTGTATTTAATTTCCACGAATTTTTAAAAATAGTAAAATGCATTAAAAAATTCTGAAATTTTTTATCAAATCTTTTATTAATTTTCAGAACCCAAAAATATTTTTATTTTTATTTATTTGCACCAAAAATTATTTTTAAATCATTTAAATGTTTATTTTTAATTAGTTAATGGAAATTAATTAATTAAAAATGCATTTAAGTATTTAAAAATCACCAAAAAATTCACATTGCATTTTAAAACATTTAGAAACATTGTCCAACTCTTCAAACAAATTTATTTTTGGTTCTTGACCTACTTTGATAATTTTCATTGGAATAAAAGTTATTTAAAGGCAATATTTTGGTCCTAACTTAGAAAAATTCATTCTGCCTAACCATGAAGAGTTTGATGATGGTTCTTCTTGCATTGCATCCTTCATATCATGTAGTTTCTAGGATAAAATTGGTTTGAATTTATCTTCCATTTTCAATTTAATGATCATTTTTCCTTTTGAGGTGCCTTGAAACCCTAGTTGACTTGAGAAATTCATAACTTCCATTAGGATAAGACTTAGGTCCTCTCCTTTGGACAGTGAACTTGTGTAGGGTTAGGGTTCCTTTGATCCCATTTTCAATTTTTTATCATGTCATTTGCTTCTGGTTTTGAATTTTTGCATTGCATGTTATGTATAAACCCTAATTCTTGCCTTCCTTTGCTTCCCTCTCTCATATGCTTGCATTCAAGAACTTGCCATGACATTTTGTGCATCAACATGACATATAAGACATCTTAGGACATATTAGAATCATGCTTGATCATTGTATCTTTCATTTTCCATGTTGTGCATTCATTTCATTACATAAACTTTCATGAACTTTCATGGTTCAAAGCATGCTTCATTTGCATCCTCATCCTTGTATGTTCATCCACACCTCTTGTCATGTGTTTGCATCATCTCTTAGCATCATTAATATCATGTTCATGCTTCTGACTTTGTCTTGCATCATGGCATTTCAACTCATTTTCATTGCATGTCATTTCTTTTGCTAACTTTTCACGTGGTAAGTTGTTTTGAGAAGTGAATTTGCCTTCACTTCTCACAATCTCTTCTCATCTCTCTCTTGCATCATTGCTGCATTTTATCTTTTTATTAGAGTGAGCTTGCTCATTCATGTTCATCTCTTACTTTATTTCTTCAGGCAACTTGTCTTCTTAGGTGAAGCAAGTTGTCTTATTTCTTTCTGCTTCTCCTCCTTTCATCTGTTTCTTTCCTGGTGGTTTCTCTCTTGAAGATATTTTGCAAGCCTCACAAACCCTAGGAACAACCAAGTATGATCACAATTAGGGTTTGATTAGTCCCCCATTTAGTTTTACGTTTGTGTCATCTTTGAGTCTTCTCTTCTCATCTCATAATCAAGGACTAAACCTTGAAGGTTTTGAGGCTTTGTGATTAAGCTTATACCTGCATCCTTCTATTAGGATGGAGTGTATAACTTTAATCCTAAGTTTAAACCCTTAATATGTTTAAATCCTTTAATCAATCCATCTAATAATCACTAAGACATCAAGCTTGTAACTTGGGCCTTGCATTAGGGTTCTAATTCTTCCTTAATTGGTTAAGAAGGACTAACCCTAGTGTTAATGGACAAGTCCCCCTCAAGTTGTCTTACAAAATCATAAAATTCATTTCATAATCATACCATTAACTAAAATCCACTTTAATAAAGGCTTTGTTTTGTCATGAGGTTAATCCCTAATCATGGATTAAGTTGAGGAGCCTTCCTCAGCTTAAAGGTTCTCATCTATTATCCTTCTATTAGGATGGTGTAATGGGTCCATTAAATCCCTGATTATGGCTTAAACTCATTACTTAACACTAAACAAAAACACCAAAAACATATAAATAATTACAAGTAGGTCAATGATCTTAATCCTACATCATGGTGATTAAGTGTGAGGTGTTTACCTCATACTCAAGGTATTCTCATTACCCCTAATCAGAGGGAGGATGTGATGAGTTTACTAACCCTTGGTTTAGGCTTAAGCTCATTAACTTATGACAAATATCAAAAAGCAATAAAAGATTGAAAACACAAAAACAAACAATAATCGTCTCCTCCGGGATTCTTTTCTCACCTCATTCACTCACAAACGAGAACTTGCTTCTTCCATCTAATGCAAGACAGTTTGCACCTGAGCCAGACAAGTCATACACTTGAGCATAGACAAGTAAGCAGTTCACAAGTCAATTCATCTTTCAGTCTCTTTGAGTCGAACTACGGTGTTCTGACTTCCTCATTGCACGAGAGGATACGTAGGCATAACTTAACGGTTATCGAACAAAAGTCTCTGTATATTCCCCCTCCTTCCAGCATTATTCTTTTAAGCCTCATAATCATGAGCATTTCACTCTTGTTCTTACACTGACACTTCACATATTTCACTTCACTTTCTTTTAGCACTGACACTTGTATTCTTTCCAGCTTTGATACACAGATTGCACTGACACTACCCCTTTAAAACACAAATCTTTCAAGCGTGGATCCCGTCGAGTACGACGGACAATCTGGGTGCTAATACCTTCCCAAGTTGTAACCAACCCGCTTTCTCAGTTTTTTTGGTTCGCAACCGTCTTATCCATCTTTCTTAGGTTTATGCAGCATTACCTTTCCTTCGGGATAAAAATGCCTAGCTGGCGACTCTTTTCATCTTTTCTCCTTCGCCGACCGTTCGCGTCTGTACCCCTTCTGACCGGGTGTCATTTGGTGGGAGCGACAATTAGTCACAGGAATAGTCTGCTGAGCAGCAAATCCTTGAGGGGGAGGTACAAAACCTTGGGAAGGAAATGCAAGACCCTGAGAAGGAGGTGCGAAGCTTTGGGAAGCGAAACCTTGGGAAGGATGGAAGAAACCCTGAGCAGCAAGTCCTTGAGAAGAAGGAATAAAACTTTGAGAAGCGAAACCTTGGGAAGGAGGGAAAAAACCCTGAGCAGTAAGTCCTTGGGAAGGAGGGATAAAACTTTGAGAAGCGAAACCCTGAGGAGGAGGTACGAATCCATGAGGAAGCCCAAAAGGAGGCCAGGTCACAGGAGTGGTGACTGATGACGTAGGTTCAGTCGTTGCAGTGACAATCTCTGACACCACAGTCTGTTGGGTATCTAATTTTGCTCGGATGACCTGCAGCATTTCCATCATCTGACCCATATTTCCACAAAGATCAGAAAGCTCTTCATTGACTTTGTCCATTTCGGGGTCCCTGTCAGCCATCTTCTTCTTGGCCTGGGCTCGGGTTGAATACTTGCGTGAGATCCTCAGTGTGACAGCTGGAAAGGAGTTGACGAGAATGAGTTTTGACAGAATGCAGATGCAGAGATGCAAACATGAGTAACAAAATTAGTAAATGCCTCAAAGGACTTAAGAAGTTGTTGCAAAATGTCAAAATGGGTAAAGTTTCTTGTTACTTCCCAAAACTAATGAACTGAAGTCCATTCCAGGTAAAATATATGAGGTCTGCAACAAAAGTCTAATTGTTCCTTGAAGCATTTACTAAAATGATGCATATGATTCTAAGATGCAAGGATGCAAGGATGCAAGGGTGCAAGGTAAATTTGGAACCTTCCTAACAGGTGGGCTGTAAGAGAGTTGTTCTACGCTTTACTACCCATAAGTCCCACTCACGGGGGGGTTTCTACGGCGATAGTTTAAGGAAAACTCAAGGTCACAGACGTTTATCGTACTAACGCCCCGCCCCAGGCTAGCTGCATTGTGATGATAATAACGATAAGGTCTACCTTGAGTGGAGTTCTCATGCTAGGCGTGCAAGGAGCGAGTCCTTGGAGCCTAACATTACGCAACTACCAAAATTGAAATAGGTCCTAGGGGGTCCCAGAATCACAACCTTTTCGTGAATCAGGTCACGCGACAAGCTAGCTGCGTTGCGACAAGATCTACAAAAAGTCTAACTATCTGGGGGAGCTTTCATGCTAGGCGTGCAAGGAGCGAGTCCTTTGGAGACTAACACTAATAACATCCAATTCTAAACTTAGGTGTTCCCTCTGCTTTTTCCACCACTCAAATTTACTTGCAAGGTGACCCCGAGATCCCACAGACAAATATAATGAGCAATAAAGCAAAGTGGTAAAAGAACAGATAAACAAACATAAATAATAAACATAGAGAAGACAAGATCAAACAAATAAACACTTAAAGCTAAGTTAGGCTCGACTCTCTCTAGCATGGAGCATATCCCCAGCAGAGTCGCCAATTGTCGTACCTCGAAAAATACGATCCTAAAACAAAACAACAGAGCCGCCACCTAATTCTATTTATTCTACGAGAGAAAAGGGAGATATAGATACAACCTAAAGGAAAGATAAGAAATGGTTTACGAAACCAAATTCTAAGTTCGGGAGTCGGTTACGCAAGGGGAAGGTATTAGCACCCCTCACGTCCGTTGTACTTAACGGGAACCTCTCAGCTAATTATATGATTAAATGTTTGATCTTAAGTCTTTGTCTTCTAAATGATTGTTAATATGTTTGTTTAAAGGAAAAGAAAGTTTTTTATTATTAAGGAGGAGAAAAGATTAAAGTTTTTATTTTAATTATTGTGACGGAAAAAAGATTGATTTTTTTTATTGTGCTTCAAACGGAGAAATAATTAAATATGTTATTAGGGTGCTCGCGAAGGATTAAAATCCCCGTGCCTACGTATTTCCTTGTGCAATGGGAAAGTCAGAGCTCCGTAGTTCATGCTACTACTGTTTGTGATTTTTAATTGAACAGTTGTTTAAAACGCATTCTACTGCTAAGCGTTGGCTTATACTCGCGGTGGAGGCTGAAGCGCTAGCTTGTTTGAGAGATAGAATGATTTAAACAATGTTCGTTTTAAGAAAAGAAATATTTGACTTTTGTTAAGGTGTTTTAAAAAGAAAGGGCGAATGAACCACGTCGCGTGGGGCTAGCCCAGGAGCGATTGCATTCCAAAACATGCGGAGTGCTAGACTCCAGAGTTCTGTCTTTCGATAATTAATTTGAAAATAGTTTAAATATTTTGGTATACGAATAATGATTGAACCATCGCGTGGGGCTAGCCCAGTTGCGGTCCAATCCAGAATGTGCGGAATGCTAGACTCCGGAGTTCTGTTTTCGTAATTTAATTTAATAAAATGATTTGAATATTTTGGTATACGAATGATGATTGAACCATCGCGTGGGGCTAGCCCAGTTGCGGTCCAATCCAGAACGTGCGGAATTCTAGACTCCGGAGTTCTGTTTTCGTAATTTAATTTAATAAAATGATTTGAATATTTTGGTATACGAATGATGATTGAACCATCGCGTGGGGCTAGCCCAGTTGCGGTCCAATCCAGAACGTGCGGAATGCTAGACTCCGGAGTTCTGTTTTCGTAATTTAATTTAAATAAAATGAATAATTGTTTTAGACGTTTTAGAATCGATGTGTAATTAATAACGAAGGATTGAACGGACATTACGCGTGGGGCTAGCCCAGTTGCAGTTCGTTCTAGAACGTGCGGAGTGCTAGACTCCGGAATTCTATTCCTTGTTAAGTTATTTAAGATGCGATAAGTAGTGCAGATGGCGACCATTTGATAATCGACTTACGTGTGTATGAAGTGCAGACGATAAAAAGTTAATGTATTTGATTAGCGTTGGACTGAGAAAACATTATTTTAAAATAATTATTTTGGTGGCGATTGTTATTATTTGAAATATTATACTCATGCTCTACTTAATAAATTAGTCGGAAAATGAGAGGGAGACTCATGTTATGCTAATCGTACATTATCGTTATAGCTTAAATAAAGTGTAAAAGAAAAATAAATAGATAATAAAGAACATATGAGCAAAACCTTACAAATATAAACAAATGGACAAAATAATAATTAAAAAAAACTAATCTAGAAATTAAACCATTATTTACTGAAATTAATTAAATAAAAAGAACTTAATTTAAATTAACATAAAAATATTTTTAACATGCTTTTTTTTGAAGAAATATTTAAAAAAAAAGAAAAGACTTAAGAAACTAAACATAATAAATAAAAAAAGAAGGAAATGGAGTCAAGGGGAGGGGAAGCCGGCCCGGTGGGCCCAAGGGAAGGAGGACCGGGTCTTGGAGCAGGTTAGCTCCGACCCGGTTTAACTTATAATAGGGTGGGTGACAGAAACCCTAGCCGCAGAGGCAAAAAGAGGAAGCTGAAAGGAGAAACAAAACCAGAACCCCACCGTTACTCTCTACGATAAATACAAAACCATCAGGAAAAAAAAAGACGCAAACCACACCTCGCTTGCTTACGAAAATCGCTAGGTTTATCACATTCCTTCCGAATAAGAGCAAATAAATGACAAAGATGGAGGAAAACAAAGACTACCTTCCGCGAAGAACGACGAATTTCTCTGGTTCGAAAATTTGACTCAGCCCAAACTCGGGTTCTCTCGATTTGCTCGCACAACTTCAACTCGGTTTCGATGTTGGAAGATGAAGGAAGCTGGGAGGGTTGTGGAGATGACGGAAGGGACGCGGAGAATCGGTGATGGTGCTTTTGGCTTGCGAAACAGTTGAAGAAGATGAAGATACCTGGGTTTGCGGAAATGGTGATGAAGATGGAAGAGGGAAAGGTTCGGTCAAGGTTAGTTGTTGGTGGTAGTGATGGATTTTGGGTGATTTTTACGGTGAGGTTTGATGATAAAGTTGTTGGAAGTTTGGGAATAGTGCGGTGAATGTTGCTAGTCGAGAGAAGAGATTTATGGGTTAATGAGAGATGGTGTTGAAGAAAGGTATGTTGCAGAGAGGCAAAGAACTCGTTTATTGAAGGTAAAAAAAATTCACAGCCATCTTTTGTGTTTCTGCTTTTATGAACTCTTATAAATTTTCAATGTCTCTTCCCCCTTTCCTGTTTCTGGTTTCAAGAAGAGAAATTATCTTTGTCTTGTGTTGATGTTCTCTCCCCTTTTCTACTCTGAAATTCTCTTTTTTATAGCCAAAGGAATTAGGGTTTTTGTCTGAATTTTAACCTGTGGTAACTTGTTAATTAAGTTCAATTGTTGAGTTTTGATTTTGATGCTCATGTTGTGTCATTTTCGGATCGCAGGTTTTCTTGGGAGAATTGGCATAGGCTAAAATGCTTCATATCTTTGGAAAGCTTGCAGACTAATGCAGGAATAGCCTGGAGCATACAAACAAAATAAATTCGTTTTGGTGAAGGCCTCAGGGTCAACGTTTTTCTCTTGCAGATCTTCTTTCCATTTCGGGACATTGTCTGTGATTGTAGCAGGTTTTTGGTTGGTGTGAGGTGAAGACAACTATTCTGATATGTCTAGCTGTTTTGTATCTTGGGTACTGCACTAATTGGTTCACACTAACTTGGTTTGAAGTGAACCGATTCAGTTGAATTCTGAAGGAATTAGCTTCACTGCTTTTGTTGGGTTTATCAATATTTTTACCGTCATGAGGTCATCATTTTTACTGACTCAGTTCGTTTTTACAGGTGAAGGAAATGGCGGCTTTTATTTGTCACTATTGTGTCTTGAAGGAGACTGAGTTGTATCTTGAATACCGTTGCGACATATTGCTAAACCTGCACTGAACCGTACTTCGAAGGTAATCAATTTTGATTATCATGAACATGAATTGTGGATGTGCCGTTGTTATTCTTACCACTACTGACTTTATATCCCTTGGTTCTCGAACGCGTCAATGTTATCTTTGCTGTTCATTTCTTCATTCACCGTAAAGCTCGAATTCATTGTTATCCTTTTTGTATGTAACAGGTTGTAGCGCGGCTAGGACGCAAGCTGAACCTCAAAAGGTGCAAAGGAGTGGAATTCGTATTGTTTCGCCATAGACAGCCATACCAATGTTGTTACATGAAGTAACCAAATCATGCCATGATTTTGCCTCTCTTCTCACAATCCTAGGTTCGTAATTGCTCGCCCTTTGTAGGTTTCTCTTTCTCCTTTTTTTTTGGAAATTTTGAGACTTCTCACGGTATATCTCGGATTGTTTAGGTTTTAGCTAATGCTTTGTCTTTGTATTCTTCTGAGTATTATGCGGAATCCTGAGGGAGACTTGAAATGAAGTCGCAGGCGAAAGTCGAAACCGAAACAGTTTGGCCCAAAGACAAAATCCGGCGCGGAAGCCAATTGAAGATGAAAGGGGAGGGCTAGCGTGAAACGGCTTGGGAAAAGGCCTGAAATTGCAGCTGTCGCAATGTTGGTCGGTGTGCTTCAAAGAAAAGGCTTAAGATGATTCTTGGTGTACCAATGGTGTATCACTCAAAAACTCAGGATTTCTCTTTTGTAATAATCATTTATGACAGATCCTTCATCTGTGTATATTGTGAACACAAACATTGTGATTTTTTAACATCTTGATATTTATAAAAACCTTAATTGTGAACCCCTTTTTTTTAAAAAGAAAAGTGCCGCGCTGCCACATGACAAGCTCCATTATTGCCATGCACGTTAGTAACTTCCGAAGTGCATCATCAAGCACTTCTTTGGACCAAGTGGAGATTAGGAGATCTAGCCATAAGTCTCTCATAAGTCTCAAGTACTCCCAGGCTAATCGCTCCTTTAAGGCAAACAAAAAAGAAAATAAGGGCCACAAGTGATGTATAATTTTCTGGAAAACAACTAAACCAACATCCTTTGTGACTATCAACTTCATTCTCTTGCAAATCTAGCTCCCTAAGAGATATGACTTTAGGATTTTGCAATAAGAGTTGAAACGGAGATCTGAATGAGATCTTGCAATGATAATGAAATGGGGACTAAAATTGGCATTGAATTTGGGATTGATAGGGAAATTTAAAAAGGATAAAAAATAAATGAAATGTGTTTGTAATATGGATTTGAAATAGGACTAGAGAACATGGACACAATTTGACAATTGAAACTAAAACTTGGAATGAAATTTGAAAGAAAATTTGGAATTTGAATTTGAAATTGAAAAGAAAAAAAAATGCGAAATAGACTTGGAATAGAAATAAATCAAAAATATGAAATATATAAATAAAATAGAAACTAAGAAACTTAAACTTGAAATTTGAAATGGAAATGATTTTAGACACTAGGAATTGAAAAGACTCAAAAATGGAATTTGAGAATGGGGAATTAGGATCGAAACTTGGGAATAAGCTTTGGCCTTGAAACTAAAAGGTAGATGGAACCAAACTTGAATTTGAATAGGAAGCTTAAAGCATAACTTTGAAATTCGGAAATTCACTTGAAATGGATTTGTAAAGAAATCTGAACATCGGCAATGGCTTATAAATTATAGATTAGACTTGAAACTAACTCGGACTTTGGACTTGAAATTACAAATGGAAGATTGACATTGGAATCAACACAAACAGATACCTCTATTACCAACTCTCCTGGAAGGGAAACCAAAGATTTCAAAATCCACATGACTGGTTGAAAATCAAACTTCAGGATACCTCTCTTTCTTCTTTTCCAAATGACAACCAGTAAATGTTTCATAGAAGATTAATCATGACCCAACTTTGAAATCCCTATTCCAACTCTTATAAGATCAATCCACCAATCTAAATTCCCAAGCACAAATCCTAGTTTCTTGAACCAAATCAAACCTCCAATACTTGTTATGAAATCAGCAAATCTTTCCAGAAACCCTCTCCTATGAGTCAAACATGACCGATATGCGCAAAAACATGCAAATGGTGAGATGAATGAATGTTAGGGGTAAAATTTGGGGTGCGACAATACTCCAGATGACTTTTTGGAAACTGACTTTTCAAACTCTTTTGGGGAGTAGTATTCAGACCCTGATGGCTTAGGACAACCAACTTTGCTCGTTCAGAAACGGTAATTGGAAAGTATCATTGCATAACATGAACAAACTAACAATCAGAGTTATAGACAAAAACAACATTCCCCGAAGGGTTACAATTCAATACAAAAATCAAGAAGATAAAGAAAGACTCCTACAACAAGCCTATAGGTAGTCTGAATACAAATATTAATAAACTAAAACCCTAAGCTAAAAGGAAGATCCATGCTCCTCTTCTGCAGTCACCACCTCCGTCCGGCTCTTCTTGACGCCTGCTCTCAGCTTAAGATCGGCAATCTCTTTCATTGCTTCCCCCAAGGCCAGCTGGCTCTGTTCCAATTGCTGAGTCTTTACCCTTCGCATCTTGTGAGCTTGTTCGACCTCTTCTTTCTTGAATGCCATCTGCGCCTCAAAGAACTCTTCCTTTTCTTTGTACTTCTTCTTCTCTTGTTCTCTTTGGCCCTGTAACCAAGCAATGGATTGACGAGCTTCTCTGAGAGTATTCACAATCTTTTTGTGTTTCGTTTCTCTCTTTGACTCTGTTAAGCCTAATCTCTGAAAATGAGCCTCTCTCCCAGCAAACTCCTTTTCTTTAGCTTCTAAGGTATCCTGCAGCTTCCATAGCTTTTCTTCCGCTTCTTGCTTAACATGGTTGGCACGGTGATACAAACTAGCCATTTCAGAATTCTCTACCCGAACCTCGTGCAACTGAGCTTCCAACTTCTTGTAATCTTCAAGAGAAACAATGTTTTGCACCGGTACCTCCTTTGGATATAGCAGAGCCTCAACTGAAAACGGAAGGAAAAAGGTATCGACCCTCCTTTGAATCCAAGCAGCAAAAGAGGGATAAGTCTTTGGGTCTACCTTTCCAAATTCTTTCTTACCCTCCTTAACCATTGTTTCCCAAGCTTGAGATGATTGAATAACCAATTGCTTATTACCTTCAGCAGGAAAATACAAAGTCTTAGCTATTTCTTCATCTGATGGAGGATCCTTCAGCGGATAACCAAATTGCCTTCTGGACAGCATAGGGTTATGACTTATCACTCCTTTTCTTCCTAACAGCGGCATATAGGGGAACTCACTACACCTTGTAATAAACTCCTTCCCTACCAAGCTTCTGCTACATCCCCAAGCTATATCATCAGATGTTAACCCCATCAATCTTCTAGCCCACTTCCAATCTTTCTTAATATCTTTGAACGGTCCCGACTTTGGAAGCTTCTTAGCAAACCACTCGGCAAACATGGGAGCACAACAATTCACGTACCCTTTTCTCTTCTCATTCCTGTGATGGACGCCGAAGTAAAAGTCTCCCAATAAGGTATGTACTGGGTTTCTTTTTATGAAAAGGGTGATAGCCTCCAAGCTTACCCATCCTCTCTGTTATGGGAACAGACTTATCTCGTAGACCATTAATGCTAACAGCGCACTGAAGTCTAACCATTTTCCTCCCAAAGCAAACACATGGGCTTCTGTGATAAGAAAATCCAAGTTGAATCCCTTCCCTTTAATGGCTTCTAACTCCATCTTCACTTGAAGCATACTCAAATGGCAAGCACCTGCAATGTCTTTGTATGGGGGACACCCCTCCGCAGCATAGTAGGGAACATCATTCTTGATAGGAATCTTTAGGATGTCAGAAATCTCTTCCATGGTGGGAACCAAGACGAAATCAGCAAACACGAAAATTCTCAACTGAGGGTTATAAAACTGCAACAAAGAATGAAGACTATCTCTCTGATCGACAGTAGGTTTGTTCACGTAACCCAAGATCTTCCCATACCGGCTTCTGTAATCATCTGAAACCTTGTCACTCATCAAGTCCACCAGTTTCTGAATACTCTCAATTTCTGGTTGCGGGAAAGTGTAATGAACATTACTTTTTCTGGGTATCTATTGGATTTCTGTCATCTGGAGAAACAACGAATACCAGAACTGGGTATAGAGATGAAGGATAACCTGTAATGGAAACACAAACAGTTAATGCAAGTACGATACGATGCAAATGCAATGCAGGCACATGATCAACCACTGGGACTGTCTGGATACAGAACACGAGACCCAAGTGACCAAGAACCAAGATCCTCTAAATAAAGCCCCATGAACAAGAATTCAGTCTCAAATAAGCCCCAAAACCAAAGATTCGAATCCATGTAGCATTATCAAAACATAAAACTGTACTGACAATGAGGTATGATGAGGTTAAGGGTTCCTGCAAACCTGTAAACCCCTCCCAATCTCACGGGTGTGCTCCAGGTCAAACATCACGGACTCTCAAAGCCGAATAGCAATAATACGTTCACCATTTCCGAGAAATGGCTCATGACCAAATCAGGGAATCGGTTTGGCATTATGTACTACTCAGGGTGGCCTCAGTGTGAGTCTGGGAAAAACAAGCATCCTTTGTAAGTTCCCAGCTTCAAGCGCTGGAATCGAGAAACAATAGTACATTCATCCCGAAGGGTACAATACTATCTTCATACGACCAGATGCTTTGACTGAGTTCCTATAAAAGAACCAGGCCATCCTATGCGAGTTCCAAAGTGGGCCCTCGGATGCGAATGGGTTTGCCACAAAATGTGGTATGCCACTGTCACCACTGGAGAGGGATGTTTCCACAAAGTTCCTCAATGATCGGTCCCCAGATGCACATAACTATCGAGGTTGTGTATTACCCCAGAAAGATTCCGGCATAATACCCTTCCAAGAGGGTCGCAAGTCTGTGTGTGGAACTCACTACTACCAACATAGCAAAATTCCATGAAGCCAAATTGACTGTCCACTCTAAGTCCTATGGTGCACTCGAGCCCCGGTTACGAGCTCATCTCTCAGTAACATTTCCCAGTCCCACAAAAAAAGGAAACCAGCAGCCAGACAGTCTAGTATAATATATGATGCATGAATATAAATACTGAAAACAGTAAATAAAGCTGTAAATAAAACTGTAAATAAACAACAGCAAAATAAACACGCAACAGCAAACAATCAACACCCAACGAAACAGAAACACGCAGGCGCTAGGATTGACTCTCAGGGGAACCAGAGATACTCTAGTTAGGAAGTCCCCAACAGAGTCGCCAGCTGTCGCTCCCCGGATTTCCAACCAGGTACGAACGCAAAAGTGGCGCGGAAAGAAAAGAGTCGCCAACCAGGCATTTTTATCCCGAAGGAACGGGAATGGTAATGCTGCACAAACCAGAAGAAAAGAAAAGGAAGGACACGGGTCCTGTGAACCAAACAATCTGGGTTCAGGAGTCAGTTACGACCTGGGAAGGTATTAGCACCCCAGATCGTCCGCCGTACCCGACGGGATCCACGCTTGCAAAAAAAAAAGGTTTCAAAGGGTGAGGGGATGAAAAGTTGCTGCAAATAAAAAGAACTAGATAAGAAAAGAAAAGAAAAAGGGAAAATGTAGGGAAAATAAAAGAGTGTGCTCGAACGGGCCCTACCCCGCTGCCTAGGTACCTCATCGGGAAAATGAGGATCAGAGACGCCGTAGTTCCCCTTACTAGAGGCTCGGACGACGAGTGCGTTACCGTCTTGCAAAGTGACAAGAAGAAGCAAGTTCGTGGACGGAGCGAAGGAGATGAGAAAAGAATTCCCGAAGAACAGACGCTTATTGTTTGTGTTTTTTAGAGCTTTTTATTTATGTGGCACAAGAGAATAAACTCAAGCTCTTTTCTATGGAATGTGTACTTGTCACTACATTCCAAGATGGAATAATAGAACAAGCACACCAAGCGAGGAGAACGTATCCAAGACTTGTTTCCAAAGGCAAGGGTCTAATTTCATTGACTTCTTGAATTTATTAGGTGTTTTGGTGATTAAAATGAAGAAGTATTTTTTAGGGTTTTTCTTTGATGAAGATGACTTCATGATCCGACTTGTGCATCATGCTAGACAAATGCACTATTCCCAGCTGGAATGAATACATATGCCCCATGGAATAAGGCGATTACACAAGAAGTCACTTCTTTTTATTAATGTTTTTTTAGATTTTGTTTTGAGATGAGAAGAGAAAGAAACCAAAGGAGAAAAAAGGTAAAAGTCTAAAATGGGGAAAGACTAATCCTAATGTTATCATGCAAAAGAGGTCCTAGGGTTAGTGAGGTTTCAACTATCCTAATGAAGAAGGAAGAAGAAACAAAGAGGAGCAAAAAGAATAGGAAGCAAGAGCTAGAAAGCAACTTACTCCTCTAAAGGAGATAAGTTGCTCCTAGAGGGGGAAGAAAAGAGTTGAATTACATGATGGAATAAGGCACATCAAAACACAAGGAGAAAGCACTTAGAAAGAGAGAAGGATGAATAACTGAAATGTGGATGAACATCCACATTTCACTTACCATAAGCCCCTGCAAGTGTTAGCAAAATCCAGCATATGTTCATCAAAAAAATCATGGCAATGACATGCTCCAAGTTTATATCAATCAAGGTCAAACAATCATGCCAAACAATGCACATACAAGCATTTACGTGTCGAGAATACGGAAGCACGCATCAATCAACAATAAAATCAGCCAAACAATCATATTCAATGATCATACAATGATCCATGGCATTTAAAACAAGTATAGAGATCAAACATGCTAGAAATAAGGCAAAAATGGCTCACTGCTTCAGTGTTAACCGGTTAACCAAAGCGTTAACCGGTTAACCATGCCAAAACCTACATAAACACAACACAATTCAGGTGTGTTAATCGGTTAACCAATCCGTTAACCGGTTAACGCTGTTAAGACAACAACAAATCCTGCAAAAATCAGCTTACAACCAGCTTTTCCAAACAATCTTATACCAGATCAGCAAGCATATGAACATGAAAATAATGCATCAATTCACATTAAATGGCATCATGAAGCTTATAAACATCAATACATAGCTCGGATCACAAATCGATCAATCAATTCAATCAACACAAGCAAATACGCAAACACATGATGGATCTAAAGCACAAGCATGCAAATAAGCTAAAAAAACAGAGCTAGATCTGACTTTAACCAACCTACAAAGTTGAGGTATGCTTTGGTAATTGTTGATCGAGCTGAAAATGATATATCTCGCGCAAAGCTTTGAAGATCCGGTGCTACGCTTCACACTCCGTGCAAAATAAATGCAAAAACAAGATCTTGATGCATAATTTTGGATCCAAAAGCACTTCTAGATCCCAAACCAGATCTAAATCACCAATTAAACCAGCAAAAAGATGCAATGAAGCTATGGATGGAGGTCTAGTTCCAAGATCTACACACCTCAAGGCAAGGTTGTGTGATCTTCAAAGAGGAACTTTGAGTAATTTGGAAAATTGGGAGAGAAAAGTGAGAGAATTGTGAGTGAGAGGAGTGAAAATTCAGAAAATGAGAGTGAAAAATGAGGTAGAGCTCTTTTGGTTTGGAGAGAAATGATTAAATAAGGTTTAGGTTTGGGGCCCAAAAATTAGGTTTGGGATCCAAAATTATGGTTTGGGTAGTGTGATTAAGACTTTGCAATGGGATTAGGCTTGGACAAGTGCTCTAGATCCTTCCTTTTAATATCCAATTAATTCAAAATGAATAAAATCAGAAAATGGAAATTTGAGCAAAAATCATACATGCTGGATTGCTGCTGGAAATCCAAAATTCGTGGCCGTTAACCGGTTAACCAATCCGTTAACTGGTTAACGCAAGTGAATTTTGAATTTCCCCCCTTTTGGTGGGAGCCTTCAAAGATAAGCCGGTGCCAACCGTTTTGATCTGATTTTGATCCTCATTCCTTTCTAATTCTTTGACCCTGATATCAACCTTGATAGCTTCCTTGTGAACTTCGAATTTCCCTGATGATTGATCATGTGCCTTATGCTGGAACATGCGAGTGTTATGCCTCATTTTTCTATGCAATATACTAAAGATATGATGAATATGATATGATGATAAAGTTAAACAGGAGAGGGAAAATTTGGGGTATTACAATATCGATGCATCCGTGTTATGTATCGATGCATAGTTGATTTTTCTTGCTGGAATTGCCAATGCTTCAGTATGCATTGATGCATACATGTTATGTATCGATACAGAAGTTGTTTTTGCTGTTTTTTCAGTTTTTTCTCATCCATTTTTTCCTTTCTTTTCCTTTTCCTTGTTCCACACTCTTCACATTTGTTCCACACTCTTCTTTTGGATTACTCTACCATATTCTAGAGTCTTCTACAACCTTCCAAGGAATATTCCAAGGAATATTCCAAGGAATATTCTAAGGAATATTCCAAAGAATACTCTAGAACTCTCTAGAATCCTAACCACCTCCAAACCTAACCTAACTCCCAAGCAACCTCCAAACCCAAACCTCATGCCAAGCCTACACATTATATAAACTTAAACCATCCCAAAGCGAAGGTCTCCCATTTTTTTTTCTTCACTATTCTTCATCTTTTTTATTCTTCTCTCAAATTTTCCACCATTTTCAACCTCTCACCAAAGCTTCTTCTAAAAGTTCTTCAAATTCTTCATTGGAATTTGAAGAACTTGAAGCTAAAACCTCCATTAATCATCTCATTGTGAAGCTTATTTGAAGAATTAATTCTAATTTTGGAAGAGTTTTGAGCTTATTGGAGGTTATTGATCAAGTGTTCATCAAGAAGTATCATCAACCGCATTTATTTTGCGCATTCGTGGATCGAAGCTTCGACTCTCCGGTTTTCTTCTCCATTTGCATTCTGATCTACATTGCAACACTCACTGAAGAAATCCTCCGCTTTGTAGGTCGGTGATCTAAATCCACTTCTTGATTTAACTTATTCTCTTCATCTCGTCATGACGACATTCTTCGTGTGTTTATCGTTGTGTATGCGCTTAACCGTTCAATTTCGTCTTGATTATGATTTGATCATTTTGTTTGTTCGTAGTTAGAATTAAAGCTGATTCTAGGTGCCATTAAGGTTTAGATTATGGCTTTTAGGTGTAAAATTTGTGCTCACTAGATAATAGTTGCATTAGGAGCTTTAGGAAATAAGTCGATTGCAAGAAGTGTTTTTCCCTCATTTTCTTGGGCATTACTTCCCCCTTTGCCACCATAGATTGATATGTCCTGATTTTAGGGAATTTTTAAGATTGGTTTTGACATCTCATTCCTCCATTTCGAGTCGTTTCGACATGCTTCTGTCCATTTCGCATATTTTGTGTTTATGTGTTAGTTTATGCATGAATTGACTTATTGCATATTGTTGCTATGTCCATGCATTTTTTGTCATGTAAATAATCATGTTGCATTCTGTTTTTGCATCTTTCGCATGTTTTGGTAACTCATTTGCATTTCATTGTATCAATATATATGTTGCATTTAACATAACCATGTATGTATGTGCATTTGGTTGCATTTGGTTGCATGTTTGATCACATCATTCACATCAATTCAATTCTTAATTTTGCATTAAGCTTGGCATTCTTGTTGATGTATCATGTTGCATATTCATGATCAATGTTCATGTGCCATATTTTGCATACTTGTTGCATAAGAAATCATGTGGTTCATTCTTGCATAATCCCTCAAAAAATAATCATGACATTCAATTATGTGCTTGATCCATATTCATATTGCATATTCATGACATTTCATGATTGAATTTGTGCATAAAAAATGAAAATAATCAAAGCTGCATTTTATATTTCATAGTTGTCTCTGCATATAGGAGATGTAAAATGTATGTTGTTTTTTGCGTAGTTCATGCTATTGGTGACTTTTTACACCTATCTTGCATGTTGTGTATGTGTTGTAGAAAGCTGAGTGTGTGTTACATGGCATTTCATTGCTGTTTTTGCATTTGGTAGCTGTTATAGGCTGCTGAATTTTGCATTGTATTTCCTTTAGGTTCACTAAACCTTAGATTGACTCTAATTTAGGTCCTAGTTCCCTTAGTTATTAATTTGGTATTTGTTTACCTTATTTTTTGTCATGTTTACCATGCTAACATTTGTTTTGTAGGGGGAAAGATTGAGGTAAGTATCACTTCATTCTCATCTCTTATGCATTTTAATTGTGTTTGCCTTAGCACCTTGTGCTTTGATCATAGGCTTTCCCTTTTGCTCTCTTAGAAACAACTTAACTTGCTTAGGAAGTAAATTAGTTTCTAACTCTCTTTTCTTCTAATTATATTTAGAATCCACACTAATCATTAGGACATCCATTGAATGAATAACTTAGGGTTATGTCTTAGTCCCCCTAGTTTTGTCCTTTTCTCCATTTGAGTCTTCTTCTCTCATCTTCAAACAAAATCCAAAAGACATTTAATAAAGGATTGAAATAGCCTTTTGTGTATAGCCTTATTCCATGGGGAACTCATATTCATTCCATCTTGGAATAGTATGGGCTTGTCTAGCATGATGTACAAGTCTAATCATGAGACTATATTCACAAACAATAAATTCCAAAACACTTCTCATAAAAGACAACAAACAAAGACATCGCGTCTTCTCTTCTCATCTCCTAATCTTTGCGGACAAATGCGACTTGCCTCGACAGTTCAAAGAGTGATATGGTAAATACCCTCGGGTCAGAGCCTGTAACACCTGAGCTAGAGCTATGGCAACTTCATCCTAAAAAACACAAAAAAAATAAGTTCCTGCCTTAGTTAGGCGAACTACGTCGACTCTGATCCTTATTATCCTGATGAGGTACGTAGGCTGCGGGGTAGGGCCAGTTCGAGCACATTCTTTATTTTCCCTACATTTTCCTTTCTTTCTTTCCATTCTCCAGTTCCTTTATCAGTTCCCTTTCTCATTCCATTCCAGTTCCAGCGACAGTTTTATTCAGAAGCAGTTATATTCTTTTACCCTTTGAAACAAACAAACAAGCATGGATCCCGTTAGGTATGACAGACAATCTGGGGTGCTAATACCTTCCCAGGTCGTAACCGGCTCCCGAACCCAGATCTTTGGTTCGCAAGGCCTCGTCCTTTCCTTCTTCCTCAGGTTTGTGCAACATTACCTTTCCCATTCATTCGTGATAAAAAAGCCTGGCTGGCGACTCTACCTTTTCCGCGACACTTTCGCGTTTGTACTAGGATGAAAATCCCAGGAGCGATAGCTGGCGACTCTACTGGGGATCGAACCCAGAATCTATGGTTTTCCTCATAGTGTCAATCCTAGCACTTGTTTATTTTTGTTTCTTTGGGTGTTTATCTGTTTGTTGTTGTGTGCTTTAGTTTAGCTTCACTGTTTTCATTTACAGTTTTACTTTACAGCTTTACTTTACAACGTTTATTTACTGCTTTCAGTATTTATTTTCCATGCATCATATACTAGAATGTGCTGGTTTCATTTTTTTCTGTGGGATAGGGTTACTGTGAGACAAGCTCGTAACCGGAGCTCGAGTGCACCCCAGGACTTAGAGTGGTTCCACTTTGGCTTCATGGCATCTTGCTATGTTGGTAGTAGTGAGTTCCACACCTTGACTTGCGACCTTCTCGGGAATGTATTGATGCCGGAATCATTCTGGGGCAATACATAACCTTGATAGTTATGTACAGTCAGGGGACCGATCATTGAGAACCTTTGTGGAAACATTCCTCTCTAGTGATGACAGTGGCAGACCACATTTGTTGGCAAACCCACTCGCATCCGAGGGTCCACTAGGGACTCGCATAGGATGGCCTGGTTCTCTCATAGGAATCTATTTAAAGCAAACTGTTCGTATGACGATAGTATTGTACCCTTCGGGATGAATGTACTATTGTTTCTCGATTCAGTGCTTGAAGCTGAGGACTTATGAGGGATGCTTGTTTTCCCCGTACTTAGCTGAGACCTCCCTGGGTAGTATATATTGACAAACCGATTCCCTGATTTGGTCATGAGCCATTTCTCGGAAATGGTGAATTTATTATTTCTATCCGGCTTTGAGAGTCCGTGATGTTGACTCGGAGTAGCATACTCGTGAAATGGGAGGGGTTTACAGGCTTGCAGGAACCCTGAAACTTCCAACATACCCGTTTTGCCAGCATTATTCAGTATAATGATCAGGTTCTACATGGTCCTTTGGTCCTGAGATCCGGTATTTCGGTGGTACTGTTATTATGACTCTTCAATAACACATTACTGTCTTCTCAGCACCAACATTAGACCAGTGATCGCAAGACCTTTGATCACGTGCCAGTGCATTACATAACATCCTCTGCATGCTTGCATTACTAACACATGTTTACTCATTGACAGGGTCGAATGTCACATCCTCATGAACATATCATACGCATTTACTACACGATTTGCATATTTTGCATTTTTTACAGGTTATTCGGACTTCCTAACTTATTCAACTTCAGGAAATATAGCTGGTCAACGCGTTCATCGATATCTAAGAAAAAGAAACCGAGTAAGAATGGCTGAACGAATGCAGACTGATCTCAATGAACTCTGACAAAGGATGGATCAGTTCATGGAAATGATGACTGGCATGGCCCAGAACCAGGAGCGTCTCAGGCTGATGCTTGAGCAACCCCAGGGGAATGCTAATACTGGAACACCGACTGAGAATGTTGTTCCCAACGCTACCCGTAACGGAGGGCCAAATCTAAATGGGACTGCAGCCCGTAATGAAGACACGCAAGAGGACTAGTTCACTCTACTGGATGCTGATATGGGTAATATGAATGAGGTCAACAATCGAAGGTATGAAGAGCTGGCAGAGAAGATTAAGGCCATGGATTGTCAGAATTCCCTGGTCATCGATGTAACCAGTCTTGGGTTAGTGCCAAGAGTCAGAATCCCTCCCAAGTTCAAGGTGCCATCATTTGACAAGTATAACGGTAGCACATGCCCTAGAACTCACATTCATGCATACTTTGGAAGAATCTCGGCTAACACTGATGACGAGAAACTTTAGATGCATTTCTTCCAAGATAGTCTATCTGGAGCTTCATTGAGCTGGTACATGAAGCTGAACAGGGTCTCTATCCGATGCTGGAAAGATTTATCTGAAGCTTTTCTCAAGCAGTATCAATACAATATTGATATGGCTCCAAACCGCACTCAGTTGCAGAATTTGTCTCAAGGACCCAAGGAAAGTTTTAAGTAGTATGCTCAGAGGTGGCGTGAGCTTGCCGCACAGGTTCAACCTCCTTTGCTCGATCTGGAAATGGCATACATGTTTATGGGCACCTTGCAAGTTGCGTACTTGGATCTTCTGGCCGCTTGCCCATCCATCGGTTTTGCTGATATTGTCATCGCTGAAGAAAGGATAGAAAACTTCCTTAAATTAGGAAAGATCCAGGATGCAAATAGTTCTGGTTCTTCTGGTGTGAAAAACCCTTTTGGCAATGGCCAAAGATGAAGAGAAGGCGATACCAATGTTGTGTATAGGGGCCGAGACAAAGGTCGTTCTCAAGGTTACTACCAAACAGCTGCAGTAACTATTACGCCACAGGTTCAGCCACAACCTCAAGGTCAGCAACATCAGGCACAGAAACCAAATTAGGAAAGAACAAGAGCGAGAAACCGCAGACTTGATCCCATCCCATGCCCATATGTTGTATTGCTTCCAGAGCTGCTAAAGTTGAACATGGTCGAGCTTCGTACCATGAGAGCTCCTTCTCCTGATAATCTACCTCCAAACTTTGATGCAAATGCTAGATGCGAATTCCATTCTGGTGCCCAGGGGCACAGTATTGAGAAATGTTGGGCTTTTCAGAACAAGGTACATGACCTAATTGACTCCAAGGCGATCAATTTTGTGCCTCACCCAAATGTACTCCAGAATCCAATGCCTAATCATAACGGAGCCGGTGTCACGGTTGTTTTACCAGATGGTCCACGTTAAGCTGGAATCTTCTGGAAGCAAATAAAGCCATCATTATTCAGATACTATCAGCAATGGAAACTGTTTGTTTGTTTTTCTTCAATGCATTTTCATCCTTATTGAGGGGAACTACGTCGCTCTGATTCTTCATTGGTCATTGGTCAATGGAGATACGTAGGCAGAAGATCTTTAGGTCTTTCCGAGCAACCTTATGGGGCAACTTTACTCCCCAGCTTTACTATTTCCTTCAGATGTCTCATGTCAGAGTCAGAATAAATAGAAGAAGAGGTATGATTTCCATGGTTGGGTATACGACTGCACCTTGAAGATTACAAGTCTATGAAAGAGCTATCGATCACTAAAAGTATCCAAGACTGGCAGGTCCATACGGAGTCAAACTTCATCAACTACGACAATATTTAGTTTCTTTACTGCATTTCCATTTGTAGTTTCTTTTATGTGCTAAACATTTCCTCAACATGTATGAAATTTGTTTGCTTTTGAATGATAATCATAATAAAACTCACATGTTTTATCTTGAAGTAATTCATTCACATTTACTTACAATTTTGCATGTTTACATCGCAATACCAATTGTCGTGCTTAAACTCTATGAAGGAGAATGACGAAATAAAAACGCAAGAATCTCTAATTGTGTGCTCTTGAATAAGACCATATTGACGATGTACATTCTTTGTTTCAAATCCCTAAACATCGGAGATATAAGGGAGATAAACCCTCGCTAACCCCTTTGAGCCTTGAAGTATGAGTTTATTTTTGCATGAAAAGACCCTTACGATTAACCCAGGGGCAGGGTAGATGTCAACTAGTCAGGCCAAGCGTTCAGGCTTTCATAAAGGAGTGTATTTTAGGACCCATTACATTCTACTATACTAATCAAGAGGTCCAAAGACCCGAAACCACAATGGTTATCCAAATCAAGAGGTCCAAAGACTGGAAGCCACAATGGTTATACTTCATCGACCAAAGAATGAGGCAGTCACGGCCCTTGCAAAGCAATCAAGACAACCATTGTCACACGATTTGTTCAAAATAAAGCAGAGATGGAAAAAAAAGCCCGCTAAGTCGAAACTTTAAAACTAGCGACTTAGGCAATAGTTAGGTCATCCCGCTGGACTCCATAATCAAAGATTCACAAGAATTAGTCCAGGCAAAAGTTAGGGATAAGCAAAAGAACGCAAAAAGCGAAAGGAAAAAAGGATTACACAAGAAAGATCCTCAAACAAGAACAAAGTCGTGTGGCACAAACACGAAAGACAAAGGGGTGACTGACTCCAAACAATAACCTGATTGGTGCTTGAACCGATGGCAGCAATGGTTCCTCAACCAACACAAAACCCTTATGAAAGGCGAGCACTTGGGAAAATTAGCTGAACATAGGAATGAAGGACATCATGAAGAGGGGTGGGCACAAATAAACTTCGAGCCTATATCCTTTGTTTCTACAAACTGTGAACCAGGCCACGATACAACCCTCAAAAGTCCTAACTGAAGTAGGGTTATTTTGAGAGCGTACTACCACGAGACCGCGTTCCTGACTCCTATGAGTTGTGCAAAAAGATACTTGTTGGTATTGCATGTACATACTTTCATTCAAAACTAATGTCGTATCTCAACCAGTGATTCGCTCACAAAGGTTTACGACACCTTTTCAAAACTTCAAGATTAACATGTGTGTTGCATTAGAATTTCCATTCTCAGAATAAAACATTTTCTGCTTGCATACATTTGTTTGGCATCATAAAAAGCTCACATGTGGAAATTCAGTCCAGAAGCTTAAGCTTTCCAAGTTGAGAAGTCTAAAACTTCTGAAAGACAGTCACGTCGAGGTGCACTTTTTCGAGAAAGCTCCATTGAGTAAGGATTTTCCCAATCAGTCATGGTAAGAGCCAACTAATCCGGGACAATTAAATTGAGCAATCTCTTCAAAATTCAGCCGAACTGGGGAAATCACTTGAGATTCAGATCTCTCCTAGAGCAATTAGTCAAAGACTCATACTGGGGTAAGCCACCCCAATCGCATGAGGATTCATTCTTTCCTGAAGACAAATAATCGGATGTTCGGAATACCGGGGCAATTATACTCCTGAAGAGTTTAAAGACACCAAGTCTTTTGTAAAATCCTCTTAAGGTAAAGCCCAAATCAAAGCAAGTGACCCATAGCACGAAACAACGAGAAGTCTTTCCTCCTCAAGAAGGACGCGGTTCAACTTCGTTATCCCCAATAGGTGCATGGAAGTTATACCTAGTAAAGTCGCCAAACTTTTCGTCAGCAGGTTTCCTTGTTCTTATTTCCCAGCAGATCTCAAACCAAATCCTTCTCTTCCCCAGCAGAGCAATAAGGATTACCCCTAGCAAGAGTCATCTTTCCGTAGTGAAGCACTTCTTACAAGAATTCAAGTATTCCCGACAGTCAGCTGAATGGTTTCCTTCCCTACAGAGGTTCGGAAAATTCAGGTAGACAAGAGAGTTCTCCTTAGTAGAGCCTTGGTAGGCCTTTTCCCAGCTAAGTCGAAAAGTTGCAGATCACCTGTGAAATCCTAGGGGTGAGATTCAATCCCCAGCAGTTGAGGAATCCCCTAGCAGGGCCTTCAAATCTAAAGTCCAATTTATTTTTGGCAAGGTGATAAGTCGATACAGACTAGTCACACTCTTCTCCAATAGAAATAACAGCAATCATCTGTATTCCTCATAGAATCAGCAAGGGTTTGTTATTTTCGCGTCAGGAATTCCCTTTGTACCTATCTCACAATGTCATGGGGCATCATGTCATAAGTTCAACATATGCGTGCTCGATCCAAGGTTGATATCCAAAGTCCACCCACAACGTGGTAACTTTTCCAAAGTCCATCCTCTGGGTGGCAAATTCTGAAAGTCCCCTGTAGTGGGCCAAAGTTTCCCGTAGTGAACAATCTGCCCCCGTAGTGGGCCAAAGTCCCCCTTAGTAGGCCAAAGTCTCCCGTCGTGAACAATCTGCCCCGTAGTGTGGCGAATTTCTAAAGTACCCCGTAGTGGGTCAAAGTCTCCCGTCGTGAGCAATTTGCCCCGTAGTGTGGCGAATTTCTAAAGTCCCCCGTAGTGGGCCAAAGTATCCTGTAGTGAGAAAAAGTCTCCCGTAGCGAGCAACAGCCCCCGTAGTGTGGCAAGAAACCAAATTCTCCAGTAGCGAGCAGCAGCCCCCGTAGTGTGGCAAGAAATTGAAGTCCCCTATAGTGTGGCAAAAGTCTCCCGTAGTGAGCAACAACCCCCGTAGTGTGGAAAAATATTGAAGTCTCCCGTAGTGAGCTGAAGTCTCCTGTAGCGAGCAACAACCCCCGTAGTGTGGCAAGAAATTGAATTCTCCGGTAGTGAGTAAAAGTCTCCCGTAGCGAGCAACAACCCCCGCAGTGTGGAAAAATATTAAAGTCTCCTGTAGTGAGCAGAAGTCTCCTGTAGCTGAGCAATGTGCCCCCGTAGTGTGGCAAATTTTCTGAAAGTCTCCCGTAGCTGAGCAATGTGCCCCCGTAGTGTGGCAAAATTTCTGAAAGTCTCCCGTGGCGAGCAGAAGTTCCCCGTAGCGGGCAAAGTATCCCTGCAGAGTGAGCAGAAGTCCATCCTCAGGGTGGTAAGGTATCAAAAGTCTCCTGTAGCGAGCAGTGGTCCCTGTGGAGTGGGAAGGTATTGAAGTCCCCCGTAGTGTGGCAAAGCATTCAGAAGACTACCCGATGTGTGGCACATCATTAATAGCCCAACAAAACTCCAGCCATAGTGTGGGAAATCAACAATCTCCCAACGTTATTCCAAAATATTCACCGGTTCGCTATTCTTCACATCAGAGTTCTCCCCAAGCAGAGTTCGGATGGTTGGGTTTATTTCCCTTTTTCTTCTTCCACTGAGTGCAAATTTTCCAGTTGTTTCTAGTATTCAATCCCTGGATACTTCCAACGTCTGAAAGCAACAATTATCATCCATTCAAGTCTACAGTGATTGAATAGGGGCAGCTGTAACACCCCAAAATTTTCCCTCTCATTTCCATGATCTGAATATCATTTCGCAGCATAATTCATAGCATAATCCAAACATGGCATCATAGTTATCATTGAAAGGGCATGGGTTTGTGATCAATGACTTAGATAGTGAATGACTACTCGGAGGCAATAAAAGGTCCACAAAATTTCTCAAATATGGTGCAAAAGGAAGGTCAACTCATGACTTTTTGGGTTCAAAATCATGAAATTATGATTACAAGAGTCTTATGGACCAAGTTGGATCAAGAAGTGATGAAAAAATCAAGGAAAAACAATTTTTTGAGACTATGTATCGATACATACGTGTTTTGAATCGATACATGCTCCTTTGTGTTTCTGAAGAGGGACTATGTATCGATACATACGAAGGATGTACCGATGCATGATTGTTAAAAACTTCAGTATGCATCGATGCATACAGCCATGTATCGATACATATCAATTAAAAAACTGACATTTATCGATGCATCCGTGTTATATATCGATGCATAGTTGATTTTTCTTGCTGGAATTGCCAATGCTTCAGTATGCATCGATGCATACATGTTATGTATCGATACATAAGCTGTTTTTGCTATTTTTTCAGTTTTTTTCTCATCCATTTTTTCCTTTCCTTTCCTGTGCCTTGTTCCACACTCTTCTTTTGGATTACTCTACCATATTCTAGAGTCTTCTACAACCTTCCAAGGAATATTCTAAGGAATATTCCAAAGAATACTCTAGAACTCTCTAGAATCCTAACCAACTCCAAACCTAACCTAACTCCCAAGCAAACTCCAAACCCAAACCTCATGCCAAGCCTACACATTATATAATCTTAAACCATCCCAAAGCTAAGGTCTCCCATTTTTTTTCTTCAGTATTCTTCATCTTTTTCATTCTTCTCTCAAATTTTCCACCATTTTCAACCTCTCACCAAAGCTTCTTCTAAAAGTTCTTCAAATTCTTCATTGAAATTTGAAGAACTTGAAGCTAAAATCTCCATTAATCATCTCATTGTGAAGCTTATTTGAAGAATTAATTCTGATTTTGGAAGAGTTTTGAGCTTATTGGAGGTTATTGATCAAGTGTTCATCAAGAAGTATCATTAACCACATTTATTTTGCGCGTTCTCGGATCGAAGCTTCGACTCTCCGGTTTTCTTCTCCATTTGCATTCCGATCTACATTGCAACACTCACCGAAGCAATCCTCTGCTTCGTAGGTTGGAGATCTGAATCCGCTTCTTGATTTAACTTATTCTCTTCATCTCGTCATGACGGCATTCTTCGTGTGTTTATCGTTGTGTATGCGCTTGACCGTTCAATTTCGTCTTGATTACGATTTGATCATTTTGTTTGTTTATAGTTAGAATTAAAGCTGATTCTAGGTGCCATTAAGGTTTAGATTATGGCTTTTAGGTGTAAAATTTGTGCTCACTAGATAATAGTTGCATTAGGAGCTTTAGGAAATAAGTCGATTGCAAGAAGTGTTTTTTCCCTCATGTTCTTGGGCATTACTACCCCCTTTGCCACCATAGATTAATATGTCCTGATTTGAGGGAATTTTTAAGATTAGTTTCGACATCTAATTCCTCAATTTCGAGTCGTTTCGACATGTTTTTGTCCATTTCGCATATTTCGTGTTTATGTGTTAGTTTATGAATGAATTGGCTTATTGCATATTATTGATATGTCCATGCATTTTTTGTCATGTAAATAATCATGTTGCATTCTGTTTTTGCATCTTTCGCATGTTTCGTTAACTCATTTGCATTTCATTGTTTCAATATTTATGTTGCATTTAACATAACCATGTATGTATGTGCATTTGGTTGCATGGTTGATCACATCATTCACATCAATTCAATTCTGAATTTTGCATTAAGCTTGACATTTTTGTTGATGTATCATGTTGCATATTCATGATCAATGTTCATATGCCATGTTCATGTGCTATATTTTGCATACTTGTTGCATAAGAAATCATGTGATGCATTCTTACATAATCCCTCAAAAAATAATCATGACATCCAATTATGTGCTTGATCCATATTCATATTGCATATTCATGACATTTCATGATGGAATTTGTGCATAAAAAATGAAAATAATCAAAGCTGCATTTTACATTTCATAGTTATCTCTGCATATAGGAGCTGTAAAATGTATGTTATTTGTTGTGTAGTTCATACTGTTGGTGACTTTTTACATCTGTCTTGCATGCTGTGTATGTGCTGTAGAAAGCTGAGTGTGTGTTACATGGCATTTCATTGCTGTTTTTGCATTTGGTAGCTGTTATAGGCTGCTGAATTTTGCATTGCATTGCCTTTAGGTTCACTAAACCTTAGATTGACTCTAATTTAGGTCCTAGTTCCCTTAGGAATTAATTTGGTATTTGTTTACCTTATTTTTTGTCATGTTTACCATGCTAACATTTTTTTGTAGGGGGGAAGACTGAGGTTAGTATCACTTCATTCTCATCTCTTATGAATTTTAATTGTGTTTGCCTTAGCACCTTGTGCTTTGATCATAGGCTTTCCCTTTTGCTCTCTTAGAAACAACTTAACTTCCTTAGGAAGTAAGTTAGTTTCTAACTCTCTTTTCTTCTTATTAGATTTAGAAGCCACACTAACCATTAGGACATCCATTGAATGCATAACTTAGGGTTATGTCTTAGTCCCCCTAGTTTTGTCCTTTTCTCCAATTGAGTCTTCTTCTCTCATCTTCAAACAAAATCCAAAAGAAATTTAATAAAGCATTGAAATAGCCTTTAATGTATAGCCTTATTCCATGGGGCATTCATATTCATTCCATCTTGGAATAGTATAGGCTTGTCTAGCATGATGTACAAGTCTAATCATGAGACTATCTTCACAAACAATAAATTCTAAAACACTTCTCATAAAAGACAACAAACAAAGACATCGTGTCTTCTCTTCTCATCTTCTAATCTTTGTGGACGAATGCGACTTGCCTCGACAGTTCAAACATCGATACGGTAAACACCCTCGAGTCAGATCCGGTAACACCTGAGCTAGAGCTATGGCAACGTCATCCTAAAAAACACAAAAAAATAAGTTCCCACCTTAGTTAGGAGAACTACGTCGACTCTGATCCTCATTATCGCGATGAGGTATGTAGGCAGCGGGATAGGGCCCGTTCGAGCACATTCTTTATTTTCCCTACATTTTCCCCTCTTTCTTTCCATTCTCTAGTTCCTTTCTCAGTTTCCTTTCTCATTCCATTCCAGTTCCAGTGGCAGTTTTATTCAGCAACAGTTATATTCTTTTACCCTTTGAAACAAACAAACAAGCATGGATCCCGTCGGGCACGACGGACGATTTGGGGTGCTAATACCTTCCCAGGTCATAACCAACTCCCGAACCCAGATCTTTGGTTCGCAAGGCGTCGTCCTTTCCTTCTTCCTCAGGTTTGTGCAACATTACCTTTCCCATTCATTCGGGATAAAAATGCCTGGCTGGCGACTCTACCTTTTCCGCACCACTTTCGCGTTTGTACTAGGATGAAAATCCCGGGAGCGACATAAGGGTATTGAAGTTGATCCTGCAAAGGTAAAAGCTATACAAGAGATGCATGCTCCCCATATTGAGAAAGAAGTTAGAGGTTTCTTGGGAAAACTGAATTATATTGCAAGATTTATTTTCCAGTTAACTACTACTTGTGAACCAATCTTCAAGTTGTTGAAGAAAGTTCAAGTAATGGAATGGAATGACGAATGCCAGGTAGCTTTTGATGAGATCAAAAAGTACCTATAGGAATCTCCTATATTGATGCCACCAGTTGAAGGAAGACCCTTGATTATGTACCTGACAGTATTGGATAACTTAATGGGGTGTGTATTGGGGCAACATGACGATTTTGGTCGAAAAGAGAAAGCAATATACTACCTTAGCAAAACGTTTACCGACTGTGAAACAAGATACTCACTGCTCGAGAAAACTTGATGCGCTTTGGCATGGATTGCTCGCCGACTAAGATAGTATATGTTGACTCATACCACTTTATTGATTTCAAATATGGATCCAATCAAGTACATATTTGAGAAACCTGCTCTCTCTAGACGAATAGCAAGATGGCAAATGATCTTGACAGAATATGACATACATTACACTACTCAGAAAGCAATTAAAGGAAGTGTAGTAGCTGATCATTTGGATCATCAGGCAGTGGATGATTATCAGTCTATGAATTTTGAGTTTCCGGATGAAGATATTATGATTGTTACTAAAGAACCTAGACAATATGAAGGGCCTGGACAAGGATCCCGATGGTCTATGGATTTTTATGGAGCTTCTAATGTGCTTGGTAATGGTGTTGGTGTTGTGATTATATCTCCTAAGGGTTGCTATACACCAATTACTGCAAGACTTGTTTTAATTATACCAATAATATGGCTGAGTATGAAGCATGCGTAATGGGTATCAAGACTGCCATTGAGACGAAGATTCAGTTTTTGAATGTGTATGGAGATTCAGCCCTAGTAGTTAGTCAAGTTAAAGGAGATTTGGACACCAAGCATCCTAATATAATCCCTTATAGAGAGAATGTGTTGTCTTTGATCTCGTACTTTGAAGAGATCACCTTTGGACATATTCCACAAGAAGAGAATCAGTTGGCAGGCGCATTAGCCACCATGGCATCTATGTTTGAAATCAGTTGGGATGATGAAGCTCCCAGAATTACTATTGATCGATTTGATAAACCTGCATACTGCAATGAGGTGGGTACTGAAGGAGTAGAGGAAAAGCCTTGGTTCTATGAAGTAAAAAGGTATCTTGAAGCTCAAGAGTTCCCTGAAGGGGAATCTGTCAATGACAAGAAGTTTCTGAGAAGATTTTCTGCTAAGTTTTTCCTGAGTAATGGAATTTTGTACAAGCGCAATCATGATTCAACTTTGCTTCGTTGTGTAGATAAGAAAGAAGCAATAGAGATTATGGAAGACATGCATGATGGGATCTTTGGTACTCATTATAGTGGGCATACTATGGCTAAGAAGATTCTGAGAGTAGGTTAATATTGGTCTACCATAGAAGCTGATTGCTATCAACATTCCAAAACTTATCACAAATTCCAGATTTATGCTAATAAAGTTCATGTGCCTCCAGTTCCTTTGAATGTTCTGACTGCGCCTTGGCCTTTTTCCATGTGGGTATTGATATGATTGGTGAGATCAAACCCACAATTTCCAATGGGCATCGTTTCATCCTTGTTGCTATTGATTACTTCACAAAGTGGGTAGAGGCAGCTTCATTTGCTTCTGTTACAAAGAATGTTGTGGCTCGATTCATCAAGTATAATCTTATATGTAGGTATGGCATCCCTGAAAGGATTATCACAAATAATGGTACTAATTTGAACAATACTACGATTACTAACCTCTTCACGCAGTTCAAGATTAAGCATCACATTTCTTCTCCATATCTTCCAAAGATGAATGGCGCAACAGAAGCTGCCAACAAGAATATTAAGAAGATCTTGCAAAAGATGACAGTTACATATAAGGATTGTCATGACATGTTACCATTTTATCTTCATGGTTATCGTACCACAATACATACTTCAACAGGGGCAACCCCATTTTCCCTTGTCTATGGTATGGAAGCAGTTTTACCCATGAAAGTTCATATTCCCTCTTTAAGAATTATGAAGGACGCAGGCATAGATGAAGAAGAATGGATTCAGACTCGACTTGACCAGATAAACTTGATTGATGAGAAACAGTTAGCAGCTGTTTGTCATGGTCAGATGTATCAGAAGCGTATGATCAAAGGCTTCAATAAGAAAGTTAAGCAGCAAGTATATCAGGCTGGTGATTTGGTGATCAAGTGTATCATATTACCATAGGGTGATCCCAGAGGCAAATGGACCCCACCTATGAAGGGCCATTTGTTGTTAAGAGAGTATTTTTCTGGAGGTGCCATGATGCTTACCACTATGGATGGTGAAGATTTCCCACAGCCTGTGAACGCAAACATAGTTAAAAAATACTACGCATAAAAAGAGACCTGCTAGGTTGACTGGCCTAGGAAAAAGTAAGGGCATCCCAGCGAACCAAAAGGGTTCGGGAAAAAATTAGGGATATATATAATAAAAAAATGTACACCCAGCAAGTCGAAGACCTGGAAAGGAGGCTTGGGAAAAAAAGGGTATCCCGGTGGATTGAAAACCTGAAAAGGCAATCCAGGAAAAAGTTAGGGATTAAAGTGTTATCTATGTCAAATTCAACAGATACAGATCAGTCCAATCGTTTCTTTTCCGACAGATGAAGATGAGATACTTGAAGATAATGGAAATAACAGAGTTGAAACTCAATAGGATTATTTACACATAGCTATTTTTCCTTGTTTTTGTAAAAAATTCTTCAACAAATTCCTCTTACTAGGATTTTTCGTCTCCGTGTTAAAAATCGTTTGTTTATAGGCCACTTTCTAAATAAATAAAATTCCATTTTTTGTATTCAGGTTTACTTTTCCCTCTTTATTCAGGTTTACTTTCCCCTTTTACTAAAGCGAAAAACGTCAGTTGATTATGTTTGAATGTATATATGCTTTTGAATATGATTGATGTTTACCAGAAATGCATAAAATACAATAATAGCATTTACCAAGGACGATAGGAGATAGGAATCCAACGAATCTTCGCCGGTTCATCCCCACAGAGTAATCTTTACGGATATTCTTACGAAGTACTTCAAGTAATATCTTGTACTTCCAACACTATGAAGTCCTCAAGCAGTTTCATATCCTCCGAAGAATTGATACTTAACTGCATTGGTCTCCCGGATCTATGTTCATCTCTTTTATCCTCAGTCAGGATATTCAGGAACTTAGTCCTTTAATAAGTACGACGAACGAAAGCGGGAGGTTCTAAGTACGATATTTTTAAACAAGACGGGAACGAAGTCTTTATATTCCTCAACAACGAATCGGGATTTATTTTCCCCAGCCTGCTGTTATTCTACGAAGCTAATTATACACTTCAAATTACATAATTCATATATTCATTACATCATATCATATCATATAATATCATATCATATCATACGCATACAACATTATCATGAGATATTATCTTGCAAAGTGTTATATACATCATGATATTTTGCATAGAACTAACCTTGTTTTTCAGGATTAATTCTCCAGCAGACAAATGTCATCAGTAACTTATACCTTGGGACGTTGTTTATCCTCCCAAAAGCTATATCATTACCTTGGGAAGTTGTTTATCCTCCCAAAAGCTATATCATTACCTTGGGACGTTGTTTATCCTCCCAAAAGCTATATCATTACCTCGGGACGTTGTTTATCTTCCCAAAAGCTACATTATCACACCTTGGGACGTTGTTTATCTTCCCAAAAGCTATATTATCTCATTATTATGGGCCGTTGTTTATCTTCCCAAAAGCTATATCATTATCTTGGGACATTGTTTATCTTCCCAAAGGCTATCTTGGGCCGTCATTTATCTTCCCAAAAGCATTATCTCATTACCTTGGGCCATTGTTTATCTTCCCAAAAGCTATATCATTACCTTAGGCCGTTGTTTATCTTCCCAAAAGATATATCATTACCTTGGGCCGTTGTTTATCTTCCCAAAAGTTGTATCTTCATAATTTGGACTACCTTGTTCTCCGAGAAGTATATTTGAAGAACTTTTCTCCGAATGGCATCTTTAAGCCCATTCAAGTAATACAATATTTTCTTCGAATGGCATCTTTAAGCCCATTCAAGCAATACAACCAACCAACAATATCATTCTATGCACCAGCGAGTGCAAATTTTTGGGCTTTTGTGTTCAATCCCCTTCAACCTTCCAGTCACGAATGGCATGCATGCTGTCGCTCCATGGATTTCCATCCTGGTATAAACGCAAAAGTGGCGCGGAAAGGGTTAGAATCGACAGCAAGGCATTTTTATCCCGAATGAACGGGAATGGTAATGTTGCACAAACCAGAAGAAAAGAAAAGGAAGGACAAAGGTCCTGCGAACCAAAGAAACTGAGATCGGGAGTCGGTTACGACCTGAGAAGGTATTAACACCCTAGATCATCCTCCGTACCCGACTGGATCCACGCTTGCAAAGAAATCTGATTCAAAGGGTGAAGGAAATAAAGCTGCTGCAAAACTGAAACTGAAACTGGATAAGAAAAGAAAAGAAAAAGGGAAAATGTAGGGAAAATAAAAGATTATGCTCGAACGAGCCCTACCCCGCTGCCTACGTACCTCATCTGGACATGAGGATCAGAGACGTCGTAGTTCCCCTAACTAGGGGTGTAAAGGATTGCCTGTGATTTAAGGCTTGAACTGCCTATGTCAATGCTCAGGTGTTGCAGGCTCGGACGACGAGTGCATAACCGTCTTGCAAAATGACAAGTAGGAGCAAGTTCGCGTACGGAGCGAAGGTGATGAGAAAAGAAATCCCGAGGGAGACGCTTATTGTTTGTATGTGTTTTTATGAGCTTTTATTGGTGTGGCACAAGAGAATAAACTCAAGCTCTTTTCCATGGAATGTATACTTGTTATTACATTCCAAGATGGAATAATAGAACAAGCATACCAAGTAAGGAGAATTTATCCAAAACTTGTTTCCAAGGGCAAGGGCCTAAATTCATAGACTTGTTGAATTTATTAGGTGTTTTCGTGATTAAAAATGAGGAAGTATTTTTTAGGGTTTTTCTTGATGAATATGCCCTCATGATCCGACTTGTGCATCATGCTAGACAAATGCAATATTCCAATATGGAATGAATACATAGGCCCCATGGAATAAGGCTATTACACAAGAAGTAACTTCTTTCTTTATTAATGTTTTTTAGGTTTTGTTTTAAGATGAGAAAAGAAAGGATCAAAGGAGCAAAAGGCAAAAGTCTAATGGGGAAAGACTAATCCTAATATTAGCATGCAAAAAGTGGTCCTAAGGTTAGTGAGTTTTCAACTATCCTAAGAGAAAAGAAGAACCAAAGAGGAGCAAAAGAGAGGAAAAGAAAGCAAGCAAGCAACTTACTCATCTAAAGGAGACAAGTTGCTCCTAAAGGGGGAAGAAAAGAGTTGCATCACATGATGGCATAAGGCACATCAAATCACAAAGAGAAAGCAACTTAAAAAGGAAAGGGGAAGAGTTGAAATGTGGATAAACATCCACACTTCTCTTACCATGAGCCCCTGCAAGTGTTAGCAAAAATCCAACATATGTTCATCAAGACAATCATGGAGTTAGCATGCTCAAATTCAAATCAACAAAGTTCAAACAACATGCCAAACTTTGCGCATACAAGCATTTACGCGTCGAGAACATGGAAGCATACATCAACCAGCAAGCAAATCACCCTAAACTAGCATGTTCAATGATCATACGATGATCCATGGCAATTAAAACATGTAAGGGGATCGAACAAGCTCAAAACAGCCCCAAAATGGCATTCTGCATCAGTGTTAACCGGTTAACCAAAAGCGTTAACCGGTTAACCAGTTCAAACCTGCAGCAAATACGCAGAAAATAGGTGCGTTAACCGGTTAACCAAAAGCGTTAACCGGTTAACACTGTAAAAACAGCAGCAATTTCCTGCAGAAAATCAGCTCAAACCAGCTTATTCAAATAATTCCATACCATACCAGCAATCAATTAAGCATGAAATAAATGGATCAATTCACATTAATTGACATCATTAAGCTCATGAACATTAGCACACGGATCCGATTACAAATCAATCAATCAATTCAAGCAACACAAGCAAATACACAAGCACATGGTAGATCTAAAGCACAAGCATGCAAATAAGCTAAAACAGAGCTAGATATAAATTTAACCAACCTATAAAGTTAAGGTATGCTTTGGTAATTGTTGATTGAGCTGGAAATGAGAGATTTCGCGGAAAACTTTGAAGATCCGGTGTTAAGCTTCACACTCCATGCAAAATAAATGCAAGCAAAAGGTCTTGATGCAGAATTTTGGCTCCAAAAGCACTTCTAATTTCCAAACCAGATCTGAATCACCAAGTAAACCAGCAAAAATGATGCAAAGAAGTTATGGATGGAGGTCTAGTTCCAAGATCTACACACTTTAAGGCAAAGTTATGTGATCTTCAAAGAGGAACTTTGAGTGATTTGGAAAATTGGGAGAGAAAAGTGAGAGAATGGTGAGAGAGATCAAAATTCAGAAAAATGAGAATTGAAAATTGTGAGGGAGAGACCCCTTTGGTTTGGAGGGAAATGGATTAAATATGGTTTAGGTTTGGGGCCCAAAATTTAGGCTTGGGATCCAAAAAATATGGTTTGGAATTGGCTTTAGAAAGTGATTAGGACCTAGCATTGGAATTAGGCTTGGGTAAATGCTCTAGATCCTTCTCCTTAATTCAAATGAATACAAATTGGAAAATTGGAGCCACAAAAAATACATGCTGAATTAATGCTGAATTGATGCTGGAATTCAAAATTGTTGTTGGGAAACCTCAATAATAACCCAACGCCAACCGTTTTGACTTGATTTTGACCCTCCTTCTTTTTTTAGGGCCTTGTCCATGATACCAAGCTTGTATAACATGCCTTGTGAGCTTCTTGCCAGGTCACCATGCTCTTGATATTTCCTTGTAGTGCTTCAAATTTCCCGGATGACTGATCATATTCCTTATGCTAGAACATGCAAGTGCTATGCTTCATCTTTCTATGCAAAATGCTAAGGACATGACATGTTTATGATGATTATGATATGATGATGATGCTAAACAGAAGAGGGCAAATTTGGGGTGTTACAGCTGCCCCTATTCAAGCAACTATTAATCTGAAGAGGATGGTAGTACGACTATCGACCGTTCAAGATGAACTGTGGTTGAATACCAAGAAAACCTGAAATTAGCACTCTGCTGGAGAATGCAAGCAATGAGAGATAAACCCAACCAAATGACGCTTTGGCAACTGAAGCGAGGACAAAGCAGGCGAGCTCCTTCCAACCTGAATTGTTACTTTGGATAGAAAAACCCAGACAAACGAGTCTTCCTCGAGCAAACCTGTTACGCTAGGTGTTGGACATACGAGCCCTCTCCAAACAAACCTGTTACGCCAAAAACGGACATACGAGCCCTCTTCATACATTTTACGATATATGACCTGAGACAGACGAACCTCCTTCGGATAAACCTGTTACGCCAGGACCGGTGATGCACTTAAGTCTGTGGGATAGACATGCATAATCAGGATAGACGAACCCTCTTCATATATTATCCGTGGATATATGGTCTAAGACAAACGAGTCTTCTTTGGAGCAAACTTGTTATGCCAGGTGCGACATTAGGATTTGACAAACCCTCTTCTCAAATCTTGCGTAGATAAGTGGTGCTTGAGACAGACGGACCTCCTTCGGATAACCCTGTTACGCCAGGACCGGTAACCATTTTGATGTTTAATCCCACCGTCAGGACTTCTAACCTTTTCAACTTAGACGAGTATTGGATGATCATCGAGAGAACACAGACGAGTGCCATAAGTCAATGATACAAACGAATATCAGACGATGATCTAAGAAACACAGACGGACGCTTCAGGCGATGATATAGACGAATACCAGCCACTAATACAGACGAATACCGGAAATCCAACACAGACGAGCATTTGGAGTAGCGATACAGACGAGTAGGAAGGATGATACAGACGAGCTTCCAACAATGCAAACAAGCTTCAAACGGGTATCAAACACCGATGGGTGCTGGAGAATGCATACGAGCATCACACAAATTCAAACACAGACGAGCATTGGGACGTGCATACAAGCAACAAACAGATGTCACACACAGACGAGTGCTGAGGAATGCAGACGAGCAACAAATAGATGTCGAACACAAATGAGTGCCAAGGAATGCAGACGAGCAACAAACAAATGTCGAACACAGACGAGTGCCAAGGAATGCAGACGGGCATCAACATCTATCACACACAGGCGACTGCTAGGGAAAGCATACGAGCATCAAATGCGCAGTAAGAAACACAACTCTGCCGGGGAGAATCGAACGAAGAATATTTCACAAATGAGTGAGTGCTGGGAATGCAGACTAACATCCCACAGACATCAAACATCAAACATGGACGAATGCTAGGGGAGGCAGACGAGCAACAAACATCAAACACAGACGAGTGCAGGGGATGCAGACGAGCATCTATCAAACATCAAACACAGACGAGTGCAGGGAAGATGCAGACGAGCATCAAACAAAGTGCCCTGATTGGCAACAACAATCACGACTCTACAGGGGAGCCTGGTCAAGAGGCTTTGACGATGTTTAACTCTGGCTGGGGAGATGAATAACTGTTTGTATCATCACATGGACAAAATAGATTGGTAACCTCTCTGGGGAATACTCCAATGATTGGAGTGAATCTCGATCATGAACTCTATGGAGGATAACCGTCTTTAGACTCGGTTGAGGAAGAGGCTTGGTCAAGACTCCGGCTCGGGAGAGAATTCTGAAAATTCTGACTCTGTGGGGAAATAGGCATTCAGTTGCTCGCTGGGAATAGCCCATTCTAACACAAAGACTCTGATTGGGGACAAACCTCTTGTTTGAAGTTCTGCTGGGGATACCACCCTACTCTGACTCAGCTGGGGAAGGTTCCATCTGCACTTTATTGAGGATAACTATGTCTTTCTTGTGAAGAACCACCACCACTTGGGGAGGACACCTCTTAGATTAGAAATTTCGTCGAGGATACCACTTGCTCTAGCTCAGCTGGGGAACACTCTCCACTTGGGGAAATACAACATCGCCCTGAAAAACCTGCAACAACAGTATACACACATGTGTCCCGGGGCTTGCATGGTATTATCTGTTCATCCATTGTCACCGACACTCAAAGACAGTTTTAATTGTTTCCCTGCCATGTCAAATTTTTTTTATAGAAAAATCAACATGTTTCGTATGCAATGCTTTTTTTGCCAAAAATTCAGGACATTTTTGCAAACAAAGTAAACACAACGCAACACGGCTTTTGACTGAATATTCATTCATTGAATGGTCTCTGAATAGGCAAGGTTTTACATCAGGAAGCAACTACCTCGAAAGCGGTAGCTACCATAAAATTGAAAAAAGAATCTATCCTAATGGCAATGTAACGACATTCCAATGAGTTTCCTTCCTGCTATGATCAACATGTCTTCAAGACTTTCTGTTCTTGCCTTTGTTTTCTGAAGAAGATGAGGGGACTGATTCCTATCCTTCTGATCCTTCTTGCGGACCAAAGATCTGGGTCCAGGATTCGGTTACAAATTGGGAAGGTATTAGCACCCCAATCCGTCCGGTGTACGTGACGGGATCTACGCTTGTTTGTTTGCTTCAGAGGGTGAGAAATAACTGTTGCTGAACAAATGAACTGCTAACTGGGATGGGAATGGAAATGAGAAAGGGAACTGGAAAAGAAAAGGAAGGGGAAAATGTAGGGAAAATAAAGAATGTGCTCGAACGGGCCCTACCCCACTGCCTATGTACCTCATCGGGATAATGAGGATCATAGTGTAAACACCCCAAATTTGCCCTCACCCATTCACACCATGGCTTGTGATCATTTCATAGGCATAAACTCAATCATAACATATCATATCCCATTTTTGATTCACTGCATAGATTCAAAGTCATCTGCACCTAGGGTTTGTGATCTGAGCAATCCAAAAGCTTCTTGAGCCACTCCAAAGGTCATCAATCACTTCAAAGAGGTCCATGTGTGTTCAAGTATCATATTATATCCTCTCAAAGTCAAGAATGTCAAAAAATCACAAGAACTGAGAATGGTATGGAAGTAGAGCCAGGCTTGACTGCACAGATGACCTAAAATTAGGGTTTTGGTTTTAGAGGCCATAACTCCAAATTTTTTTGGTCATTCTTGCTTCTATTGGTCTCTATATGGTATAGGGAGTATGCATATCAATTTTCATGAAGAAATTCCATGGGGAAGTCATCTGATCAAGAGTTGACTTTTCAAGCAAGTCAGTGTAAAATTAGGGCATCTGAGGCCCCCAGTGACCCTACCAAAGGGTGTTCTTCATCATTTTGATTGTGTATGATCTTTATTTGATCATAGAAGGTGTTAGAAGTTCACAAAATTGAAGAATTTCAAGTCTTTTGCAAAGTTGACTTTTTGGGCAAGTTTGACTTTTAATGAAAATGCCATTTTAGGCAACTTTTTCAACCCTTACTTTTTGATTCAAAGAAGCTTCAAATGGAAAAACTTTGGTCATGAAAGTTGTAGAATAGATCTTTCCCTTTTCAAAAAGTACAAGAACATGACCTAATTCATTTTGGATCAAAAGTTATGGTTCACCAAAGTTGGCAAAAATCACTAAATTTCAAGTTATGCACCAAAGAGGGAAACTTGCAAATTCTTGTACCAAGGCAATTTGTGACTTCTAATTGATGTCTAACCTTCACAACATGATCACACAACATATAAAAATCAGAATGGGCCAAGGGATCACATGTTTTATGACTTATGGATCAAGATATTTCATAAAGAACCAAAGGCAAGCCAAGTTGCAAAACTCATCATAGCTTCTCATCCACTTGCTGGCTAGTTTGCTGATCAACCCTAGGCTTTTCCTTACCTCATGCTGCGCAGGACATGCCCTTTGTACTTAGCTAGCAAGTAGCCCATGCCCTTCTTACACAACTTTGACATTTTTGCAAAAGCACCCATACCAATCAATAAAGCACATGTCACTTCATCTGACCAATAGCAATTGTTTATGTTAATCAAATGCAAGCCAAACATAACAAGAAGCAAGCCTGAAACACTCCACAAGCCAGCATTATCATTTTCACCCTCTAGAGCAAAATCATTCGAAACTCATCACACAGGCCACAAACACACAAACCAACTTCACAAACAATCTCAACACTCTTCCCTGATCACAAAACACCCATCACCATTGCCTTAAACCCTCAAAATCACAAATACGATTCTCACCTCACCTTGAACAGAACCTCTGCCATTTTCCAAACTAGCCATTGCAAACTTCAAACAAACCTTGCAAGCTTCTTAGGAGGATCAGTGGAGTAGATTTGAGCCAAAGAAGCAGCCTGAAAGCTCTGGAATCGAAAGCTCCATTTCAGGTATCATCCAAGAACTTTTTTCCAGAAATGGATTTTTAAGTTTCTAAGTTGTTCTTCATGATTTGCTGATCACTCTGATGTTCTTAGTTTCGAAAATAGTTGAGAGATAAGCATTTAATCTCTGTCTGAAACTTTTGCCCTAAAAAATGTTTTGTTTCGATTCAGCTGATTGATGAGTAAAAAATGAGATTTGAGTGGGGGTTTTGATTCAGTGAGGTGTGAGAATGATTTCTGGGTTCTTAGTTTTTATTTTAGTGAGGTTTTGAAGATTTTAGAGATTTTCAGGTGGGGTTCCCACCGGAGAAGACGACTGGAGGTCTTCTCCGGCCACCTGAAAATAATTAAGGCTAATCCCTGTGTTTAATGAAGTTTGAATTTGGTCCCTTGGATGTGTTGACTCGCGCGCGTTTGGACGCCCAGGATCATTCTATTTTGCCCTAATCCTAGTTGACTTTATTAATCTGGATTAATTAATTCATAAATAGGAATTAACTCAGTTTGAATGTGGACCTTAGGATCGCGCGCGCAGTCAACAGCCTCTCCCCCAGTTTCAATCTGATCCGTCCAATGCGTTTACTTTCTTTTATTTTAATTTTAATTCATTTATTTTGTATTTCTTTTGTTCATTTATTTTAAAATAGCAAAATCATTTTAAAAATTCTGAAAATTTTTGTATAAACTTTTATTAATTTTCAGAAACCAAAAACATTTTTATTTTTATTTGTTGCATTAAAAAAATATTTTTAAATCATTTAAAAGTTCATTTTTAATTAATTAATGAGAATTAATTAATTAAAAATACTTTTAAGTATTTAAAAATCATCAAAAAATTCATGAAACATTTAAAACCATTTAGAAACATTGTCCAACCTTCAAACCAAATTTCTTTTTTGATCTTGATGTCTTTTGAGAATTTTTCATGGAATTAAAATCATTTCAAGGCACTATTTTGATCCAAACTTCAAAAAATCATTTCTGCCTAACCATTGAGAGTTGGACTTTGATTCTTTTTGCATTGTGTTGTGCATATCATGTAGTTTGTGAGATTAAATTGGCATGAATTGATCTTTAATTTTCCATTTGTTTGACATTTTTCTTGTTAAGGTACCCAAAAACCCTATAAAACTTAGGAAATTCATAACCCTAATTAGGTTAAGAGTTGGAACCTCTCCTTTGGGCAGTGAGTTAGTATAGGTTTAGGGATCCTTTGAATGCATTTTCAAATTTTTATCTTGTTGTTTGCTTCTGATTTTGGTTTTTGTTTGATGCTTTGATCATAAACCCTAATTTGAACTTCCATATGCATCCATCTTGCATTTGCATTCATACCTTGACTTGCCATAACATTTTGTGCATCCATTTGGTTCATTGAACATCTTAAGACATATTAGAAGCATGTTTGATCATTGTATCTTGCATTTGCCATTTTGTATGCCATTTGCATTTCATAACATTTCATGTATGATCATGGTTCTTAACTTGCTTCATTTGCACCCATAAGTTTGTATGATCATCCCCATGCTTTGTTTCATGGTTTCATCATCTCTTAACATCATTATCATCTCATATATGCTTCTGGTTTGGACTTACATCATACCATTTCATTTCATTTTGCATTGCATTGCATTCCTTTCACTAACTTTTCAGGTGGTAAGCAATTTTGAGAAGTGAATTTGCCTTCACTTCTCACAACTTCTTTTCATCTCTTTTATGCATCCATACTGCATTTTGTTATGTGTTTGAGATTGAGCTTGCTCTTTCTTCTCCTTCTTACTTTCTTTCCTCAAGTGACTTGACTTCTTGAATGAAGCAAGTTACTTTGCTTCTCCTGATCCTCTCATCTGCTTCCCGGTGGTTCCTCTGAAGGTTTCTCTTGTTAACCTCACAAACCTTAGGAACAACCAAGCATGACAATAATTAGGGTTTTGATTAGTCCCCCACTTAGTTTTACCTTTGTGTCTCATTGAGTCTTCACTTCCCATCTCATAATCAGGGACTAAACCCTAAAGGCTTTAAGGCTTTGTGATTAAGTTTATGCCTGCATCCTTCTATTAGGATGGAGTGTATAACTTTAATCCTAAGTGTTAAACCCTTAATGTATTTAACTCCTTTAATCAATTCACATAATAATCATCAAGACATCCCACTTGTAACTTGGGCCTTGCATTAGGGTTCTATTTCTTCCTTAATTGGTTAAGAAGGACTAACCCTAGTGTTAATGGACAAGTTCCCCTCAAGTTGTCTTACAAACCCTAAAACTCACTTCATCATCATATCATTAATAAAAATCCACTTAATTAAAAGGATTGTTTTGTCATGAGTTTAATCCCTGATCATGGATTAAGTTGAGGAGCTTTCCTCAGTTTAAACATTCTCATCTATTATCCTTATATTAGGATGGTGTAATGAGTCTGTTTAATCCTTGATTATAGCTTAATCTCATTACTTAACACTAAACAAAAACCACAAAAACATCTAAATAATCACAAGTAGGTTAATGACCTTAATCCTGCATCAAAGGTGATTAAGTGTGAGAAGCTGACTTCACACTTAAGGTATTCTTATTACCCCTAATCAGAGGGAAGATGTGATGAGTTTACTAAGTCCATTGGTTTAGGCTTAAGCTCATTAACTTATGACAAACTTTCAAAAGCAATAAAAGACTGAAAACTCAAAAACAAGTAATAATCGTCTCCTCCGGGATTCTTTTCTCATCACACTCACTCATAAACGGGAACTTGCTTCTTCCGTCTAATGCAAGACAGTTTGCACCTGAGCCAGACAGGTCACACACTTGAGCATAGACAAGCAAGCAGTTCACAAGTCAATTCATCTTTCAGTCTCTTTGGGTCGAACTACGGTGTTCTGACTTCCTCATTGCACGAGAGGATACGTAGGCATAACTTAACAGTTATCGAACAAAAAGTCTCTATATATCCCCCCTCTTTCCAGCATTATTTTCTTAGCCTCATGATCTTGAGCATTTCATTCTTGCCCTTACACTGACACTGTATATATCACACTTTGCACTCCTTTTACACTGACACCTGTACATCCTTTTCCAGCTCTTTTATACACAAATTGCACTGACACTAGCCCTTTAAAACACAAATCTTTTAAGCATGGATCCCGTCGAGTACGACGGACAATCTGGGTGCTAATACCTTCCCAGGTTGTAACCAACCCCCTTTCTTAGTTTCTCTGGTTCACTCCTGTGTGTTCTCACATTTCTCCTTTCGCCGACCGTTCGCGTCTGTACCTTTATCAGGGCCATTTCCCATTTATCGGGAGCGACAACTTGGCGACTCTGCTGGGGACCCTTACACTGCAACCAGGGCTTCTGGTTCTTTTTGTGGGTTCCTCCTAGCGCTTGTTTGATTTGTGTTTATTGGGGTGTTATGTGCTATTTGTGCTTGTATTTGTATTTATTTTTTGCTTTATGTACAGTTGTTTTACTGCTTTCTTTATAGCTTTACATATATCATACTGTCATACTATGCTGGCTGGATCTGTTTTGTTGCTTTGGTGGGTGGGTGTTCTATTGAGAGTTGAGGTCCTATACCTGGGACCTGAGTGACACTTAGGCTAGAGTGGTTCATGTTCTTTCCCATTCCATTTCGGTCTGGTGCGGGAATATGAAACACGGTTCAGATATGGGTTTCTTCTTGAGAACTCTGTGCTACAGATTTCCTGTAGTGCTAGGGCTATCTGGGAAGCCTGCTAAGTCTGGATGACCTTTAGTATTGACCTTCAGAAACTGAGGTGAATTAGAGGAGGATCTTTTATGGTTATTGTAAACACTGTACCTCCGGGTTGGAAGTGTTTACACTTCTCATAACTGATCCAAGTCTGAAGATCCTTGTTTTAGAACATCACATGTGAGGGGGTTGGGCTGTTTACAGGTTTGCAGGTACCCTTGACCTCAACACACCCTGTTACTTTGTTTTGACTAAGAGTACTCCATGTTGGAACAGTTCTTGTGATTTTTAACCCTGGACATGTGACTCTTTATTTGAGTCCCCCACCTTGGTTACTGGACTTATGAACCTCCATCTGGATTTCTTGAACAATACATGGACTCATATCAGAACAATTAATCAGATCCAGCTCAGTCACAAACCCTTGCATATCATTTGCATACATCATTGCATCATTTTAACATGTGTTTATTTGTTTTTCAGGGTATCCATTCTACATTTTGGCTTGGTTTTGACCCCTTCTTCAGCATAGACCTGTCTTCATCAGTGCTTACTTCAGCTATCAGCTACCTACTTCAGTCACCTGCATCACCAGTCTCAGCCTGTCAGTGGCCCATCTTCAGTGTTATTCTCAGTATCTGTCTCAGTTCTTCTTCAGCAGCATGACACCTAAGAAGAGTAACATCTCCTATCATTTCTTTGAGCCTGATTTGGCTAGCATCAGGAAGATTCAGACCCTGATTACTCCAGACCATATACCACGATTCAGAGAACATTATGGAGGAATCCTTGATGTGGTTATGGATTTGGACCCTTCACAGAGGAGCTTGATTCATACTTGCTTGCAGTTCTATGATCCCCCTCTGAGGTGCTTCACCTTCCAGAATTTTCAGATGGGACCCTTGTTGGAAGAGTATTCATCACTGATTGGTGTACCTATCAGGGGTGGAGTCCCCTTCAACCCTGAGATGGTTTTTCCTAGTAATGAAGAGGTGGCAAAAGCCTTGTATCTGGAACCAGTTCTGATTGGGCAGAATATGACTACTAAAGCTGGAGTCTCTGGTTTTTATCTGGATTTCTTGACCTCTCAGGCTATTCTGAAGGCCTCCTTGGGGGAGTGGAAGGCAGTCTGTGCTTTGTTGGCCCTTAGCATATATGGGGTCATACTTTTTGCAGATGAGCCTAAGTTTGTTAGCAAGAATGCAATCCATCTTTTCATCCTGAGGAACCCAGTGCCCACCTTACTGGGAGATCTTTACTACTCTGTTCATCAAAGGAATGAAAAGCAAAGGGGAAGATTAGTGAGATGTTGTGCTCCTTTGTTCCATACTTGGCTGCTCAAACATTTGCCAAAGGCTGATGCATTCTTGAACCCTCACCAGCATAAAAATTGGGCTAGGAGGCTTGTTGCTCTAACCTCAGATGATATCAGGTGGTGCACTCAGAGCACCAAGGGCAGAGACATCATTACTAGTTGTGGGCAATTTCCCAATGTGCCTCTGATAGGAGTGAAGGGTTGCATCAACTACAACCCTCTGCTATTCAAAAGACAACTAGGCTATGCATTAGTCCATCCTCCTAAGGTACAGGATCATGCAGAGACCCTTTATTATGAGAACAAGCCTAATCTGGCTATTGTCAGGCAGGCATCCTGGGCCTGGGACAATGTGCAGACTAAGGGGGTAACCATTCTTGGGAGATGCAACAATGTGGCCTCAGCCCAGTACTATGAGTGGTCTCATGCCAGGGCTCAAATTTCTGGAATGCCCTTCACTATTGAAGATGTGCATGGACCTTCCACAGCACCACCTCCAGCAACTGTCAGCTTAGAGGAGTTTGAGAAATTGAAAGAAAGAAATGAGAATCTGACTCAGGCTCTACAGAAGACCCTCTGGGAGAGGAGTGATGGTCGCTTGGACATCGAAAGGCTAGAAAAGCTAAAGGTGGAGCATCTGGCCAAAATTGAGAATTCAGAGGATTACATTAAGAAGTCTAGGGCTGGAGAACAGATCTTGAAGAATGCCTGCAAAGAGGCCCAATTCCAGAGAGCTAGGACTGATTTGTATCTGAAGGAGAGTCAGGCTAGGTGGGTCAGGATCACCGAAGCCCGTACTCAGGAGGATAAAAGGACTCAGGATAAGATTGAGCAGCTGGAAGCTAGTGCAAAAGAGCAACAGGAAGCCCTGGAAGCAGCCCAGAGAGAGATCTCAGAATTGAAGATTAGAGCTGGTGTAAAGAGGTCAAAGGACCAGAGTCAACACAAGAGGCTAACTGCAGCTGTTACTACCAGGAATCTCCTTATCAGGAATCTTACAGAGCGTCCAGCTGATCCTGTGACTGAAGCACTTCTCAAGGAAGTTCAGGAGGATGAGTTTGGTCTTGGTGTTTAACTTTTGCTTGTTGTTGCTTTCATTTCATGTACTTTTCTTTACGTTGTATTTTTTGACCCCTCAGAGGGCATGTATAGTAAAAAAACAAACTATGTATCATTTACTTGTTGTAATATATGTGTTGTTTTGTTTTATCTGAATTCTTCAAGCAACATCACAAGCATCTTCCTTAGGGGTCTGGAAAGGTCAAAACCAAGTGCCAAGCCGGATACCTTGGATACAAATAAGCATACTGCATTGCATACTAACCTTTTGTTTTGTTTTGTAGGTTTTTGTTTTATTGTTACTAACTCTGTTGTGATTTCAGGAACTATTGCTCGACGTCGGGTGTTTCCACTCAACCGTCCACACAGATATCCCACCCGCAACAATCTTCCGGGCATACAAATGGACCAAGTACAGCAGGACCTTACAGAGGTTAGGACTCAAATGGCCAATGAAAGGCTAGAAATGAGGAATCAAATGACACAGTTTATGGAGGTGATGAATAATATGGCTCAAAGCCAAAAGAGGTTAAGAGCACTGGTAGAGGGGAGGAATCAGGAAGACCCTCATCCAGGGACTGCTGGGACAAGCAACAATGAGAGAGTCCAACCTCATGTTAATCCCCCAGTCTATGGACCCCACCTGCATCCAGAGATCAACATCCCTGTTAATGTGCAAGGGACTGCCACTGCAGGTAGAGTGCTGCAAGAAGACCCCCAGGAAGATCAATTCACAGTGATGGGAGCTGGGGAGGAAGCCTATGACAGAAGACTAGAGGAGATTGCTGAGAAACTGAGATCCCTAGAGTCCTAGAATTCTTTGGGCTTTGATGTTATGGACATGGGTCTAGTGGACGGGGTCAGGATTCCCCACAAATTTAAACCTCCATGTTTTGAGAAATACAACGGAACTTCCTGTCCCCGGACCCATTTACAATCCTTTCTGGGGAGGCTGAAGGCATATACCATGGGCGAAAAGCTATGGATGTTTTATTTTGAGGATAGCTTAACAGGAGCTTCAAGGGAATGGTACTCTCATCTGACCAGAACAACCATTAGATGCTGGAAGGACCTGGCTGAGGCCTTTATCAGACAGTATCAGTACAACTTGGATATGGCTCCCAACAGGACCCTCCTGATGGGGATGTCTCAATCATCCAGGGAAAGCTTCCGAGAGTATGCTCAAAGGTGGAGACAGCTTGCTGCTGCTGTCCAGCCACCCATGTCAGAGAGGGAGATGGCTGATATGTTTATGAACACCCTCCAAGGGACATACATTGATAGGCTAGCTGCCTTTTCTTCCACTAGCTTTGCTGACGTGGTCATAGCCGGGGAAAGAATTGTGAGCCTATTAAAGATGGGTAAGATTTCTGACAACGGTGCAAGCTCGTCCAGCAACCCAAGAAAGCCTTTTGTAGGCCCAAGAAGAACTGGTGAAACCAATGCTATCCACACCAACAGGGGCAGACCCCAATATGTTCATAGGTCTGTGGCAGCAGTCACCATTCCCGCTCCAATTCATCCTCAACCAGCTTATCAACCACAGCAACAAAATTACCAGCAACAAACTCAGTATCCTCCTCAGAGAAATTATAACAACAACAACACCAGCAACAACAATCAGCAAAGACCATATCCACAGAGACCTTCTCAGGCCAATAGAGTGATCGATCCGATCCCTATGCCCTATGCCACATTATTGCCACAACTCCTAAAACTCAACCTAGTTAAGCTAAGGACATTGGCACCTCCAGATCCTGCCAGTCTACCCAGAAATTATGACGCCAGCGCCAGATGTGCTTTTCACTCAAATGCACCTGGCCACAGTACAGAGAAGTGCAGAGCTTTGCACATGAAAGTGCAGGATTTAGTGGATTCCAAAGCTCTAAACTTTGCACCACCACCAAATGTTAACAAGAACCCTATGCCACACCACGGAGGACCCCGAATCAATGCTATTGAAGAGGATAAGCCGTTTTACTTGATAACCAGTGTGGGTCAGATTCGGACACCCTTGGTGGAGATTAAAGCTCAACTCTTCGAATGTCAAATGTTCCCGGGATGTGAGCTAGGATGTGCTTATTGCAACATTTCAGTGAATGGATGTGATAACTTGAGGGATGGCATAGATGGTCTCATCCAGAGTGGCCTGCTTCAAATCACAACATCAGTACCTACCAATCCAGTAATCTCCTTAACAACGGTTCCCGAATCTTCTACAACTGCAACAACCATTGTTCCAAACAATTCTTCAATTTCATCAGCAAATGCTTCATCTGTTACTTCAATGGACCAGATATCAGCAAACATCCCTTCTACAACTTCAGCACCCCTTCATTCAGAGTCTCCTACAACAGCAACACCCATCCATTCAACAGTGTCTCCTACAACATCAGCAGCAAACAAAAGTGTCTCAACAGTTACAATTTATTATGATCCTACCAATGATTCTGCCTACAACTCACAAAATGCCACTCCTACCAGAGCACCAGTCACAATATACTATGATCCACAGACTATCATGGTCCCTTCTGCAGCTGCCATCAGTCCAGTCACTATCACAGTGCCTGGGCCAGTACCTTATGAAAGCAGTAATGCCATCCCTTGGCATTACTGCTCTGACCTATACTGCGAAGGACAAAAAATCACTCTCGAATCATCAACTTCTTCACCACAAATAGGTAATGTGGGGGGATGCGGAGGCTTCACTCGAAGCGGACGTCTTTTTGCCCCGCAGGTTCAAAAACCCACTGCTGAAGCAGAAGCTGCTGCCAAGGCAAAAGGGAAGAGCATGGTGCAAGAAGAACAAATTGTTAAAGAAGCTTTGAAAACAGCTTACGTGCCGGAAGAGATCACCGTCAATCAGTTGGAAGCTGTGGTTGGAAATGTTAATGCTAGTAATGGTCTAGGATTTACCAACACTGATTTGACTACGGAAGGTCGCAATCATAACAAGGTGTTGCACATTACCATGGAATGCAAAGGTGCAGTTCTTTCCCATGTGCTGGTAGACACAAGATCATCCCTCAATGTCTTACCTAAAAAGGCCCTTGTGAAGCTGGAATATGAAGGATTGGCATTACGTCCCAGTAACTTAGTAGTGAGAGCTTTTGACGGCTCTAAGAGATCAGTTCTGGGAGAAATTGAGTTGCCTGTAACGATTGGCCCACAAAATTTCAAAACGACCTTCTACGTGATGGACATTCAGCCTGCCTACAGCTGTTTGTTGGGTAGACCATGGATTCATGCCGCTGGCGCAGTTACGTCTACCCTTCACCAGAAGTTAAAATTCGAGTGGGAGGGCCAAGTCGTTACTATTTGTGGAGAGGAAGATATTTTTGTTAGCCATCTGGCTACATACAAATACATTGAGATGGATGGGGAGATCCACGAAACGATGAGTCAAGGGTTTGAGGCCTTGAATGTTAATGAAACCTCTGCTGTACTTGGGACTTCCATGACATCCTACCAGCAAGCCCGGAAGGTTGTGGAAGAAGGAAACGCTCAAGGCTGGGGCAAACTGTTGCCTGTAGAGAAGAAAGAAGATAGATTTGGGTTGGGTTACAAACCAACTCAACAAGATCAAGCAGAGGCTGCTAAGAAGCCCAACTTTGTTAGTGGGGGGATGCTCGCCCCCGATGCTGTCAACAACTTGGAAGATGAGTCGGAAGATGAACGCAACCTGGAAAGCTGGATTCGTCCAAGGATCCCGGGGAGCCGTATCTCAAACTGGTCTTCCCAGGAAATTATAAGAGTTACTCCTGCAGAGTAATTATTATTTCTTGTATATTTTAAGCATGCATCAAGTCTTGCATCTTGCCCAAGATGACAAGACTCATTTTGTAATCGGGCCATCTGTAATTTTTGTGCAACAAGATTAATCAATGAAATATCAGACATCTTTTGCAAATGAGTCTTTTTCTTTTCCGCTCACTGTTTTTCCATTTTTCTTTTTGTACAAAAAATAAATGGCAATGTTTTCAAAATGACAAATTTATTTCACTTTTCTAAACAAGATTAAAATCAATCACTAAAATGAACAAACTGAACCCTTGCAGAGAGTGCCTTCCAGACCGCACCGACAACAGCACGGCTTTGACTTCGTATGACTTTGACAATCCGATCAATCAAGCTGATGAAGGGGTTGAAGAAGAGTATGAGCTTCCTGAAGAGCTAGCTAGGTTGTTGAGACAAGAGGAAAAGGTTATCACTCCTCATCAGGAGGAGGTAGAAACGATTAATCTTGGTACAGATGAAGATGTGAAAGAAGTTAAAATCGGGGCCGGCTTACAAGACTCAGTGAAGAGACAACTGATTGACCTGTTTCAAGAATATGTGGATGTGTTTGCCTGGTCTTACCAGGATATGCCAGGGTTGGACACCGATATTGTTATGCACAAGCTGCCTTTGAGAGAAGATTGCCCGCCGGTTAAACAGAAATTGCGCCGTACTCGCCCGGACATGGCAATGAAGATCAAAGAAGAGGTACAGAAGCAATGGGACGCCGGGTTCCTTGCTGTAACTAGCTATCCACCGTGGGTTTCTAATATAGTACCTGTGCCTAAGAAGGACGGCAAAGTAAGGATGTGTGTTGACTACCGGGACCTGAACAGAGCCAGCTCGAAAGATGATTTCCCATTACCTCACATTGATGTATTGGTTGATAATACGGCTCAGTTCTCGGTATTCTCCTTCATGGACGGATTTTCAGGATACAATCAGATCAAGATGTCACCTGAAGACATGGAGAAGACAACTTTCATCACACCCTGGGGCACGTTCTGTTACAAAGTGATGCCATTCGGACTGAAGAATGCTGGTGCAACATATCAACGGGCTATGGTAACATTATTCCACGATATGATCCATAAGGAAATCGAGTGTTATGTGGATGACATGATTGCCAAGTCCCTTACGGAAGAAGACCACCTAGTAAATCTGCTGAAACTATTCAAGCGTCTGAGGAAGTACCAACTAAAGTTGAACCCCAACAAGTGCACATTCGGGGTGCGATCTGGTAAGCTGCTGGGTTTTATTGTGAGCGAGAAAGGGATTGAAGTTGACCCTGATAAAGTCAAATCCATTCAAGAAATTCCTGCACCGAAAACTGAAAAAGAAGTTCGAGGGTTTCTAGGTAGATTGAACTACATTTCACGGTTCATATCTCACCTTACTGCAACCTGTGAGCCCTTGTTCAAGCTGTTAAGAAAAGAACAGACGGTCAGGTGGAACGAAGACTGCCAGAGGGCTTTTGACAAGATCAAAGAGTACCTGCAAGAACCTCCAATCCTCATGCCTCCAGTTGAAGGAAGACCTCTGATAATGTACTTGACAGTATTAGAAGAGTCGATGGGGTGTGTGTTGGGCCAGCATGACGAGTCTGGTCGAAAAGAGTATGCAATATACTACCTAAGCAAAAAGTTTACCGACTGTGAACAACGTTATTCACTGCTCGAGAAAACTTGATGTGCTTTAGCGTGGGCTGCTCGCCGACTGAGACAGTATATGTTGACCCACACTACTTTGTTGATCTCAAAAATGGACCCAGTTAAGTACATTTTCGAGAAGCCAGCTCTTACCGGACGGGTTGCAAGATGGCAAATGATTCTCACAGAATATGACATTCAGTACACATCTCAGAAAGCCATCAAGGGCAGTGTATTGTCTGAATATCTTGCCGAGCAACCTATTGATGATTACCAGCCGATGAGATTTGACTTCCCTGATGAAGACATCATGTTCATAAAAGCAAAAGATCGTGAAGAGCCTATTCACACTGAAGGGCCTGACCCGGAAGAAGAATGGACTATGATGTTTGATGGGGCTGTTAATATGAATGGTCGTGGTGTTGGTGCAGTACTCATTACACCTAAAGGAGTTCACATGCCTTTCTCGGCAAAGCTCACCTTTAACTGCACTAACAACGAAGCTGAATACGAAGCTTGCATTATGGGTCTTGAGGAAGCCATTGACCTCAAGATCAAGACATTGACTGTATTCGGAGATTCAGCTCTGGTAGTTAATCAAACCAACGGCAAATGGTACACCCACCAGGATCATCTGATACCTTACAGGGATTATACAAGGAGGTTATTGACTTTCTTCACGACGGTCAAGCTTGAGTATATCCCTCGGGACGAGAATCAGTTTGCAGATGCTCTGGCTACCATTTCATCTATGATCAAAGTTCAAGCTGCCAAATTTGTACCTCAGATTTCAGTATCCAGACTTGACAGACCAGCGTATGTGTTTGCAGCAGATATTGTCAAAGATGATAAGCCTTGGTTCCATGACATTAAGTGCTTCTTGGAGGATCAAACATACCCACCTGGGGCATCTTCCAATGATAAGAAGACTTTGAGAAGGCTTGCTGGCAGCTTCTTTCTGAACACTGATGGTTCCCTGTACAAGAGAAACTTTGATATGGTACTCCTCAGATGCGTTGATAGAACAGAAGCAGACTTGTTAATGCATGAAGTGCACGAAGGATCTTTTGGTACCCATGCAGGAGGGCATGCCATGGCTAAGAAATTACTAAGATCAGGTTATTACTGGATCACAATGGATGCAGACTATTGTGCCTACGCCAGAAAATGCCATAAATGCCAGATCTATGCGGATAAGGTGCATGTGCCTCCCAATCCTCTGAATGTGATGTCTTCACCCTGGCCCTTTGCTATGTGGGGCATTGATATGATTGGAAAGATTGAGCCAACTGCTTCAAATGGCCACAGATTCATCTTGGTAGCCATTGATTATTTTACCAAGTGGGTTGAAGCAGCTTCATATGCAAATGTTACAAGACAAGTGGTAGCCAGATTTCTGAAGAGAGATATCATCTGTTGATACGGAGTTCCCGAGCGAAGCATTACTGATAATGGTTCCAATCTAAACAACAAAATGATGGCAGAGCTATGTCGGGACTTCAAGATTCAACACCACAATTCTTCTCCTTACAGGCCAAAGATGAACGGCGCTGTTGAGGCGGCTAACAAGAATATTAAGAAGATTGTGCAGAAGATGGTAGTCACCTACAAAGACTGGCATGAAATGCTACCATTTGCCTTGCATGGGTACCGTACATCAATCATAACATCCACTGGGGCAACACCGTATCAGCTTGTGTATGGTATGGAAGCAGTCCTACCGGTTGAAGTTGAACTACCCTCCCTACGGATACTGATGGATGTTAAGCTGAACGAAGCAGAGTGGGCTGGGTCCCGATACGAACAACTGAGTCTGATTGAAGAGAAGAGATTGGCTGCAATCTGTCATGGGCAGTTGTATCAGAAAAGAATGAAGAGAGCCTTCGATCATAAAGTCAGGCACTGAGAGTACCAAGTAGGAGATCTTGTGCTAAAAAGAATCCTCCCTCCTCATACAGACCACAGGGGCAAGTGGACTCCGAACTATGAAGGACCATTTGTAGTAAAGAAAGTTTTCTCCGGTGGGGCACTCATGCTCAGTACTATGGATGGTGAAGACTTTCCGTCCCCTGTGAATTCAGATGCACTTAAAAAATACTTCGCATAAAATGACCCGCTGGACATAAAAACAGAATGTAAGTCCAGGCAAAAATAGGGCATCCCGGCGAGTCAAAAACAGAATAAAAAGACTCGGGCAAAAATAAGGGAAAATAAAAAATGTACACCCGCTGAGTTGAAAAGCCACATTGGACAACTCAGGCAAAAATGGGTATCCCGATGGATTGAAAACCCGAAAGGGCGATCCATGCAAAATAAGGGAATAAGCGAACAACTGCACTCTGAATTCGTCTGTATTACCTACAACTTGGTAAACCTCGAAAGGATCAAGCTTCTGTCAGAATCAGCCTTCTTCAGAAAGCAAGATGAAAAGAACGTCAAAAGTCATACGGGTCATAGCAAGATGGGAAGCTCCTTGAAAGCGTCGATAACATTGCCAACATTTTTGTTTCTCAATTTGTAACAATTTCCTCATTTCAGGAGATTCGTTTCTTTGACTGTATCTTGCCAATTCAGGGCATTTGAATTAATAAAATCAGATTTTTCAGTCATGTTTCGTTATGTACATTTTTATTCGCAAAGAATGTCTGATGTCTTAAGAAAAACTGATTGCATAAATACAGATGCTTGTCTTTAAAAATAAAGCGCGTGCTTGCAGGGAATATACTTACTCTCAGAAGTGTCTAACTCCTATGACGGAATCCGGCGAAGGATACCTCGGGATTACTTGTACGTTTCTCTATCTTTGCAGGATTGCAGGTATCCGAAGCGCGACGTGGGGAATGAAAGCTTCATCCCGGCAAGTTGGCAAATCAACACCCACTCGGTCTTAATACCTAAGTGCTTTCTCCCCAGCTGAGTTGCCACTTGTTACTTCCCCAGCCGAGTACAAAAGCCAGGGAACCATCTCCTCACAAAGTTTCAGCCTCTATCCAGAAGAGCAACGCACGAAGGAATCACGACAGAGTGACGAAAGCTTCTACAAACCCCAGCTGGGTCTCTCATTACCAAGAATGGGTCTATTAGTGACCTGTTCCTCCAAGCAGATGCATCTCAATGGTCTCATCCCCAGCTGGGATGCCCACTTCAAACAGATCGGCCAAAGATCTTCACAGCAATAGGATCTGAATCCCGGATCTGTCTTCTCTTGCATAATCATAGCATTCGCATCATATTCACCAAACAAAGCGTAGCATTCCGTTTAATACGGAGCATTACGGCAAAAATCAAACATATTGCATAATTATAAGCCATGGTCTGAATCAAACACTTGTTGAATATTATTAACCCACCAACGATATACAAAATACCCTCCAGATTCCCCAGCAAAAGCAGTTGCCTCACATTCACAAACATCAGTATACACGCTCCTTGTGGCACCCGTCCGTGTCATCATTCCCCAGTAAAGTCGCCCGAGCCTTTATATATTACAGATACTTCTCGACACCCGTCCGTGTCATCACATCCCCAGCAGAAAGCCAAAGCGTCCTCTTTGCACTCACAAATACAGATATATAACTTTCCTGACATCCGTCCATGTCATTTTCCCCAGCACAGTAACATAAACACTCTGTATACCGAATACTTGTTTATACTATACTCTTCTCCTTTTGACACTCGTTCGTGTCACTCTCTCCAACAGTTTGAACACTCAAGTGCATATTACTCATACTTTTCACTCTCATTTCACTTATACAAATACTCGTCCGTATCTTATATACACCATTTACATCCCCGCAGATTCGACACTCGTCCGTGTTCTTTGTTAACCGGTTGGTACTCGTCCGTACCATCATCTCCGAACATGCGTCTAGCGTTTGTTTCTACATGATACTCGTCCGTATCATAAGTCTTAAGGATGCTCGTCCGCATCTTTAATCCATACACGTGCCAATCACTCATGTCTTCTTGAATATAGATGCTCGTCTGTGTCTGCTATTCCCCAGAAGAGTCCCTTCAGATTCAACACTCGTCCGTGTTCTCTGTTAACCAGTTGATACTCGTCCGTATCATCATCTCTAAACACATGTCAGTATTTGTTTCTATCTGATACTCGTCCGTATCGTAGTCTTAAGGATGCTCGTCCGCATCTTTAATCTATACACATCTAAAACACTTATACCTTTTATTTCTTGGATGTAAACGCTCGTCCGTGTTTACTATTCCCCAGTAAAGTGAATTTCTTCTTATCTGACATTCGTCCTATGTCATGATAAACCCTGAGAGCAGCCGTACCTTGCTAGGTGGTCGTCCTCCACCTCTTGATGGTCGTCCTCCATCATGCTCGTCCGATGGTCGTCCCCATCGTTGACCCTTTTATCCGACATTCGTCCTGTGTCGTGATATTTTGGCAGCCGTCCCTTGCTAGGTGATCGTCCTTCACCTTTTGATGATCGTCCTTCATCATTTTATCCAATGGTCGTCCCCATTGTTGATTTTGGTTATCTGCCGTTCGTCCTACGTCAGGATAAACCTTGAGAGCAGTCGTCCCCTGCTAGGTGGTCGTCCTCCACATCTTGATGGTCGTCCTCCATCATGCTCATCCGATGGCCGTCCCCATCGTTGACCTTTTTATCCGGCATTCGTCCTATGCCACAATATTTTCGGCAGCTGTACCCTGCCAGGTGGTCGTCCTCCACCTTAGATGATCGTCCCTCGTCTTATCTCCAACAGAGTAGCCGTCCCCTGCTAGGTGATCGTCCTTCACCTTTGATGACCATACCTCATCATCTGTTTATTTCATTTATTCTTTAACCCGATGGTCGTCCCCGTCGTGGTCCCTTTTCTTTTTTAGCCCGATGGCCGTCCCCATCGTTGCTTGCATTACTTTATGAACTCGATGGCCGTCCCTGTCATGTTTCATTAATCCCCAGAGAATCTCACAGCTTTATCTTGATGGCCGTCCCCATCATAATTCATATCCCCAGCATGTCGGCCGTCCCCGTCATCGTCTTGTTTCCCGCACCTTTCCCAGCATGTCGGCCGTCCCCGTCATTGCTCTTTACCCAGCAGTCGTCCTCTGCTCGACGGTCGTCCTCCGTCGCCCATACTTTATATTATACTTTATTTTCCTTTACAATCTATATCCCTTTTCTTCTTCATTTTGTGAGTGCAAATTTTGGACTGTCTTTGGTATTCAACCACAAGTTATCTTGTTTGCCTGATAAGCCGTTGCTTACATCCTGCATAGCTAACTCATGTTTGAATAGGGGCAGCTGTAAACACCCCAAATTTGCCCTCACCCATTCACACCATGGCTGTGATCATTTCATAGGCATAAACTCAATCATAACATCTCATATCCCATTTTTGATTCACTGCATAGATTCAAAGTCATCTGCACCTAGGGTTTGTGATCTGAGCAATCCAAAAGCTTCTTGAGCCACTCCAAAGGTCATCAATCACTTCAAAGAGGTCCATGTGTGTTCAAGTATCATATTATATCCTCTCAAAGTCAAGAATGTCAAAAAATCACAAGAACTGAGAATGGTATGGAAGCAGAGCCAGGCTTGACTGCACAAATGACCTAAAATTAGGGTTTTGGTTTTAGAGGCCATAACTCCAAATTTTTTTGGTCATTCTTGCTTCTATTGGTCTCTATATGGTATAGGGAGTATGCATATCAATTTTCATGAAGAAATTCCATGGGGAAGTCATCTGATCAAGAGTTGACTTTTCAAGCAAGTCAGTGTAAAATCAGGGCATCTGAGGCCCCCAGTGACCCTACCAAAGGGTGTTCTTCATCATTTTGATTGTGTATGATCTTTATTTGATCATAGAAGGTGTTATAAGTTCACAAAATTGAAGAATTTCAAGTCTTTTGCAAAGTTGACATTTTGGGCAAGTTTGACTTTTAATGAAAATGCCATTTTAGGCAACTTTTTCAACCCTTACTTTTTGATTCAAAGAAGCTTCAAATGGAAAAACTTTGGTCATGAAAGTTGTAGAATAGATCTTTCCCTTTTCAAAAAGTACAAGAACATGACCTAATTCATTTTGGATCAAAAGTTATGGTTCACCAAAGTTGGCAAAAATCACTAAATTTCAAGTTATGCACCAAAGAGGGAAACTTGCAAATTCTTGTACCAAGGCAATTTGTGACTTCTAATTGATGTCTAACCTTCACAACATGATCACAAAACATTTAAAAATCAGAATGGGCCAAGGGATCACATTTTTTATGACTTATGGATCAAGATATTTCATAAAGAACCAAAGGCAAGCCAAGTTGCAAAACTCATCATAGCTTCTCATCCACTTGCTGGCTAGTTTGCTGATCAACCCTAGGCTTTTCCTCACCTCATGCTGCGCAGGACATGCCCTTTGTACTTAGCTAGCAAGTAGCCCATGCCCTTCTTACACAACTTTGACATTTTTGCAAAAGCACCCATACCAATCAATAAAGCACATGTCACTTCATCTGACCAATAGCAATTGTTTATGTTAATCAAATGCAAGCCAAACATAACAAGAAGCAAGCCTGAAATACTCCACAAGCCAGCATTCTCATTTTCACCCTCTAGAGCAAAAGCATTTGAAACTCATCACACAGGCCACAAACACACAAACCAACTTCACAAACAATCTCAACACTCTTCCCTGATCACAAAACACCCATCACCATTGCCTTAAACCCCCAAAATCACAAATACGATTCTCACCTCACCTTGAGCAGAACCTCTGCCATTTTCCAAACTAGCCATTGCAAACTTCAAACAAACCTTGCAAGCTTCTTAGGAGGATCAGTGGAGTAGATTTGAGCCAAAGAAGCAGCATGAAAGCTCTGGAATCGAAAGCTCCATTTCAGGTATCATCCAAGAACTTTTTTTCCAGAAATGGATTTTTAAGTTTCTAAGTTGTTCTTCATGATTTGCTGATCACTCTGATGTTCTTAGTTTCGAAAATAGTTGAGAGATAAGCATTTAATCTCTGTCTGAAACTTTTGCCCTAAAAAATGTTTTGTTTCGATTCAGCTGATTGATGAGTAAAAAATGAGATTTGAGTGGGGGTTTTGATTCAGTGAGGTGTGGGAATGATTTCTGGGTTGTTAGTTTTTATTTTAGTGAGGTTTTGAAGATTTTAGAGATTTTCAGGCGGGGTTCCCACCGGAGAAGACGACCGGAGGTCTTCTCCGGCCACCTGAAAATAATTAGGGCTAATCCCTGTGTTTAATGAAGTTTGAATTTGGTCCCTTGGATGTGTTGACTCGCGCGCGTTTGGACGCCCAGGATCATTCTATTTTGCCCTAATCCTAGTTGACTTTATTAATCTGGATTAATTAATTCATAAATAGGAATTAACTCAGTTTGAATGTGGACCTTAGGATTGCGCGCGCAGTCAACAGCCTCTCCCCCAGTTTCAATCTGATCCGTCCAATGCGTTTACTTTCTTTTATTTTAATTTTAATTCATTTATTTTGTATTTCTTTTGTTCATTTATTTTAAAATAGCAAAATCATTTTAAAAATTCTGAAAATTTTTGTATAAACTTTTATTAATTTTCAGAAACCAAAAACATTTTTATTTTTATTTGTTGCATTAAAAAAATATTTTTAAATCATTTAAAAGTTCATTTTTAATTAATTAATGAGAATTAATTAATTAAAAATACTTTTAAGTATTTAAAAATCATCAAAAAATTCATGAAACATTTAAAACCATTTAGAAACATTGTCCAACCTTCAAACCAAATTTCTTTTTTGATCTTGATGTCTTTTGAGAATTTTTCATGGAATTAAAATCATTTCAAGGCATTATTTTGATCCAAACTTCAAAAAATCATTTCTGCCTAACCATTGAGAGTTGGACTTTGATTCTTTTTGCATTGTGTTGTGCATATCATTTAGTTTGTGAGATTAAATTGGCATGAATTGATCTTTAATTTTCCATTTGTTTGACATTTTTCTTGTTAAGGTACCCAAAAACCCTATAAAACTTAGGAAATTCATAACCCTAATTAGGTTAAGAGTTGGAGCCTCTCCTTTGGGCAGTGAGTTAGTATAGGTTTAGGGATCCTTTGAATGCATTTTCAAATTTTTATCTTGTTGTTTGCTTCTGATTTTGGTTTTTGTTTGATGCTTTGATCATAAACCCTAATTTGAACTTCCATATGCATCCATCTTGCATTTGCATTCATACCTTGACTTGCCATAACATTTTGTGCATCCATTTGGTTCATTGAACATCTTAAGACATATTAGAAGCATGTTTGATCATTGCATCTTGCATTTGCCATGTTGTATGCCATTTGCATTTCATAACATTTCATGTATGATCATGGTTCTTAACTTGCTTCATTTGCACCCATAAGTTTGTATGATCATCCCCATGCTTTGTTTCATGCTTTCATCATCTCTTAACATCATTATCATCTCATATATGCTTCTGGTTTGGACTTACATCATACCATTTCATTTCATTTTGCATTGCATTGCATTCCTTTCACTAACTTTTCAGGTGGTAAGCAATTTTGAGAAGTGAATTTGCCTTCACTTCTCACAACTTCTTTTCATCTCTTTTATGCATCCATACTGCATTTTGTTATGTGTTTGAGATTGAGCTTGCTCTTTCTTCTCCTTCTTACTTTCTTTCCTCAAGTGACTTGACTTCTTGAATGAAGCAAGTTACTTTGCTTCTCCTGATCCTCTCATCTGCTTCCTGGTGGTTCCTCTGAAGGTTTCTCTTGTTAACCTCACAAACCTTAGGAACAACCCAGCATGACAATAATTAGGGTTTTGATTAGTCCCCCACTTAGTTTTACCTTTGTGTCTCATTGAGTCTTCACTTTCCATCTCATAATCAGGGACTAAACCCTAAAGGCTTTAAGGCTTTGTGATTAAGTTTATGCCTGCATCCTTCTATTAGGATGGAGTGTATAACTTTAATCCTAAGTGTTAAACCCTTAATGTGTTTAACTCCTTTAATCAATTCACATAATAATCATCAAGACATCCCACTTGTAACTTGGGCCTTGCATTAGGGTTCTATTTCTTCCTTAATTGGTTAAGAAGGACTAACCCTAGTGTTAATGGACAAGTCCCCCTCAAGTTGTCTTACAAACCCTAAAACTCACTTCATCATCATATCATTAATAAAAATCCACTTAATTAAAAGGCTTGTTTTGTCATGAGTTTAATCCCTGATCATGGATTAAGTTGAGGAGCTTTCCTCAGTTTAAACATTCTCATCTATTATCCTTCTATTAGGATGGTGTAATGAGTCTGTTTAATCCTTGATTATGGCTTAATCTCATTACTTAACACTAAACAAAAACCACAAAAACATCTAAATAATCACAAGTAGGTTAATGACCTTAATCCTGCATCAAAGGTGATTAAGTGTGAGAAGCTGACTTCACACTTAAGGTATTCTTATTACCCCTAATCAGAGGGAAGATGTGATGAGTTTACTAAGTCCATTGGTTTAGGCTTAAGCTCATTAACTTATGACAAACTTTCAAAAGCAATAAAAGACTGAAAACTCAAAAACAAGTAATAATCGTCTCCTCCGGGATTCTTTTCTCATCACACTCACTCATAAACGGGAACTTGCTTCTTCCGTCTAATGCAAGACAGTTTGCACCTGAGCCAGAAAGGTCATACACTTGAGCATAGACAAGCAAGCAGTTCACAAGTCAATTCATCTTTCAGTCTCTTTGGGTCGAACTACGGTGTTCTGACTTCCTCATTGCACGAGAGGATACGTAGGCATAACTTAACAGTTATCGAACAAAAAGTCTCTGTATATCCCCCCTCTTTCCAGCATTATTTTCTTAGCCTCATGATCTTGAGCATTTCATTCTTGCCCTTACACTGACACTGTATATATCACACTTTGCACTCCTTTTACACTGACACCTGTACATCCTTTTCCAGCTCTTTTATACACAAATTGCACTGACACTACCCCTTTAAAACACAAATCTTTTAAACGTGGATCCCGTCGAGTACGACGGACAATCTGGTTGCTAATACCTTCCCAGGTTGTAACCAACCCCCTTTCTCAGTTTCTCTGGTTCGCAACCGTCTTTTCCATGTCTTTTTCTAGGTCTATGCAGCATTACCTTTCCTCCGGGATAAAAATGCCTAGCTGGCGACTCTATTCATTCCCTGTGAGTTCACTCATGTGTGTTCTCACATTTCTCCTTTCGCCGACCGTTCGCGTCTGTACCTTTATCAGGGCCATTTCCCATTTATCGGGAGCGACACATAGTCGACGTAGTTCGCCTAACTAAGGAGGGAACTATTTTGTGTTTTTTAGGATGACGTTGCCATAGCTCTAGCTCAGGTGTTACCGACTCTGACTCGAGGGTGTTTACCGTCTCGCTGTTTGAACTGTCGAGGCAAGTCACATTCGTCCGCAAAGATTAGGATATGAGAAGAGAAGACACGATGTCTTTGTTGGCTGTCTTTTATGAGAAGTGTTTTGGAGTTTATTATTTGTGAAGATAGTCTCATGATTAGACTTGTACATCATGCTAGACAAGCCCACACTATTCCAAGATGGAATGAATATGAGTGTCCCATGGAATAAGGTTATGCGCAAGAGACTATTTCAATATTTTATTAAGTGTCTTTTTGGATTTTGTTTGAAGATGAGAGAAGAAGATTCAAATCGGAAAAAGGACAAAAACTAAGGGGGACTAAGACCAACCCTAAGTTATTTATTATATACAAAAGGGAGATCCTAATGGTTTATGAGGTTTTCTAATCCTAAGGAACAAAAGGAAAATAAAGAAGAAAAAGGATGCAACTTACTTCCTAATGAAGATAAGTTGATCCTAACAAAGGGGGAAATCCTACCAATCACAAATATGGAAGGAAAAAGTGAATTAAAATGCATAAAGAAATAAATAAAAAATAAAAGGATAAGGTGTAAGGAAACATACCTTTCCCTCCTTGCAAAACAAAGATTAGTGTGCATTTTATTAAAAATAATAAGGCAAACACACAACAATAAAATTCTACTAATTCTAGGACCTAAACTAGACTCAATCTTAAGTTTAAGGGTGCCTACACTATGCTAAACTAAAATTCAGCAACTATTTACAGCATTCAAACACACAATCAACTATGAAAACAATGCATAACACAAGGCAACTTTCTACAGCCAGCATACATCATGAAAAGGTAGGTGCAAAAAGTCACATACAGCATGCCAACATAACAAACAACATGTATTTTACAGCACCTATATGCAAACTCAGCTATTAAATGTAAATTACAGATTTGATTATTTTCATTTTTTATGCACAAACTTAATGGAAAATGTACCAATTAAACATGAATATGTATTTAAACATAGATCAACATACATGATTGAAAGAACATGACCATTTTTGAGAGGATTATGCAAGAATGCACCACATGATTGATTGTGCATCAAGTATGCAAAATATGGCACGTGAACATTTATATGAACATAATGAGCATTGATTATGAACATGCAATATGATAGATCAACAAGAATGCCAAGCTCAATGCAAAATTCAGAATTGAATTGATGTGAATAATATGATCAAGCATGCAACCAGATGCACATACATACATGATTATATGAAATGCAACATACATTGATACAATGACATACGAATGAGTTAACGCAATGCGAAAGATGTAAAAACAGAATGCAACATGATTATTCACATGCCAAATGATGCACAAACATATCAAAAAAATGCAAGAAATCAAATTATACACAAAAGAACACATAAACACATATTATGCAATATGAACGGAAACGAGTCAAAACGACTTGAAATGGGGGAGTGAGATGTCGAAACTAACCTAGAAAATTCCCTAAAATCAATACCTAAACATGTATGAACATTGGAGGCACTAGAAAGCAAGACCAAGCTATCAAATAAGCAAAAACTCCAAGAATTAACAGCGTTAACCGATTAACCAAATGGTTAACCGGTTAACGGACCTAAAACAACACGGGCTTGTGGCAAAAACGCAAGCGTTAACCGGTAAACCATTTGGTTAACCGGTTAACACTGAACCAGAATGTGAAAAAAGCTTAAAAATAAGTGCTTTTGGCAATAAACTCACTTCTAATGATCCCTTACCTACACATGGACATGCTAACACAAATTTCTATCCAATTAGGGCTTATTTACACATGCTAGATCCTATAACTATCTACACCTTAACTTCTAAATCATTAAAAATCACAAATTGCAAGCAACACATAACGAAAACGTAATTGATCGCAAGCAAAATGAAAAGCAATTAAAGAATGCCGAAATGGCGAGATGAAGAGAATAACTTAAAGCTAGCATGGTTTTAGATTACCAACCTACGAAGCGGAGAAGTGCTTCGGTGGATGTTGCAAGAATCAGTGCTTGATCGAAGAGAAAACCAAGAAAACCGTGAATCCGTAAAATAAATGCGTTCTTGATGCTTGAATCTTTGTGCACTTCCGATAAGCCGAAATCCTCACAAAAATTAGTAGCTTCTTCTTCCACAATCCACAAATCAATGGAGTTTGGAGGCTAAGCTTCAAGATCTTCAAGTTTCAATGTGAAACTTGAAGAGCTTCTTCAAAAAGCTTTGGTGAAAAGGGAAAATGGAGTAAAAGTGAGAGAGAGAGAAAGTGATTCTAGAAAGTGAAAAATTGGGAAAAACTTGGGAACCCTTTGCCTTGAAGTGATTAATGGTTATATAGATATTAGGCTTGGAGCTAGGTTTGGGAATGGAGTTAGGTTTAGGAATGGAGTTAGGTTAGTAGTTAGTTAGGGTTAGGGTTGGAGAGGGAATATTCCTTGGAATACTCTAGAATGTTGTAGAACATGGTAGAAGCATCCAAGGGAAATGGAGTGGAATTGAAGTGGAAAAATAAGAGGGAAAGAATGAAAGGAAATGTGGAAGGAAAGTGGAAGGAAAAGTGAAAAGAAAAGGGGAGGGGGAAGGTGAAATCTTCCCTTTTTGGTTGGTTATCTTGGAAATGGTTTGGATTATTTTTGGGATATTATTTTTTCCTCTTGAACTCCAATGTTTGGCAAGCCTCGATCGACCACACACCTCATGTGTATGCAAAGGATACTGATTTATTTATTTATTTATTTTTCAAATGTGATGCAATGATATGCGGAATGATGCAAGAATGAAGCGTAAATCGCCCGAGGTTGATAATAAATAAGAGGGCAAATTTTGGGGTGTTACAGTTTCCCCTATTCAATCACTGTAGACTTGAATGGATGATAGCAGTCGCTTTCAGACATTTGAAGTATGCAGGGATTGAATACTAAAAACAACCAGAAAATTTGTACTCGGTGGAAGAGAAAAGGGAAATAAACCCAACCATCTGAACTCTGCTTGGGGAGAACTCGGATGTAAAGAATAGTGAACTGGTGAATGTTTTAGAATAACGTTGGGAGATTGCTGATTTGCCACGCTTCGGGTGGTTTTCCGAATGTTTCGCCATACTCCGGGGGGTTCAATACTTTGCCACTCTATGAGGATAAATTGCTCAGCAACGGGAGACTTTTGATACTTTACCACCCTGAGGATGGACTTCTGATCATTATGCGGGGATACTCTGCCACACTGCGGGGACACATTGCTCAGCTATGAGGGACTTTTATTTCGGCCACACTACGGGGGCGCTCTGCTCACTACAGGAAACTTTTGATTTCTTACCACTCTACGGGGCTACATTGCTCAGCTATGGGAGACTTTGAAAATTCGTCACACTATGGGGAACATTGCTCAGCTACGGGAGACTTTGGCTCACTACAAGAGACTTTTGCTCACTACGGGAGACTTTGGAAATTCGCCACACTATGGGGCATATTACTCAACTACGGGAGACTTTCAGAAAATTTGCCACACTACGGGGGCACATTGCTCAGCTACGGGAGACTTTGACAATTCGCCACACTACGGGGGCACATTGCTCGGCTACGGGAGACTTTCAGAAAATTTTCCACACTACGGGGGCACATTGCTCAGCTACGGAAGACTTCAATGTTTTGCCACACTACGGGGGCTGCTGCTCGCTACGAGAGACTTCAATGTTTTGCCACACTACGGGGGCTGCTGCTCGCTACGGGAGACTTTAAGAATTTGCCACCCGGAGGATGGACTTTGGCCAGTCTGCGGCTGGACTTTAAGAATTTTCCACCCAGAGGATGGACTTTGGCCAATCTACGGTTGGACTTTGGATAAATTTCCACGCTGCGGGTGGACTTTGGATATCAACCTTGGATTTAATACACACATGCTAAATTGTATGACATGATGCCCCATGACACTGGGAGATAGGTACAAAGGGAATTCCTGGCACGAAAATAACAAATCTTTGCTGACTCTGTGGGGAGTACAGATGATTGTCGATATTTCTGTTGGGGAAGGGTTTGACTAGCCTATCTCGACTTATTACCTTTGCCAAAAATAAATTGGACTTTAGATTTGAAGACCCTTCTAGGGGATGCCTCAATTGTTGGGGATTGAATCTCACCCCATAGATTTCGCTGGGGAATCAACAACTTTTCGACTTAGCTGGGGGAAGACCTGTCAAGGATCTGCTGAGGAGAACTCTCTTGTCTACCTGAATTTTCCAAACCTCTGTAGGGAAGGGAACCGTTCAGCTAACTGCCGAGAATTTCTGGACTCTTGTAAGAAGTGCTTCACTACAGGAAGACGACTCTTGCTAGGGATGATCCTTACTGCTCTGCATGGGAAGAGAAGGATTTGGTTTGAGATCTGCTAGGAAATAAGATCAAGGAAACCTGCTGAGGAGAAGTTTGACGACTTTACTGGGCATAACTTCCATGCGTCTGTTGGGGATAACGAAACGGAACCGCGTCCTGCTGAGGAGGAAATATCCTTACTGCTCTGCCAGGGATCATTTTCTTTGATTCGGGCTTTACCTTAAGAGGATTTTACAAAATACTTGGTGTCTTTAAACTCTTCAGGAGTATAATTTCCCCGATATTCTGAACTTCTGATTATTTTTCTTCGGGAAAGAATGAATCCTCATGCGATTGGGTGGCTTGCCCCAGTATTAGACTTCTCAATGGAGCTTTCTCGGAAAAGTGCACCTCGACGTGACTGTCTTTCAGAAGTTTTAGACTTCTCAACTTGGCAAGCTTAAGCTTCTGGATTGAATTTCCACATGTGAGCCTTTTATGATGCCAAACAAATGTATGCAAGCAAAAAATGTTTATTCTTAGAATGAAAATTCTAATGCAACACACATGCTAATCTTGAAGATTTGAAAAGGTGTCGCAAACCTTTGTGAACGAATCACTGGTTAAGATGCAACCTTATTTTTGAATGAAAGTATGTACATGCAATACCAACAATGTCTTTTAGCATAACTCATAGGAGTCAGGAACGCCATCTCGTGGTAGTACGCTCTCAAATTAACCATGTTTCAGTTAGGAATTTTGAGAGTTATATCGTGGCTTGGTTCACGGTTTGTAGAAACAAAGGATATAGGCTCAAAATTATTTGTGCCCACCCCTCTTCGTGATGTTTTCCATTCCTATATTCAGCTAATTTTCGCAAGCACTCACCTTTCATAAGGGTTTTGTGTTGGTTGAGGAACCATTTCTGCTATCGGTTTAGGTACCAATCAAGTTGTTATTTGGAGTCAGTCACCCCTTTGTCTTTTATGTCTGTACCACACGACTTTGTTATTGCTTAAGGATCTTTCTTGTGTAATCCTTTTCGCATTTTGCTTTTGCGTTATTTTACTTATCCCTAACTTTTGCCTGGACTGATTCTTGTGAATCTTTGATTGTGGAGTCCAGCGGGATGCCCTAATTTTTGCCTAAGTCGCTTGTTTTCAAGTTTCGACTTAGCGGGCTTTTTCATTTCTTTCCTTTTTTCTTTTTTTTTGAACAAATCATGCGACACTGTTTATCTTGATTGCTTTGTGAAGGCTGTGACTGCCTCATTCTTTGGTCGATGAAGGATAACCATTGCGGCTTCTAACCTTTGGACCTCTTGATTTGGATAACCATTGTGGTTTCTGGTCTTTAGACCTCTTGATTAGCATAGTGGAATGTAATGGATCCTCAAATACACTCCTTTATGAAAGCCTGAACACTTTGTCCGACTAGCTGACATCTACCCTGCCCTTGGGTTAAACGTGAGGGTTTTTCATGCGAGAAGAAACTCCTACTTCAAGGCTCAAGGGGGTTAGCGAGGGTCTATCTCCCTTATATCTCTAGTGTTTAGGGATTTGAAACAAAGCCTGTACATCATCAACATGGTCTTATTTGAGAGCACACAATTAGAAATTCTTGCGTTATTTCTTCGTCATTCTCCCTCATAGAGTTTAAGCATGACAATTGGTATTGAGATGTACATATACAGAATTATAAGTAAATGTGAATGAATTACTTCAAGAAAAACATGTGAGTTTTATTATTGATAACATTCAAAAGCAAACAACTTTCATACATGTATACAACTGTTTAGCAAATAAAAGGAACTACAAATGGAAATGTAGTAAAGAAGCTGAATATTGTCGTTGTTGAGGAGGCTTGACTCCGTCTGGACCTGTCAGTCTTGGATACTTTCAGTGATCGATAGCTCTTTCACAGACTTGTAATCTTCAAATTTCATCCGTATACCCAACCATGGCAATCAAACCTCTTCTTCTAGTTATTCTGACTCTGACACGAGCCGTCTGAAGGAAATAGTGAACTGGAGAGTAAAGTTTCCTTATAAGGTTGCTCAGAAAGACCTGACGATCTTCTGCCTACATATATCCATTGACCAATGACCAATGAAGAATCAGAGCGGCGTAGTTCCCCTCAATAGGGATGAAAAAAGCATTGAAGAAAAACAAACAAACAATTGCCATTGCTGAGAGTATATGAATACTGATGGCTTTATTTGCTTCCTGAAGATTCCAGCTTAATGTGGACCATCTGTTAAAACAACCGTGACACCGACTCCATTGTGATTAGGCATTGGATTCTGGAGTACATTTGGGTGAGGCACAAAATTGATCGCCTTGGAGTCAATTAGGTTATGTACCTTGTTCTGAAAAGCCCAACATTTCTCAATACTGTGCCCCTGGGCACCCGAATGGAATTTGCATCTGGTATTTGAATCAAAGTTCTGAGGTAGATTATCAGGAGAAGGAGCTCTCATGGTACGAAGCTCGACCATGTTCAACTTTAGCAGCTCTGGAAGCAATACAACATATGGGCATGGGATGGGATCATGTATTCGATTTCTCACTCTTGTTCTTTCCTGATTTGGTCTATGTGCCTTATATCACTAACCTTGAGGTTGTGGTTGAACCTGTGGCGTAATAGTCACTACAGCTGTTTGGTAGTAACCTTGCAAACGACCTCTGTCTCGGCCCCTATACACAGCATTGGTCTCGCCTTCTCTTCGTCTTTGGCCATTGCCAAAAGGTTTCTTCACACCAGAAAAACTAGCACTACTTGCATCCTGAATCTTTCCCTATTTCAGAAAGTTTTCTATCCTTTCTCCAGCGATGACAATATCAGAAAAACCAATGGACGGGCAGGCGGCCAGACGATCCAAGTAAACACCCTGCAAGGTGCCCATAAACATATCGGCCATTTCTCGATCGAGCAATGGAGGTTGAACTTGTGCGGCTAGCTTACGCCACCTCTGAGCATACTGCTTAAAACTTTCCTTAGGTCCTTGAGACAAATTCTGCAACTGAGTGCGGTTTGGAGCCATATCAAAATTGTATTGATACTGCTTGAGGAAAGCTTCAGCTAAATCTTTCCAACTTTGAATAGAGACCCTTCTTAGCTTCATGTACCAGCTCAATGAAGCTCCAGATTGACTATCTTGGAAGAAATGCATCCAAAGTTTCTCGTCATTAGTGTGAGTCGAGATTCTTCCAAAGTATGCATGAATGTGAGTTCTAGGGCACGTGCTATCGTTGTACTTGTCAAATGATGGCACCTTGAACTTAGGAGGGATTCTGACTCTTGGCACTAACTCCAGACTGGTTACATCAATGCCCAGGGAATTCTGACATTCCATGGCCTTAATCTTCTCCGCCGGCTCTTCATACCTTCGATTGTTGACCTCATTCATATTACCCATATCATTATCCAGTATAGTGAACTGGTCTTCCTGAGTGTCTTCATTACGGGCCGCAGTCCCATTTAGATTTGGCCCTCCGTTACGGGCAGCGTTAGGATCAACATTCTCACCCGGTGTTCCAACATTAGCATTCCCACGGGGTTGCTCAACCATCAACCTGAGACGTTCTTGATTCTAAGCAATTCCGGTCATCATGTCCATGAACTGATCCATCCTCTGTCGGAGCTCATTGAGATCAGTCTGCATTCGTTCAGTCATTCTCGCTTGGTTTCATTTTGTTGGATACCGATGAACGCGTTGACCAGCTATATTGCCTAAAGTTGAATAAGTTAGGAAGTGTGAATGACCTGTAAAAATGCAAAATATGAAAATCATGCCGTAAATGCGTATGATATGCTCATGAGGATGCGACATGCGACCCTGCAAATGAATAAGCATGTGTTAGTAATGAAAGCATGCAGAGGATGTTATGCAATTCACTGGCATGTGATCAAAGGTCTGGCGATCACTGGTCTGACGTTGGTGCCGAGAAGACAGTCATTGGCTGGTGAAGAGTCATAATAACAGTACCACCGAAATCCCGGATTTCAAAACCAAAGGACCATGTAGAACCTGATCATAATACTGAACAATGCTGGAAAAGTGGGTATGTTGGAAGTTTCAGGGTTCCTGCAAACCTGTAAACCCCTCCCATCTCACGGGTATGCTACTCCGAGTCAACATCACGGATTCTCAAATCCGGATAGCAATAATACGTTCACTCTTTCCGAGAAATGGCTCATGACCAGATCAGGGAATCAGTTTGGCATTATGTATTAACCAGGGAGGTCTCAGCTGAGTACGGGGAAAACAAGCATCCCTCATAAGTCCTCAGCTTCAAGCACTGAATCGAGAGAAAATAGTACATTCATCCCGAAGGGTACAATACTATCCTCATACGAACAATTTGCCTTAACTGGATTCCTATGAGAGAACCAGGCCATCCTATGCGAGTTCCCAGTGGGCCCTCGGATGCGAGTGGGTTTGCCAACAAATTTGGTCTGCCATTGTCATCACTGGAGAGGGATGTTTCCACAAAGGTTCTCAATGATCGGTCCCCTGACTGCACATAACTATCAAGGTAGTGTATTAACCCAGAAAGATTTTGGTATCAATACATTTCCGAGAAGGTCACAAGTCAAGACGTGGAACTCACTAGTACCAACATAGCAAGATGCCATGAAGCCAAAGTGGAACCACTCTAAGTCCTAGGGTGCACTCGAGCCCCGGTTACGAGCTCATCTCACAGTAACCCCGTCCCACAGAAAAAAAGAAACCAGCCAATCCAACATATGATGCATGTGAAAATAAATACTGAAAGCAGTAAATAAAGCTGTAAAATAAACTGTAAATGAAAACAGTAAAGCTAAACTAAAGCACACAGCAAACAAACAAGCACCCAAAGAAATAAAACAAACAAGCGCTAGGATTGACTCTACAAGGGAAACCAGGGATTCTGGGTTCGGTCCCCAGCAGAGTCTCCAGCTATCGCTCCCGGGATTTTCATCCTAGTACAAACGCGAAAGTGGCGCGGAAAGGTTAGAGTCGCCAACCATGCATTTTGATCCCGAAGAACAGAAAAGGTAATGCTGCACAAACCCGAGGAAGAAGGAAAGGACGAGGCCTTGTGAACCAAAGATCTAGGTCCGGGAGTCGGTTACGAATTGGGAAGGTATTAACACCCTAATCCGTCTTCCGTACCCGACGGGATCCACGCTTTTTTGTTTGCTTCAGAGGGTGAGAAATAACTGCTGCTGAACAAATGAACTGCTAACTGGGATGTGAATGGAAATGAGAAAGGGAACTGGAAAAGAAAAGGAAGGGGAAAATGTAGGGAAAATAAAGAATGTGCTCGAACGGGCCCTACCCTGCTGCCTACGTACCTCATCGGGATAATGAGGATCAGAGTCGACGTGGTTCTCCTAACTAAGGAGGGAACTATTTTGTGTTTTTTAGGATGACGTTTCCATAGCTCTAGCTCAGGTGTTACCGGCTCTGACTCGTGGGTGTTTACCGTATCGTTGTTTGAACTGTCGAGGCAGGTCACATTCGTCCGTAAAGATTAGGAGATGAGAAGAGAAGACGCAATGTCTTTGTTGGTTGTCTTTTATGAGAAGTGTTTTGGAGTTTATTGTTTGTGAAGATAGTCTCGTGATTTGACTTGTACATCATGCTAGACATGTCCACCCTATTCCAAGATGGAATGAATATGAGTGCCCCATGGAATAAGGCTATGCGCAAGAGACTATTTCAATATTTTATTAAGTGTCTTTTTGGATTTTGTTTGAAGATGAGAGAAGAAAACTCAAATCGGAAAAAGGACAAAAGCTAAGGGGGACTAAGACTAACCCTAAGTTATTTATTATATACAAAAGGGAGATCCTAATGGTTTATGAGGTTTTCTAATCCTAAGGAACAAAAGGAAAATAAAGAAGAAAAAAGATGCAACTTACTTCCTAATGAAGATAAGTTGATCCTAACAAAGGGGGAAATCCTACCAATCACAAATATGGAAGGAAAAAGTGAAATAAAATGCATAAAGAAATGCATAAAAAATAAAAGGATAAGGTGTAAGGAAACATACCTTTCCCTCCCTACAAAACAAAGATTAGTGTGCATTTTATTAAAAATAATAAGGCAAACACACAACAATAAAATCCTACTAATTCTAGGACCTAAACTAGACTCAATCTTAAGTTTAAGGGGGCCTACACTATGCTAAACTAAAATTCAGCAACTATTTACAACATTCAAACCCACAATCAGCTATGAAAACAACGCACAACACAAGACAACTTTCTACAGCCAGCATACAACATGAAAAGGTAGGTGTAAAAAGTCTCATACAGCATGCCAACATAACAAACAACATGTATTTTACAACACCTATATGCAAAGTCAGCTATGAAATGTAAAATACAGATTTGATTATTTTCATTTTTTATGCACAAACTTAATGGAAAATATACCAATTAAACATGAATATGAATTTAAACATAGATCAACATACATGATTGAAAGAACATGACCATTTTTGAGAGGATTATGCAAGAATGCACCACATGATTGATTGTGCAACAAGTATGCAAAATATGGCACATGAATATGCATATGAACATAATGAGCATTGATCATGAACATGCAATATGATAGATCAACAAGAATGCCAAGCTCAATGCAAAATTCAGAATTGAATTGATGTGAATTATATGATCAAGCATGCAACCAAATGCACATACATACATGATTATGTGAAATGTAACATACATTGATACAATGACATGCGAATGAGTTAACACAATGCGAAAGATGTAAAAATAGAATGCAACATGATTATTCACATGCCAAATGATGCATAAATATAGCAACAAAATGCAAGAAATCAAATTATACACAAAAGAACACATAAACACATATTATGAAATATGAATGGAAACGCGTCGAAACCACTCGAAATGGGGGAGTGAGATGTCGAAAATAACCTAGAAAATTCTCTAAAATCAATACCTAAATATGTATGAACATTGAAGGAACTAGAAAGCAAGACCAAGCTATCAACTAAGCAAAAACTCTAAGAATTAACAGCTTTAACCGGTTAACCAAATGGTTAACCGATTAACGGACCTAAAACAACATTGGCTTGTGGTTAAAACGCAAGCGTTAACCAGTTAACCATTTGGTTAACCGGTTAACACTGAACCAGAATGTGAAAAAAGCTTAGAAATAAGTGCTTTTGGCCTTAAACTCACTTCTAATGATCCCTTACCTACACATGGACATGCTAACACGGATTTCTACCCAATTAGGGCTTATTTACACATGCTAGATCCTATAACTATCTACACCTTAACTTCTAAATCATTAAAAATCACAAATCGCAAGCAACACATAACGAAAACGTAATCGATTGCAAGCAAAACAAAAAACAATTAAAGAATGCCGAAATGGCGAGATGAAGAGAATAACTTAAAGCTAGCATGGTTTTAGATTACCAACCTACGAAGCGGAGAAGTGCTTCGGTGGATGTTGCAAGAATTGGAGCTTGATCGAAGAGAAAACAAAGAAAACCGTGAATCCGCAAAATAAATGCGTTCTTGATGCTTGAATCTTCGTGTACTTCAGATAAGCCGAAATCCTCACAAAAAATAGTAGCTTCTTCTTCCACAATCTACACATCAATAGAGGTTGGAGGCTAAGCTTCAAGATCTTCAAGTTTCAATGTGAAACTTGAAGAGCTTCTTCAAAAAGCTTTGGTGAAAAGGGAAAATGGAGGAAAAGTGAGAGAGAAAAAGTGATTCTAGAAAGTAAAAAATTGGGAAAAACTTGGGAACCCTTTGAATTGAAGTGATTAATGGTTATATAGAGACTAGGCTTGGAGCTAGGTTTGGGAATGGAGTTAGGTTTAAGAATGGAGTTAGGTTAGTAGTTAGTTAGGGTTAGGGTTGGAGAGGGAATATTCCTTGGAATATTCCTTGGAATACTCTAGAATGTTGTGGAACATGGTAGAAACATCCAAGGGAAATGAAATGGAATTGAAGTGGAAAAATAAGAGGGAAAGAATGAAAGGAAATGTGGAAGGAAAAGTGAAAAGAAAAGGGGGGGAAAGGTGAAATCTTTCCTTTTTGGTTGGTTAGCTTGGAAATGGTTTGGATTATTTTTGGGATATTATTTTTTCCTCTTGAACTCCAATGTTTGGCAAGCCTCGATCGACCATACACCTCATGCGTATGCAAAGGATAATGATTTTTATTTTTATTTTTATTTTTTTCAAATGCGATGCAATGATATGCGGAATGATGCAAGAATGAAGCGTAAATCGCCCCGAGGTTGATAATAAATAAGAGGGCAAATTTTGGGGTGTTACAATGGGCCTTCGTAGTTTGGAGCCCACTTGCCCCTGTGATCTGAACCTGGAGGAATGATCCTCTTGAGTACAAGCTCACCTACTTGATACTCTCGAGTACGTACTCGTTGGTCGATTGCTCGCTTCATGCTCCTCTGATAAAGCTGGCCATTACAGATAGCCGTTAATCTCTATTCCTCAATTAGGCACAACTAATTATATCGGGCACGTACCCACTCAGCCTCATCAAGCTTCACGTCCATCATCACACGCAATGAAGGAATTTCTACCTCAATAGGCAAGACTGCCTCCATGCCAAACACCAAGGAGAAAGGAATTACCCCGGTCGACGTCCTGACTGACGTTCGGTACCCATGTAGTGCGAATGGTAACATCTCATGCCAATCTTTATAAGTGACAACCATCTTCTGCACAATCTTCTTAGTATTCTTATTAGCTTCCTCTATCGTGCCATTCATCTTTTTCCGGTAAGGAGAAGAATTGTGATGTTAAATCTTGAAGTCCCGGTACAGTTCTGCCATCATCTTGTTGTTTAAGTTGGAACCATTATCAGTAATGATTCGCTCGGGCACTCCGTATCTGCAAATGATGTCTCTTTTCAGAAATCTGGCTACCACTTGACGAGTGACATTGGCATAAGATGCTGCTTCAACCCATTTGGTGAAATAATCAATCGAAACCAAGATGAAACGATGACCGTTTGAAGTAGTAGGCTCTATCTTCCCGATCATGTCAATGCCCCACATAGAAAAGGGCCAAGGAGATGACATGACGTTGAGTAGGCTTGGAGGAATATGCACCTTGTCTGCATATATCTGGCACTTGCGGTACTTACGGGCGTACGAAAAACAATCTGCATCCATTGTTAGCCAATAGTACCCTGATCTCAATAACTTCTTAGCCATTGCATGTCCTCCTGCATGAGTACCGAAAGATCCCTCGTGGACTTCCTGCATTAACAAGTCTGCTTCGTGTCTATCCACGCATCTGAGCAAGACCATGTCAAAGTTCCTCTTATACAAAACCCCGTTTGCATTCAAGAAGAAGCTAGCAGCAAGTCGTCTCAAGGTCTTCTTGTCGTTGGATGATGCCCCAGCTGGGTATTCTTGTTTTTCCAGGAAAAGCTTAATATCAAAGTACAAAGGTTTCTCATCAGACACTGCGTCTACAAAGAAAGCATAAGCTGGTGTGTCAAGTCTGGAAATGTCAATCCTGGGCACATAGGACCAACACAAAACTTTGATGGACGAAGAAAGAGTAGCCAATGCATCGGCAAATTGATTCTTATCTCGTGGTATATATTGAAGCTTAACCATTGTGAAGAACGTCAACAGTCTCCTGGCATAATCCCTATAAGGAATTAAGTGTTCTTGATGTGTATACCACTTGCCAGTAATCTGGTTGATGACGAGGGTTGAATCTCCGAATATATCGAGGGTCTTAATCCGAAGATTAATAGCCTCTTCTACTCCCATTATGCACGCCTCGTATTCCGCTTCATTGTTGGTGCAGCCAAAAGTAATTCTGGTAGCGAAGGGAAAGTGAACACCTTCAGGAGTGATGAGAACAACACCAACTCCACGTCCGTTGATATTGACTGCCCCATCAAACATCAACTTCCATTTGGATTCAGGGTCAGGCCCCTCCTCTGGAAGAGGTTCCTCGCAATCTCTTGTATTGAGGTACATGATGTCCTCATCAGGGAAATCAAACTTCATCGGCTGATAATTGTCTTCAAGTGGTTGCTGCGCAAGATAATCTGACAATACACTTCCTTTTATGGCTTTCTGGGAAGTATATTGTATGTCATACTCTGTTAGGATCATTTTCCACCTTGCAACCCTTCTGATTAACGCTGGTTTCTCGAAAATATACTTGACATGGTCCATTTTTGAGATTAAGAATGTGGTGTGGGTCAACATGTACTGTCTTAGTCGGCGAGCAGCCCATACCAAAGTGCAGCAAGTTTTCTCGAGCAATGAGTAACGGGATTCACAGTCCGTAAACTTTTTGCTAAGGTAATAAATAGCATGCTCTTTTCGACCAGACTCTTCATGTTGGCCTAGCACACACCCCATCGACCCTTCTAACACAGTCAAGTACATGATAAGTGGTCGTCCTGGAATTGGAGGCATTAGGATCGGAGGCTCTTGCAAATATTCTTTTATCTTTTCAAAGGCTCTTTGACAGTCTTCATTCCACCTGACCGTTTGTTCTTTTCTTAACAATTTGAATATTGGCTCGTATGTGGCAGATAGATGAGATATAAACCGTGAAATGTAGTTCAATCTCCCTAAAAACCCACACACTTCTTTTTCTGTTTTCGGTGCAGGCATATCTTGTATCGCTTTTACTTTTGCAGGATCAACCTCGATCCCTCTCTGGCTAACAATGAAACCCAGCAATTTAACGGAACGCACTCCGAATGTACACTTGTTTGGATTCAACCTCAATCTGTACTTTATCAACCTATCAAATAACTTTTTGAGATTGACCAGATGCTCTTCTTCATCCCGGGACTTGGCAATCATATCGTCCACATAACATTCAATTTCTTTGTGTATCATATCGTGGAATAAAGTTACCATAGCCCGTTGATATGTTGCCCCGACATTCTCCAATCCAAAGGGCATAACCTTATTACAGAATGTACCCCATGAGGTAATGAGCGTCGTTTTCTCCATGTCTTTCGGTGCCAGCTTGATCTGATTATACCCGGAGAAGCCATCCATGAAAGAAAATACCGAGAACTGAGCAGTGTTATCTACCAACACATCGATGTGAGGTAATGGAAAGTCATCCTTTGGACTTGCTCTGTTTAGATCCCAATAATCGACGCATATCCGGACCTTTCCATCTTTCTTTGGTACAGGCACAATGTTAGCTACCCAAGGTGGGTAACTAGTCACAGCAAGGAACCCGACATCCCACTGCTTTTGAACTTCCTTTTTGATCTTCATAGCCATATCAGGGCTAGTTCTTCTCAGCTTTTTCTTTACCGGAGGACAGTCTTCCTTTAGTGGTAACTTGTGTACAACGATGTCGGTATCCAACCCTGGCATATCCTGATACGACCAGGCGAAGATATCCACATATTCACGTAGCATACCAATCAACTCCTTATTTACCTTGGCCTGCAGACTGCCCCCAATCTTTATCTCTTTCTTTACATCCTCAGACCTGATGTTGATGATCTCTATTTCTTCCTGATGAGGCTGAATAACCCTTTCCTCTTGTTTCAACAACCTAACCAATTCTTTCGGGAGTTCACATTCTTCCTCAACCCCTTCATCAGCTTGGTAGATAGGATTGTCGAAGTCATGCATAGTCATAGCAAGAACGTTATCACAAGAATCCGAATGATCAACACTGCACAAATGATGTGCTTATTTCAAAATCTGTTCTTTCAAAGGAGACGCAAACACACAAAACACTGGAAAGAAACACAATTCCATTTTATTTGTTTTTGTGAAAAATTTTAAAACGAAAGAAAGAGACCACAATTTGCTTGAAAAATGTCCTTTATTTCATGGAAAAAGAAAAATGCATTAAAACATGGTGGCCCTACAAATGGATCCATGCACCTTGGGCAGAGTGTAGGATTTGACATGCATTATGATAAAAATGGAAACAAAGAAAATTACTTTGACTGCCAAGTAACTTGAACAAAATCTTCAACAGACCAGTTTCGGAGCTCCTCCCCAGGTACGCATGGGTGAATCCAGCTATCCAAGTCGCAGTCACTATCCCCATCTGCATCTGTTGCACAAACATTGTTGTAGTCGAGCATTCCGGCGCTTGTGAATGCTATGGGCTTACGGCCTTGAGACCAGCTGGACTGATCAGGTTGATATCCGAGACCAAACTTGCCATCTTTCCTTTCCACTTCTAGCATCTTTCCCCAGCCCTGGGAATTTCCGGATTGGACTACTTCCTTAGCTTGCTTGTAGGAGTAGATAGGAGTCCCTTCCTTCTCACTACTCTGAACTGCAGCAACCGGAGACAAGGTACTGACATTAACCGTCTCAAAAGCTTGACAAAGTGTCTCATGGATCTCCCCATCCATTTCCACATACTTGAAGGTTGACATATGGCTCACGAAAATATCTTCTTCTCCGTATACAGTAACAAATTGGCCGTCTACCACATACTTTAACTTTTGATGCAACGTGAATGTCACTACGCCAGCAGCGTGAATCCAAGGACGTCCCAACAAACAGCTATAAGCAAGTTGAATATCCATAACATAAAATGTACTCTTGAATACCTGAGACCCAATCTTTACCGGTAGCTCCACCTCTTCAAACACAGATCTTCGTGACCCATCAAAGGCTTTCACAATCAAATCACTGGGTCGCAAAGCAATTCCATCAACATTCAGCTTCATTAAGGCCTTCTTAGGGAGCACATTGAGAGAAGAGCATGTATCTACCAGGACATGTGATAGAACAACACCCTTACACTCTATGGTGATGTGTAAGGCTTTGTTGTGATTACGTCCCTCAGAAGTGAGATCTCTATTTGTAAATCCCAACCCATGGCTGGCGTTTACACTACCTACCACGGCCTCCAACTGGTTAACAATTATCTCCTGTGGTACATATGCCATTTGCAAAACTTTTAGCAAAGCTTCTCGGTGAGCTTGAGAACACATCAGCAACGACAAAATGGATATCTTGGACGGGGTCTGATTCAACTGTTCAACCACCTTATAGTCACTTTTCTTAATTATTCTCATGAACTCCTCGACTTCCCTTTCAAAAGTGCCCTGACTAGCAGCAGGAGTTGTCACCTCTTCAGTTGCTATCTGCTTACCTTTAGCCTTTGCAGTAGCTTCAGCTTCAGGATCACCTCTAAGAGCTTGAGGAGCAAAAAGTCACCCACTCCGAGTAAATCCACTAACTCCTCTAACATTCAATACAGTCGGGTCAATTGTCATTGTTTTACTTTCCACCTTTTGGCCTGCTACGTACATGTCTGAGCCTTAATGCCAAGGGATGGCCTTGTCATCAGCATAGGGAACTGGTCCCAGAACAGTAATGGTCACTGGACTCACTTCTGGAACATAGATAGTCATCGGTTCTCTCCGAGTAGGAACTTCAGCAGGATCATAATAAATTGTCACTGTAGACACACAATCACTTCTATGGTCAACCCTATCAAACTACAGCGACCCCTCATCAATTAAACATTGTAGCCCCGCTTTCAAATCCCCACAACCATTAGCCGAATTCGTACAACTCTCACAGACAAAATCGCAACCTGGAAAAACCTGCCCTTTCAACAATCTGTCTTTTACCACTAACAACGAAGTCTTCACTTCATCCACATTCAAGATCAGGTTCAACCTCTCGCCATTGTCGATAGCGTTTATCCTGGCCCCTCCATGATTTGGAATGGGGTTTGATGTAACATTTGGAGGCGGTGCGAAGTTAATTGCCTTTGAATCAATCAAGTCTTGGACTTTATGCTATAATGCCCTGCACTTCTCCGTTGAGTGCCCGGGAGCTCCTGAATGAAATGCGCATCTTGCATTAGCATCATACCCCATTGGAAGCTCTCCAGGTGGAGGTGGCGCTAATGTCCTTAACTGAATTAAATTTAACTCTACCAATCTCTGGAGTAGAGTTGTGTATGTCATCGGGATTGCCTCAAGCACCCTGTTAGCTGGAAGAGCTTGTCTCTGTTGATAGGGTCTTTGCTGATAGTTATTACGATGCGGCTGTTGCTGCTGTTGCTGTTGTTGTTGCATAGGACCTATGGGGATGGTGACAGCTGCCACCTGCGCGTAAGATCCTCTATATCCGCGGCTCCGACCTCAACCGTACACAACATTAGTTTCTCCCTCCCTTCTTCTTGGAGGTCCATTGAAATTCTTTCTCACACCGCTTGAGCCACCTACACCACTGTCTTGGATCTTCCCCATTTTCAAAAGAGTTTCAACCCTTTCTCCAGCTATCACAATGTCGTTAAACTTTGTCGCTGAACAAGATGCCAGTCTCTCAATAAACACCCCCTGCAGTGTTCCCATGAACATATCTGCCATTTAAGTCTCCAACAAGGGAGGTTGCACTCGAGCAACAAGCTGACGCCACCTCTGGGCGTACTCTTTGAACCCTTCTTTAGCACTCAGAGACATTGTCTGCAACAGGGTACGATTTGGAGCCATATCCAAATTATACTGATACTGCTTCACAAATTCCTCAGCTAAATCCTTCCAGCTTCGAATATTGACCTGGCTCAGCTTCATGTACCACTCCAAGGAAGCTCCTACAAGACTATCCTGGAAGTAATACATCAACAACTTTTCCTCATCTGTATGAGCGGCAATTCGTCCCACAAACGACTGAAGATGAGTTTTCGGGCATTCCGTTCTGTTGTACTTATCAAACTTAGGGACCTTGAACTTGTAGGCAATTCTCACCCCTGGCACTAACCCTAGATCAGTGATGTCAAACCCCAGAGAACTCCGAGACTGAATGGCACGAATCTGCTAAGCCATTTCTTCAAACCTCCTATTCATGTCAACCCCTTGGCCTTCCGCCTCATCCAACAAGGTGAACTGCTCGTCCTGCCCATCCATCTGCATGTTATTCACTCCATCATTGATAATAGTGACCCCTGGTTGCACCACATGGATTTCAATGTGATGGGCGCCAGCCCCATTGCGATTACCTCCGTTTGTTGTCCCATTGTTCCTGGCTTGATTGTTCTCTACCATTTCACGCAAACGCTCTCGAGTTTGACCTATCCCAACCATGAGGGTCATGAAATTTTCCATTCTCGTCGTTAAGTCAGCCAGATCTGCTTGCATCTGCTCCATTGCTCTTTCTCTGTTCACCTTCGTAGGGTATCTGTGCACCGTTGACTGTCTTTGAACCTTCTTGGGAGCTATAGTGCCTGAAAGTGACATGAACGTTAGAACACTGAAGCAATACCTGCAAAACAACAAATACGTCATATGTATGCAATGTAACTATTCATGTTTCCACGTCCAAACATTAATATGCCCCAGTTCTGGTATTTAGGATAGAAAATAATTCATATGTCTTTTTGGAAACTAACTTTTCAAACTCTTTTGAGGAGTATTCAGACCCTGGTGTCTTAGGACCAACAACTTTGCTCATTCAGAAACGGTAATTGGAAAGTATCATTGCATTATGTGAACAACCCACCAACGGACAGAGTCATAGACATAAACAGAATTCCCAAAAAGGGTTACAATTCAATGCAAAAGACAAAAAGATAAAGCAAGACTCCTACATCAAGCCTGTAGGTAGTCTTGGATACAATCAACAATAAACTAAAAACCTAGGCTAAAAGAAGATCCAAGCTCCTCTTCTGCAGTCATCACCTTCGTCCGGTTCTTCTTGACTCCTGCTCTCAGCTTAAGATCTGCAATCTCCTTCATTGCTTCCTACAAGGCTAGCTGGATCTGTTCCAATTGCTGAGTCTTTTCCCTTCGTATCTTGTGAACTTGTTCGACCTCTTCTTTCTTGAATGCCATTTGCGCTTCAAAGAACTCTTCCTTTTCTTTGTACTTCTTCTACTCCTGTTCTCTTTGGCCCTGTAACCAAGTAATGGATTGACGAGCTTCTCTGAGATTCTTCACAATCTTCTTATGCTCCGCTTCTCTCTTTGGCTCTGTTAAATCCAATCTCTGAAACTGAGCCTCTCTCCCAGCAAACTCTTTTTCTTTAGCTTCTAAGGTAGCATGCATCTTCTATAGCTTTTCTTCGGCTTCTTGCTTAGCATGATTGGCACGTTGATGCAAGCTAGCCGTCTTAGAATTCTCTACCCGGACCTTGTGCAACTGAGCTTCCAACTTCTTGTAATCTTCAAGAGAAACAATGGTTTGTACCGGTACCTCTTTTGGATATAGTGGAGCCTCAACCGAAAATGGAAGGAAGAAGGTGTTAACCCTACCTTGTATCCAAGCAACAAAAGAGGGATAAGTCTTAGGGTCCACCTTTCCGAATTCTTTCTTACCCTCTCTTACCTTTGTTTCCCAAGCTTGAGATACTTGGATGACCAACTGCTCATTATCTTCAGCCGGAAAATACAAAGTCTTAGCTATTTCTTCATCTGACGGAGGATCCTTCAGTGGATAACCAAATTGCTTTCTAGACAACACAAGGTTATGACTTATCACCCTTCCTACTTAACAAAGGCACATAGGGGAACTCACCACACCTTGTAATAAACTCCTTCCCCACTAAGCTTCTGCTACATCCCCAAGCTATGTCGTCAGATGTTAACCCCATCAATCTTCTAGCCCAATTCCAATCTTGCTTAAGATCTTTAAACGGTCCTGACTTCGGAAGCTTCTTAGCAAACCACTCGGCGAACAATGAAGCACAACAATTCACGTATCCTTTTCTCTTCTCATTTCTGTGATGGACACCGAAGTAAAAGTTTCCCAACAATGTATACATCGGGTTCCCTTTAATGAAAAGGGAAAGCATCCAAGCTTACCCATCCTTTCTCTCCTGGGAAAAGACTTATCCATAGACCATTAATGCTAACAGCGCACTGAACTTTAACCACTTCCCTCCCAAAGCATACACATGGGCTTCTATGATAAGAAAATACAGATTAAATCCCTTCCCTTTACTGGCTTTCAACTCCACCTTCACTCTAAGCATACTCAAATGACAGGCACCTGCAATGTCCTTGTACGAGGGACACTTCTCCGCAGCATAATAGGGAATACCCTTCTTGATAGGAATCTTCAGGATGTCAGAAATCTCTTCCATAGTGGGAGCCAAGACGTAGTCAACAAACACAAAAATTCTCAACTGAGGGTCATAAAATTGCAACAAAGAATGAAGACTATCTCTCTGATCGCCAGTAGGTTTGTTCATGTAACCCAAGATCTTCCCATACCGGCTTCTGAAATCATCTGAAACCTTGTCATTCATCAAGCCCACCAGTTTCTGAATCTCCTCAATTTCTGGTTGCGGGAAAGTGTAATGAGCATTCTTTTTTCTGGGTATCTCTTGGACTTCTGTCATCTGGAGGAACAATGAATACCAGAACTGTGTATAAAGACTAAATGCTAACTTGAAATGGAAACACAAATAGTTAATGCGAGTATGATGCGATGCAAATGCAATGCAGACATATGATCATCGACCGAGACTGTCTGGATATGGAACACTAGACCCAAGTGACCTAGAACCAAGATCCTTTGAATAAAGCTCCATGAACAAGAATTCAGTCTCAAAAGCCCCAAATCAAATATCAGATGACTTAAGAACTCCAAAATCCATGTAGCCTTATCAAATCATAGAATTGTACTAGCAATGAGGTATAATGAGGTCAAGGGTTCCTACAAACCTGTAAATCCCTCCCAATCTGATGGGTGTGCTCTGGGTCAAACATCACGGACTCTCAAAGCCGAATAGCAATAATACGTTCACCATTTCTGAGAAATGGCTCATGACCAAATCAGGGAATCGGTTTGGCATTATGTACTACTCAGGGAGGTCTCAGTGTGAAGGGTACAATACTATCGTCATACGACCATATGATTTGACTGAGTTCCTATAAAAGAACCAGGCCATCCCATGCGAGTTCCCAGTGGGCCCTCGGGTGCGAATGGGTTTGCCACAAAATGTGGTCTGCCACTGTCACCACTGGAGAGGGATGTTTCCACAAAGGTCCTCAATGATCGGTCCCCAGATGCACATAACTATCGAGGTTGTGTATGACCCTAGAAAAATTCCGGCATCAATACATTTCCTAGACGGTCGCAAGTCTGGGTGTGGAACTCACTACTAGCAACATAGCAAGATGCCATGAAGCCAAAGTGACTGTCCACTCTAAGTCCTATGGTGCACTCGAGCCCCGATTACGAGCTCATCTCTCAGTAACAATTCCCAATCCCACAGAAAAAACCAGCACAGCCAGACAGTCCAGTATAATATATGATGCATGAAAATAAATACTAAAAACTGTAAATAAAGCTGTAAATAAAACTGTAAATAAACAACAGTAAAATAAACATGCAATAACAAACATAAACACCCAACAAAACAGAAACACACAAGCGCTAGGATTGACTCTCAAGGGGAACCGAAGAAACTCTGGTTAGAGCCTGTTTCCCAGCAGAGTCGCCAGCTATCGCTCCCTGGATTTCCATCCTAGTACAAACGCGAAAGTGGCGTGGAAAAGGGTTAGTGTCACCAGCCAGGCATTTTTAACCCGAAGGAACGGGAATGGTAATCCTGCACAAACCAGAAGAAAAGAAAAGGAAGGACAAAGGTCCTGCGAACCAAAGAAACTGAGATCAGGAGTCGGTTACGACCTGAGAAGGTATTAGCACCCCAGATTGTCCGCCGTACTCGACGGGATCCACGCTTGCAAAGAAATGTGATTCAAAGGGTGAAGGAAAGAAAGGTGCTGCAAAACTGAAACTGAAACTAGATAAGAAAAGAAAAGAAAAAGGGAAAATGTAGGGAAAATAAAAGATTATGCTTGAACGGGCCCTACCCCGTTGCCTATGTGCCTCATCTGGACATGAGGATCAGAGACGCCGTAGTTCCACTAACTAGGGGTGGAAAGGATTTCCTGTGAATTAAGGCTTGAACTGCCTATGTCAATGCTCAGGTGTTACAGGCTCGGACGACGAGTGCGTAACCGTCTTGCAAAATGACAAGTAGGAGTAAATTCGCGTACAGAGCAAAGGTGATGAGAAAAGAAATCCCGAGGGAGACTCTTATTATTTATATGTGTTTTTTATGAGCTTTTATTGGTGTGGCACAAGAGAATGAACTCAAGCTCTTTTCCATGGAATGTGTACTTGTTACTACATTCCAATATGGAATAATAGAACAAGCATACCAAGTAAGGAGAATTTATCCAAAACTTGTTTCCAAGGGCAAGGGCCTAAATTCATAGACTTGTTGAATTTATTAGGTGTTTTAGTGATTAAAAATGAAGAAGTATTTTTTAGGGTTTTTCTTCATGAAGATGACCTCATGATCCGACTTGTGCATCATGCTAGACAAATGCACTATTCCAAGATGGAATGAATACATAGGCCCCATGGAATAAGGCTATTACACAAGAAGTCACTTCTGTCTTTATTAATGTTTTTTAGGTTTTGTTTTGAGATGAGAAAAGAAAGGACTAAAGGAGCAAAAGGCAAAAGTCTAATGGGGAAAGACTAATCCTAATATTAGCGTGCAAAAAGTGGTGCTAAGGTTAGTGAGGTTTCAACTATCCTAAGAGAAAATAAGAACCAAAGAGGAGAAAAAGAGAGGAAAAGAAAGCAAGCAAGCAACTTACTCCTCTAAAGGAGATAAGTTGCTCCTAAAGGGGGAAGAAAAGAGTTACATCACATGATGGCATAAGGCACATCAAATCACAAAGAGAAAGCAACTTAAAAAGGAAAGGGGAAGAGTTGAAATGTGGATAAACATCCACACTTCTTTTACCATGAGCCCCTGCAAGTGTTAGCAAAAATCCAGCATATGTTCATCAAGACAATCATGGAATTAGCATGCTCAAATTCAAATCAACAAAGTTCAAACAACATGCCAAACTTTGCGTATACAAGCATTTACGCGTCGAGAACATAGAAGCATACATCAACCAGCAAGCAAATCACCCTAAACTAGCATGTTCAATGATCATACGGTGATCCATGGCAATTAAAACATGTAAGGGGATCAAACAAGCTCAAAACAGCCCCAAAATGGCATTCTGCATCAGTGTTAACCGGTTATCCAAAATCTTTAACCGGTTAACCAGTTCAAACCTGCAGCAAATACGAAGAAAATAGGTGCATTAACTGGTTAACCAAAAGCGTTATTCGGTTAACACTGTAAAAACAACAGCAATTTCCTATAGAAAATCAGCTCAAACCAGCTTATTCAAATAATTCCACAATAGACCAGCAATCAATTAAGCATGAAATAAATAGATCAATTCACATTAATTGACATCATTAAGCTCATGAACATTAGCACACGGATCCGGTTGCAAATCAACCAATCAATTCAAGCAACACAAGCAAATACATAAGCACATGGTAGATCTAAAGCACAAGCATGCAAATAAGCTAAAACAGAGCTAGATCTGAATTTAACCAACCTAAAAAGTTGAGGTATGCTTTGGTAATTGTTGATTGAGCTTGAAATGAGAGATTTCACGGAAAACTTTGAAGATCTGGTGCTAAACTTCACACTCCATGCAAAATAAATGCAAGCAAAAGGTCTTGATGCAGAATTTTTGCTCCAAAAGCACTTCTAATTTCCAAACCAAATCTAAATCACCAAGTAAACCAGCAAAAATGATGCAAAGAAGTTATGGATGAAGGTCTAGTTCCAAGATCTACACACTTTAAGGCAAAGTTATGTGATCTTCAAAGAGGAACTTTGAGTGATTTGGAAAATTGGGAGAGAAAAGTGAGAGAATGGTGAGAGAGATCAAAATTCAAAAAAATGAGAATTGAAAATTGTGAGGGAGAAACCCCTTTGGTTTGGAGGGAAATGGATTAAATATGGTTTAGGTTTGGAGCCCAAAATTTAGGCTTCGGATCCAAAATATATGGTTTGGAATTGGCTTTAGAAAGTGATTAGGACCTAGCATTGGAATTAAGCTTGGATAAATGCTCTAGATCTTTCTCCTTAATTCAAATGAATAAAAATTGGAAAATTGGAAAATTGGAGCCACAAAAAATACATGTTGAATTGCTGCTGGAATTCAAAATTCGCAGCCGTTAACCGGTTAACCAAAAGCGTTAACCGGTTAACGCAAGCAAATTTTGAATTCTCCCTCCTTTTGGTGGGAAACCTCAATAATAACCCAGTGTCAACCGTTTTGACTTGATTTTGACCCTCCATCTTTTTTTAGGGCCTTGGCCATGATACCAAGCTTGTATAACATGCCTTGTGAGCTTCTTACCAGGTCACCATGCTCTTTATTTTGCCTTGTAGTGCTTCAAATTTCCAGGATGATTGATCATATGCCTTATGCTAGAACATGCAAGTGTTATGCTTCATCTTTCTATGCAAAATGCTAAGGACATGACATGCTTATGATGATTATGATATGATGATGATGCTAAACAGAATAGGGAAAATTTGGGGTGTTACACATGCCAATCTAACTCCTCAAGTTTCATAAAATTGAACAGGGGAAGCTTTTGTACCCCAAAATTTGCCCTACCACAATCAAAGCAATATGTCCCAAGATTTCTCTCAAGGTTCACAAGGTTCACAATTGCTCAGAAAGTTTGAGAGTTCCCTCAAACAAAGCCTCCTCCTAACCAATGGATTCACAACTAGGGTTTTGAGTTTATCTAAGCTAAATGGACTTACAAGGCCTCAAGTGAGCTTCATAACATCCTACATGACTTCAAGAATCCCCATGTCAAGTTTCAGGGCTTTCCCAATAAGTTTGACCAGTCAGATGATCGGATGTTCAAAAATCAGTCAAGTTAATTAAAAAGTCAAATTGAGGTCAACTGTGGTCAAATTAAAGTAAAACTTCAAGATGTTTTGCCAACATCAAGGTTATGAAGTAAAATTAGTCATTTGATCAAGGGTTGATCATGATTCATCAAGGAAATCTCAAATCATCAAGAATCAAGAAGTTTCTAAATTAGGATTTCATAGTAAAAGTCAACTGAACTTTGACTAGCCATAACTTTCACATGCTTCATCAAAAATTTCCCATTCAAAGCTCATTTTGAAGGAAATTGAATTCTCTACAACTGTGTCTCACAAGCCAAGCCTAAAAAATGCTTCATTTGAAAGGTATGAGCTAAGACATTACAGGTCATTTCAAAAGTCAAAGAAAAGTCAACTTTTTCCCAAGGGCATAATTTCAAAATGGTAAAAGATATGGACATGAGACAAAAAAGGTTTATTATAGGACTTTCTAAGCTTTCTAAAATGTCCAATATCACTCTCATAGCCTTAAAATTGAGGGAGTTATGCCTTGTCAAATTTGGGAAATTTTCAAGGGGTGTATGGAGCAAAATGGGTCTAAACTTCAAAATTTTCCAAATGGGCCCATCAAATTGCAACTCAATCTCAAAGATAAGACATTGCACGACCCAATAATCAATCCATCTAATTTTTATAATTTATTTTTTATTTATTTGGATTTTATTTGTTAAAATTCAATTTAAATGAAAATAAAATATAAAAAGTCAATTTTTAGATCAAATATATGTTCTGGAAGCAAATATATTGCATTTAAAGTGATTGGAGATGATCCAAATTCGGACAAGGCTTGATTGGTAGGAAAATATTTGATTTTTTACAAAATTGGAAGTAAGATTTCTTCGCCATCAAGCAATCAAATTTCACAAACTCAAGGCCCAATTTCTAACCTAATTACACTCCTTACATATACACAAAAAGAAGCATAGACTAGAGGCAAAAAAATTCAGAGAGGGAATCACTCCAAAAATTTCATAAAAAATGATTTTTCAGTTTTGCTATTTCGGTGACATTCAAAGGTTTTTGTGAGTTGAAATTGCTTCATTAAGATTCACTGATCATGTAGCAATCATTATCTTCATTCATAGTAATTAGAATGATGAGTGAGATGTTTTTGGGCCAGATGATTGTATTTTTCGTGCAGGTATCACGATCCACCATGTTTAGGGTTCTTGGACCTGGAATTGGGAACTCCATGAATAAGCAATTTAAGGACGAATTAGTGGTTCCATGAAGCTTCCCATATGTCTCTTGATTGTTCTATGTTAGTAAAAGTAATTTATTTGATGTATATAACATGTTACAATGTGCAGGTCTTGTAGTGACAGCAAAAATCCTTCACTAAAACCTTTAGTGATGGAAAAACAGTAGGTAAAACCTAAGACGACGGCCCAAGGAAGAAGACAGTCTTGGCGCACTTTTGAATTTTGAAATCTGGTCAAGGGTTATTACGCATTGGTTCCCATGTAATATCACATCTGTGGCTTGGCTCGGATGGTAGAGGGATACGTCTTGTGAGGTACATGGCCTGGGTTCGATTCCCAGGTCCCTTATTTTTGGGCAATTTCTCTTCTTCTTTTTCTATTGTTCTTTGTTTATTTTTTTTTCTAATTAATTTTCTTTTAAAAATAAATAACAATAAAGCAATTGGTTTAAACTAATTATTTAACCATAATTTCTTATAAATAAAGAAAAAAAAACTTTCTTAATAAAACTTCACTAATTTTTTTTATTGTTATTAAAAATATTAATTGTATATTTTCATAATTAAATTTGTAAATAGATTAACAATTAGTTGATTTTTTAAAAATAAATTCTTAATTACTCTTAATAATGATAATCATGTATTTTTTTTATTTATAATTTCACAAATTAATAATGACTAAATTAATATTTTCTAATAACTTTAATATTTTTTTTTCCTTTTATAATAATTTTGTATATATATTTAATTGTGTATATTTTTTCTAAGTTAATTATTTAGCTTAATTTTCTTAAAAAATCTAAGATTCTTAAAACTCTCTTTTAAATATTTCTTTAATAATTACAATTAATTTGTAAATAAAGCAATTAATTAGATTTAGACTTAAATAAATCTTAATTTTTAATTTAAATCCTATTTTTCCTATAAAAAAAACCTAATTTTCATTCTAACCCTAATTTCATAAACAATTTAATTATTTATGGTTATTTTATTTAATTATTTACTTAGAATAATATCCTTTGCTTATTTATTTTATTTAAATTTATTAGAAAAATGTATAGGCTGTTTATATTGTAATTTATTTTTCCGCTTATTATTTTGTATCTGCCTTAAAGCCTTGTAATAGCGTAGATTTATTTTTCTGTATTTTAATAATGTTATTTAATTTTCATGGTTAGTAAATAGGGAGTGCAAAACACAAATGAATAAATTGGACGTAGATAATTAATTAAAAAAGATAAAATATCTGAACATAAACACTCACACACGTAAGTCGATCTAAGATCGCTGTGTGCACTTCCTAGGTTTATCCCTCTTAGTAACCTTAAATTAAACGGTCAAGTCCCTCGAAAGTGGGGGTGTCTTAAGCAAATTCCCTCCATAAATAAATCATCTAGTCTCTCCTTGGTTTAAAAGATCAAGTCCCTACGATGTTGCCTATGATAATGATCTTGTCCCTTCGGTAAAAGATGATAGTCCCTCCCAAATTGCTAAAGACACCCCTACAAGTTGCCTTCATTGACCATACGATGACCCACGTCCGTCTCTTAATAAAATCCAAGGTAATGACTACCTACTCCTTAGAAGTAGGGACAATCTTACCCTTGAAAGGAAATAAAAGAATACGAAAGACCGGTCTAGGGTAGGTACAACTTGGTTACTTGCTCACACTTCAAATTTCTTTTTCACACCCCCACTTTTCAAATATTTTCAAACTCAAAGGCTTTATATACATCCATACGAGGATCATTACAAAGTACTTAGAAAAAATTTCTAAACACACACTACACTTTCCTTTTTCAAACAAATAAGTGAGCTAAGTAACTAAGAGCCCATGGATAACCATGGATATAAAGGGTGCTAACACATTCCCTTTATATAACCTACCCCCCGAACTCAAGTCTTTTAAAATAGGTCTTTCTTGTTCTTTTATGCCCTTTCCATATGGATAAAATAAAAGTCGGTGGCGACCCTTGCTATCCGCAACATAAATAGGAAGCCAGTTCTCCCACCGTGTTACTGCGAACAACAATGAGGCTTGGATATGGCATAAATGATTCGCTCACATTCACATGGAGCACATGAACAAGTTGATAAAGCATGATCTAGTTGTTGGTCTTCCAAAGATTAAGTTCATCAAGGATAAACTTTGTGACGCATGCCAAAAGGGGAACAAACTAAGACAACTTTCAAATCCAAGAAAGTGGTGTCCACATCAAGAACAAAACGTTTCGGAGGTAATGTTTACACTTTAGTTATTGTTGATGATTTCTCTATATATACTTGGACATTGTTTCTAGTGCAGAAAATAGATGCTTTCAAAGCATTCATGAAGTATGCTAAACAAATACAAAACGAGAAGTCACTCACTATAGCCTCCATTAGAAGCGATCATGGTGGAGAATTCCAAAACACATCTTTTGAAGAATTTTGCGAAGAGTATAGAATTTTTCACAACTTTTCCGCACTAAGGACTCCTCAACAAAATGGTGTCATGGAAAGGAATAATAGGTCATTGGTGGAGCTTGCGATAATGATGCTTAGCGACTCAAATTTACCTAAATATTTTTGGGTGGATGCGGTTAACACAACATGTTTCGTAAGCAACCGTGTCAATATTCGACCAATCCTAAAAAAAACTATGTATAAGTTGTTCAAAGGTAGGAAACCAAACACATCGTTCTTTCATATTTTCGGATGAAAGTGTTTCATTCTCAACAATGACAAGGACAATCTCGGAAAGTTTGATGAGAAGTCTGATAAAGGTATTTTCCTTGGTTACTCCCTCTCTAGTAAAGCTTTTAGAATATTTAATAAAAAAAATCTTACTATTGAAGAATCTATTCATGTTTCTTTTGATGAGACCAACCCCTCGAAAGAGGATAATATTATTGTTGATGATGATGATATAGTAGATACGCAACAACAACAAAAGGAGATTTCGAAGGATTAACCAATATCACAAGAAGATGTCACTCAAATCATTGAAGAACATCATGATCTTCCGAAAGAATGGAGAACTCATAGAGATCACCCGATAGATAAAGTTATTGGTGATATTAGCCAAGGCGTTGCAACTCGACTAAATCTCAAGGATGCTTGTCTCAACATGGCTCTTGTATCTCAAATCGAACCAACCAAAGTTGATGAAGCCTTAGGCGACGATCAATGGATAGTATCAATGCAAGAAGAACTCAACCAATTCGAAAGGAATCAAGTTTGGAGTCTTGTACCAAGACCAGACAACAAGCACATCATAGGAACGAGATAGGTGTTAAAGAACAAACTTGATGAGAATGGGATCATAGTTTGTAACAAACCAAGATTGGTCGCACAAGGATACAACCATGTGGTACTTGTCACATTCTCGAGAATGCACTACTGTCGTGGGCATGCAAGAAGCAAGCATGTGTTGAACTTAGCACGGCCGAAGCGGAGTACATTGCAGTAGGCAGTTGTTGTGCACAAATTATGTGGCTTAGGCAACAACTTCTTGATTTTGGTATATATCTCGGTTGCATTCCTCTTTGATGCGATAACACAAGTGCCATCAACATAACAAAGAACCCGGTCATGCATTCAAGGACAAAGCACATAGATATCCGGCATCATTTCCTTCGAGATCACATACTCAATGGAGATGTAGATGTTACGTTCGTGGATACACACAACCAACTTGCCGATATTTTTACAAACCATTGGCTAAAGAGCAATTTTTCAAGATTCGGCGAGAACTTGGTATTCTCAATGAAGGTGACATCTAACCTTTTCTTAAAGTTTCTTATTATATGGTATAGTAGCTTAAAATATGCTTATATTCACTTCTATGTTACAAAATGCTAGTACTCATATTTCGCCGTTTTCCGTTTTTCTCACTTTCGCATACCCGAAAATAGTCGGTTTCAAAATATTTTTTGATCAAAAGTTGCGTAATATTATGTGCTAACACTTTGTAAAAATATTTTGACAAAAATCAACACCATTTTCTCTATATATAGCTGCTTTTTTTTTAATTTTGAAAATCTGAGGCAAGTAACCGGTTACCGGGTAGGTAGAAACTCGTTACCACTGTCATTTTCTGAAATTTTTTTACGCAGGATGTGTTATGTGCTACATATTTTCTTTTTTTTTCTTTTCCTATGATTCTTAAATTTATATTTTGGGAACATTAAATCCTCATTCACTTATTGGAAACCTAGTCTCCATTTATTCTCTCCCTCTCAACCTTCAAATGCGGGGAATTTAGAGGGTGACGAAGATGATATGGATGAATGTAAACACCCCCAATTTTCCCTCACTATTTTTCACACCAAGGCTTGTGATATTTCATTTTGGCATAAGCATAATCATACCATCTCATATTGCATATTTGCTCCACTACATAGTTCAATTTCATCTGCATGTAGGGTTTGTGATCTGAGCAATCCAAGGATCCATCTGTGCCATTCCAAAGGTCTTAAAGCTTTCCAAGGAGGTCCATGTGTGTTCTATAATCATATTATGCTCCCTAAAGTTCATGAAAGTCAAGGGATCACAAGAATTGACAAAGGCATGGAAGCAGAGCTAGGGTTTTCACTACACAGATGACCAAAATTAGGGTTTTGGTTTCAGAGGCCTTAACTCCAAATTTTTCGGTCATTCTTGTTTCTAATGTTCTTAGTATGTTATAAGGATCATATGTACCAAGTTTGATGAAGAAACCCAATGTAGAAGTCATCTGTTTACTGGGTAACTTCCTGAGCAAGTTAAGTCAAAATCAGGGCATCTGAGGCCCCAACAATGGAACCAAAGGGTCATTTTCATCAAATTGAAGTTCAATGATCTTTATTTGATCTTATAAGTGGTTAGAAGTTTGCAAGATTGAAGAATTTTGAGCCAATTGCAAACTTGCCATTTTTGGAAACCTTCCATTTCGGGAAAGATTTTCAACCTCCTCTTTCATGACCAAAAATGCTTCAAATGAAAAATTCTTGGGCATGAAAGTTGTATATTAGGTCTTTCCCTTTTCAAAAAGTACAAGAACGTGTCTTGATTCATCATAGAACTCAAGATATGGCCTTTCAAAGTTGGCAAAAATCACGTAATTTCAAGTTTCATGTCAAAGAGGGATTTTGCATTTTGGCATGTTCAAGCTTCTAAATGACTTCTAATGTGCACAAATGTATTACAACATGTCAACAACTTCAAAGGATCAAAATTGGCCCAAGAATTGTGTAGATGTTTAGAATTGGCAGAATTTTTGACCAACAAGAAATGTTGAATTCAGTTCAGAATGTCCTATCAGATGTTGGGACATTATCAAACAGAGTATAAGTAAATGAACTTAATTCAGGATGTCACACCAGATGTTGGGACATTGTATCAGTAAATGAAATAAGTTCAGTTTACAGGATGTCACATCAGATGTTGTGACATTGTATCAGTAAATGAAGTAAGTTCAGTTTTTCAGGATGTCCCAACAGATGTTGTGACATCTCAAACCTGCTACCAGAATTAATTAATGACTAACAGAACTGAGTAAATTAAGGAAAGTTATCTGAAATTAATTATGGATGGATAAAATAGAATAAGGCGCATCTGTAGGGAGTGTTGTTATATGTCTTCAGCATAATCAGAAGAACTGAATCACCTAGAATCTAGGAAGTAACAAACCCTAATTCAAGGTGGAAGCAGCATGTGTTTTAGGATTGGATTAACCTACAGAAAGCCCAATATCCAAACACCTATTTAAGAAACAGAAACTCTAAGAATAGAGTACGAATTTCAGAAGACAAAATAGGGTGTTTTGTGTTTTGATAGCAGGTTGTTTTTATTGTACCACTTTATGAGCTTTTAAGCAAAAGTGTATTTGTGTCTTGATTGAAACTGTGAAGTAAGATCAAGCTGTTTTTGTTTGAAGTGTGACTTCAATTTTATTAAACTTGTAAACAAAATCACTGTGTGATTAAGGGGGAATGAGTTTGTACTCATATCTAAGTTGTGTCTTAGGTAGAAATTGCATTGGGTAGATATTAAGTGAAAGATTAAACTGGGTGGTTTAAGTCTAGAATTAATATTACTTATAGTGGATTTCCTTCTGGCTTGGTAGCCTCCAGATGTAAGTGTGGTTATACACTGAACTGGGTTAACAAATTCCTGTGTTGTTTAATTTTCTTGCACTTTAAGTTTTAGTTAAGTCTTCAAGTGTTTAAACATCGCATTCGACATCTCATACCTGATCACAGAATTTCAATTGGCATCAGAGCAGGCACCCTGCCTGTTTATACTGGGTGAGATCTAGGGACTGCAAATTCTGGAAATATGGACAGAGATGTAGGATCAGTAAATAGACCACCTATATTGGATGGATCTAATTATGACTACTGGAAGCCAAGAATGGTTGCATTCTTAAGGTCACTTGACAATAGGGCCTGGAAGGCAGTCAACAATGGATGGGAGCACCCTGTCCAAGACACCAAAGATGGAGCAAAAGTGTTGAAACCTGAAGAAGAATGGAGTAAGGAGGAAGAAGATTCAGCACTTGGCAACTCCAAGGCCTTAAATGCTTTATTCAATGGCATTGATAGGAACATCTTTAGACTTGTGCATCATTGTGAGTTGGCCAAAGATGTTTGGGACACTCTTAAAACAACTCATGAAGGAACATCAAAGGTAAAGATGTCAAGACTTCAACTTCTCACCACCAAGTTTGAAAACTTGAGAATGAAGGAAGATGAGACAATTCATGAATTCTACATGAACATCTTAGAAATAGCCAATACTTCTGGAGCTTTGGGAGAAAAGATGACTGATGAAAAGCTTGTAAGAAAGATTCTCAGATCTTTGCCAAAAATATTTGACATGAAGGTCACAGCAATAGAAGAAGCTCAAGACATATGCACAATGAAAGTTGAAGAGCTCATTGGTTCCCTTCAAACATTTGAGATGGGAATGAATGACACAATTGTAAAGAAGAACAAAAGCATAGCCTTGGTGTCAAATACTGATAAAGAAGAAGAAAATGATGAATCAGAAACTAAAGAAAATTTATCAGAAAACATTGCTATGCTTGGAAGACAATTCAAAAAGATTCTCAGAAAGATGGAAGACAAGTCCAGACCAAGTGGAAGATACACAAACTCTTCTGAGAACAAAAGACCTTATGATGCTAATAGAAGGTCAAATTATGATGAAAAAACCAGTCAAGAAAAAGGGATTAAATGCCATGGATGTGAAGGATATGGACACATCAGAAATGAATGTCCTACCTATTTAAAAAGGAAAAAGAAAGGTCTCTCTGTAACCTGGTCTGATGAAGACTCAGGATGTGATTCAGAAGAAGAATCAGCTAAACATATCACTGCTCTAGCTGGATTATGTGAATCTGAAAGTGAATCCAGTGATGGGGAGCTTACTTTTGAAGAGCTTGAGCAATCATACAGAGAACTGGTTAAAAGGAGCACTGAAGTATGCATGGAGAATATAAAGCAGAAGAAGCAGATTAAGGCACTAAAGGATGAAAAAAAAGTGATCTAGAGATCATTGACACCTTGAAAAGTGAAGTAAGCCTTCTCAATTCCAAGTTGGAGCATATGTCTAAATCTGTTAGAATGCTGAACAGTAGCTCAAACACACTGGATGTTATTCTCAACAACAATAAACATTCAGGGGATAGAAGTGGACTGGGATTTAACAAAGCTTGTAAGGCTGAAGCAAGCACCAGCAAACCTACTTCAAATTCCATACAGTCAAACAAGATGTCCCAACAGATGCTTCAACATCATGAAAAGAACACAAAGTCAAACATAATGTTCCAACAGATATCTCAACATCATGAAAAGAACAGAATGAAGAAGAAGTATCAAAGATGGAGATGTAATCATTGTGGAAGGTTTGGACACATCAAACCTCATTGTTACAAGTTGCATGGATATCCAAATCAGATGTATCAGCAACCCCCTAAGCAGAAGATAGAGGACATCAAGAAAGTATGGGTTCCTAAAGCTAGTCTTCATGCTGATCAAAGCTACATGTCCAAGAACAAGTTCAACAAACAACCTGAGAGCTCTTCTAATGGACACTACACAGGGCAGAGGCATCAAAAGAAACCTCAATACAAATGGTCAAAGAAGAATGTTGCATATATAGCTCATACATCTCTAAGAGTATCAGCTAAAGAAGACTGGTACTTTGACAGTGGATGTTCAAGACACATGACTGGATTGAAGAATCTACTAGTAGACTTAAAGTCATATTCATCCAGATATGTAACATTTGGAGATGGAGCTAAAGGAGAAATCAAAGGTGTTGGGACCTTGGACTGTCCAGATGTACCAAGACTGGATGATGTGCTGCTAGTAAAAGGATTGACTGCTAACTTGATTAGCATAAGTCAATTATGTGATCAAGGTTACAGTGTAAACTTTACCAAAACTGAATGCATAGTGTCAAATAAAGAACAGGAGGTTGTCATGAGAGGAGCCAGATCTAAAGACAACTGTTATATGTGGGAACCTCAAAATTACAGTCCCACTTCAACTTGCTCTTTAGCCAAAGAAGAAGAAATGAAACTATGGCACCAAAGACTGGGTCACCTTCACTTCAGAGGCATAAAGAAAATCATATCTATGGAAGCTGTGAGAGGTATTCCTAAACTGAAGATTGATGATGGAAAAATATGTGGTGAATGTCAAATAGGCAAGCAAACCAAGATGTCCCATCCAAAGCTTCAACATCTGACAACTTCTAAAGTTTTGGAATTATTGCATATGGATCTTATGGGACCTATGCAGGTTGAGAGCCTTGGTGGTAAGAGGTATGCCTATGTGGTGGTTGATGACTTTTCAAGGTATACATGGATAAATTTTATCAAAGAGAAGTCTGATGTATTTGATGTATTCAAAGATTTATGCCAAAGAATACAAAGAGAAAAAGCCAGCTGTGTGGTCAGAATAAGAAGTGACCATGGAAAGGAGTTTGAGAATAAAAAATTCTTAGATTTCTTTTCTTCAGAAGGAATAAATCATGAATACTCTTCACCAATCACTCCTCAACAGAATGGTATTGTTGAAAGAAAGAATAGAACTATTCAAGAATCAGCAAGAGCTATGATCCATGCTAAAAAGTTACCTTTGTACTTCTGGGCTGAAGCTATGAACACAGCTTGTTACATCCATAATAGAGTCACTCTAAGGAAAGGAACTTTGACCACAATCTATGAAGTCTGGAAGGGCAGAAAACCCACAGTTAAGTATTTCCACGTGTTTGGAAGTAATTGCTATATTCTGGCTGATAGGGAACAAAGAAGAAAAATGGATCCTAAAAGTGATGAAGGGATTTTTCTTGGATACTCCATAAACAGCAGAGCCTATAGAGTATTTAACTCTAGAACCAAAGTTATCATGGAATCCATAAATGTGATAATTGATGATGCCCCTGCAGATGTTACAGAAGATGTTGGAACATCTGCTGACAGTCAAACTGAAGCTGAAGAAAAGAATGATCATTCTGATTTCACTCAAACTAATGCAAGGACAGAACCATCCAGCAAACCTCCTTCCATAAGAATCCAGAAGGATCACCCCAAAGATTTGATAATTGGGGATCCCAACAGAGGTGTAAGCACTATATCAAGAGAGGTTATTTCAGGTTCCTGTTTTGTCTCAAAAATAGAACCTAAAAACATCAAGGAAGCACTTACTGATGAGTACTGGATTTGTGCAATGCAAGAAGAATTAGGTCAATTTACAAGGAATGAAGTGTGGGATCTTGTTCCTAGACCTGATGACATAAATGTGATTGGAACTAAATGGGTGTATAAGAACAAGTCAAATTAGCAGGGAGTTGTTACAAAGAACAAAGCTAGACTTGTAGCTCAAGGATACACACAAATTGAAGGAGTAGAATTTGATGAAACCTTTGCACCAGTAGCAAGGCTTGAATCAATCAGACTACTGTTAGGAATTGCTTGTATCTTGAAGTTCAAGCTATTTCAAATGGATGTGAAAAGTGCCTTTCTAAATGGATATCTTAATGAAGAAGTATATGTAGAACAGCCTAAAGGATTTGTTGATCCAAGCTGTCCAAATCATGTGTACAAACTAAGGAAAGCTCTTTATGGATTAAAGCAAGCCCCAAGAGCATGGTATGAAAGGCTGACTACTTTTCTTATCAAGCAAGGGTACAGGAAAGGTGGAATAGACAAAACCTTGTTTGTGAAGGATGATGAAGGTAATGTCATGATTGCTCAAATATATGTAGATGACATTGTCTTTGGTGGGATGTCAGACAGGATGGTTAAACATTTTTTCACTCAAATGGAATCTGAATTTGAAATGAGCCTAGTAGGAGAATTAGCCTACTTCCTTGGATTGCAAATAAAGCAAATGGAGGATTCCATGTTCATTTCCCAAAGCAAGTATGCTAAGAACATTGTCAAGAAATTTGGGATGGACAATGCTACTCATAAAAGAACTCCTGCCCCCACACATTTAAAGCTGACTAAAGATGACAAGGGTGAGAATGTAGATCAAAGTCTATACAGAAGTATGATTGGAAGCTTATTATATCTGACTGCTAGCAGACCAGACATATCCTTTGCAGTAGGTGTTTGTGCAAGATATCAAGCTGATCCAAAAGTCAGTCATCTAAACCAAGTCAAGAGAATTCTGAAATATGTCAATGGTACTTGTGACTATGGCATAATGTACTTTCATGGATGCAAACCAATTCTCACTGGCTTCTGTGATGCTGATTGGGCTGGAAGTGCTGATGACAGAAAAAGCACTTCAGGAGGATGCTTCTTTTTAGGAAACAATTTGATTTCTTGGTTCAGTAAGAAACAAAATTGTGTATCCTTATCTACTACTGAAGCTGAATATATTGCAGCTGGAAGCAGTTGCTCACAATTGGTTTGGATGAAGCAAATGCTCACTGAGTACAATGTCCCACAAGATGTCATGACATTGTACTGTGACAACTTAAGTGCTATTAACATATCAAAGAATCCTATCCAACATAGCAGGACCAAGCATATTGATATCAGACATCACTTCATCAGAAATCTTGTGGAAGAGAAAGTGATTTCATTGGAACATGTAGCTACAAATCTGCAGTTGGCTGATATATTTACTAAAGCCTTGGATGCTACCCAATTTGAAAACCTAAGGGGTAAATTGGGAATCTGCTTATGTGAAATTTAGCAGTTATGGAGATGTGCCAACATGTCATATGACATCGTGTGGCATGATCACCAGATGGCAACACCAGTCTGGTCAAGCACCTTGTGTATTCCACTCCTAGAAATTCTCCAAGTAACGGCTCTTATAAGAATATCAGCTCACTTTCAGCTATTCATCTTCTCATCATTCTCTCACAACAACTTGCTTGCTATAGCTAACTTTCAGAGATCATCAAACTCAACAAATATCAATCTCTTTCTTCACCACATTCTAAAATGGCTCATCACTAAAACCCTAACATTTCTGAAGAAATCCTCAACAAGGAAGATGTGGTGCATGCAACCCCCATCTCTGTGGTACCCATGGATTCAACTCCAATGGACGAAATCAGAGGAAGTGTTCCTCTTGCTCAAAAACCAAGAACCCCTACTGTGAAAAGGGCAAAGGATCCTGTATTCAGCAAGGCCAAAGGCATGCCTTCATCATCAAACACCACTCCAAAAGCTTCTGTATATGTGGATGATTCAATAAAGGAGCTGGTAAACAGGATCTTATCTGAGCAAAGAGTGGTAAGTGGCATATCTATCCCTCTGAACACCATGCCAGCTCCACAAGAAGATCAACAAACTCAGGCTGAAAAGGACACTCCTGCTCAACAGGATGTCCTAATAGATGTTGAAACATCTGAGGACCAGCACCAGGCCTCCACTGAAGATCAAACCTCTGTTGATCCACCAGCTGAAGAGGAGACTGCTCAACCTCCTCCTGTTGTGAACATAGAGCATGATTCTGATACAGAAATCATTGCTTCTGTCAACCCTAGCATAGCCAAAAGGCTTAGAACTAGGAAGGAAAAGAAGAATGCAGGACATGCAACTCTTGAGAAGAAGCAAGCTACACCAAATAAGGACAAAGCTAAAGTTGTCTTTGGTCCTACAAAACAATGGAGCAAGGTGCAAACACAAAAGAGGAAAGCTGTCACTCCTCTAGATTCAGATGTTGAAGAGGATGTCCCAACATCTCCACTAAAGAAGAAACCAGCACCCTACAGGTCATCAACTGCTGTTCCAGAAGCTCCTCTGGACAACATCTCCTTCCATCATGTTTCAAGTGTGAATAGATGGAAGTTTGTCTATCAAAGAAGGGTAGCACTTGAAAGAGAGCTGAGCAGTAATGCACTTGAGTGCACAGAGGTAATTGATCTCATCTCTTCTGCTGGCCTTTTCAAAACTGTCTCCAACTTCTCTTCTTGCTATGAGCTGCTAGTCAAGGAATTCATAGTCAACCTCCAAGAAGATTGTGCTGATGGTAAGTCTGCTGACTTTAGAAAAGTATATGTAAGAGGGAGGTGTGTAGAATTCTCTCCTAGGGTTATCAACCACTACCTTGGAAGAGAATCTGATGGTCCAAATGAGTTAGGGAAGACTGATAACCAGGTCTGCAAGGTTATCACTGCTAATCAGGTCAAGACTTGGCCAGTCAAGGGGAAGCTATCTGTTAGCATGCTGACAAGGAAGTATGCCATGCTGCATAGGATTGGCACTGCAAACTGGGTCCCTACCAACCATACCTCCTCAATAGCAACTGGATTGGGCAGGTTCATATATGCTGTGGGCACCCAAACAAAGCTGGATTTTGGAGCTTATATCTTTGATCAGACATTGAAGCATGTTGGATCATCTGCAACAAAGCTACCAATTGCCTTCCCTTCCTTGCTGTGTGGAATTATGCTTAGTCAATATCCAGGTATCCTCACTGAGAAGGATTCCATTTGAAAAAGAGAAAGCCCTCTGTCCTTCCACTACAAGCTGTTCTTGAGTCATCATGCAGCTGATGTTGAAGCTCCCTCTGGGACATCTGCTGGTCCTTCAAAGGCAAAGTCTTCAATCTCCAAAGCTGCCTTGATTGCTGAGCTGAAGATCACTTGCAAAGAACTGGATGCAAGGAAGCAGAAGCTTGAGGAGATTATCCAAAGGCTGGAGATTGAAGAAAGTGCTCAGAAAACTGCTGCTTCTGATGAGGAGACTGAGGAAGAGGAAGAAACTAATTATGAGGACTCTGAGTGAAACCTGTATGTGAGGAATATGTAATGACTGCTTCTGCATTGTAATTTTGAATTAGTAACTTTGGCCCCAAATTTATGTCTAACAAGGGGGAGAACTGAACAACAACAACAATGTATGATGCTGATTATTGATTAATGAAAAACTTCTGTTTGCTTCTGAACTAAAATTGTGATTTTAATGAAAAATTTATGTTGCAACAAGTCTGAACAAATGTAGAATTGAGGGGGAGTAAACTCTCACATGACTCAACAGAAAAGAACTTCTGATGCACTCTGATAACCAGAAAAGTATGTTAGCCAAAAATTAGCCAAAGGGGGAGTTTGTAGATGTTTAGAATTGGCAGAATTTTTGACCAACAAGAAATGTTGAATTCAGTTCAGAATGTCCTATCAGATGTTGGAACATTATCAAACAGAGTATAAGTAAATGAACTTAATTCAGGATGTCACACCAGATGTTGGGACATTGTATCAATAAATGAAATAAGTTCAGTTTATAGGATGTCACATCAGATGTTGTGACATTGTATCAGTAAATGAAGTAAGTTCAGTTTTTCAGGATGTCCCAACAGATGTTGTGACATCTCAAACCTGCTACCAGAATTAATTAATGACTAACAGAACTGAGTAAATTAAGGAAAGTTATCTGAAATTAATTATGGATGGATAAAACAGAATAAGGCGCATCTGTAGGGAGTGTTGTTATATGTCTTCAGCATAATCAGAAGAACTGAATCACCTAGAATCTAGGAAGTAACAAACCCTAATTCAAGGTGGAAGCAGCATGCGTTTTAGGATTGGATTAACCTACAGAAAGCCCAATATCCAAACACCTATTTAAGCAACAGAAACTCTAAGAATAGAGTACGAATTTCAGAAGACAAAATAGGGTGTTTTGTGTTTTAATAGCAGGTTGTTTTTATTGTACCACTTTATGAGCTTTTAAGCAAAAGTGTATTTGTGTCTTGATTGAAACTGTGAAGTAAGATCAAGCTGTTTTTGTTTGAAGTATGACTTCAATTTTATTAAACTTGTAAACAAAATCACTGTGTGATTAAGGGGGAGTGAGTTGGTACTCATATCTAAGTTGTGTCTTAGGTAGAAATTGCATTGGGTAGATATTAAGTGAAAGATTAAACTGGGTGGTTTAAGTCTAGAATTAATATTACTTATAATGGATTTCCTCCTGGCTTGGTAGCCTCCAGATGTAAGTGTGGTTATACACTGAACTGGGTTAACAAATTCCTGTGTTGTTTAATTTTCTTGCACTTTAAGTTTTAGTTAAGTCTTCAAGTGTTTAAACATCTCATTCGACATCTCATACCTGATCACAGAATTTCAAATTGAAACATTCCATGGCTTGAATCACAAGGAACATCAAAGAGGGAAATTTGCATAAACCATGAGAACTCTCCATCCAAGCCTTCCAACTGCATAACTTTGACCCAAAGGCCATCCTTGATGCAAGCTAAGGCCAGACACCCCATGAAAACACCTCTGATCTGTGCCATGCTTCAAGTACACATAACCTTGACTTTTTGCATTTTAGCCCATACAAATCAAACTATGCCACACCAACTCTCTGAACCAATCAACATGACTTATGTGAACCTCATGGACCTCAAACAACACAAAACACAAGCCTGAAACCTCTCACAAGTTCAGATTGCACAAAATCACATCATACTTTCCTCTCTTTGATTTTCATAACACAGCCATCAAAAACCACAAACTCTTCCACCAATCAACTAAAAAACACCCAATGATCATTTTCCACCCCTCACCATAGCCTGAAACACCCCACAACACAAACACTATTTCTCACTCCTCAGAACTTAAACTCACAAAGGAGGCCATTTAAACTCCATTCAAGCTTTCCAAAAGCATCAGAGGGATCATTGGAGGCATTTTGCACAAAGGAAAAGGTCAGAAAGCTCCAGTTTGCAAAGCTTCAACTCAGGTAGCCATGATGAACCTTTTTTCCAGAACTCTTGTTTTAAGTTTCTAAATGATTCTACATGTTTAGCTGATCACCCTGATATGTTTATTTTCGAAAATGGTTGAGAAACAAGCATGTATTGAACTTCTGAAAGTTTTGAATGTTTTTCCGTTTTGCTTCAAATCATGATTTTCGTGAATGATAAATGTTGTTTGATGATGGATTCTTGCTTAGGGAGGTTAGGGGATCATTTCTGGAAAGTTAGAGGGTTTAATTTGACCTAGGGAAGAAGTTAGGGTGAATGGCCTGCCGGAGAAGATGATCGGATCTTGCTCCGGTCACCTGAAAGTCATTAGGGTTTGATTAGGGTTTAATCCTGCCAATTTAAACATGAGCCGTTAGATTATCCTTAGCGCGTTTTTTAAGGGTCTAGATCATTTCAGTTAACCCTAATTTTCAATTAATTAGATTAATCAATTAATTAACCCAGATTCAATCCTGGCCTCACATTCATGCGCGTAGTCAACCAGCCTTTGAGTCTCACCCACTGGATCAGTTGACTTCTCATTTTATTCATTTATTTTCATTTTATTTTCATTTCTCTTGCATAATTTATTTAAAATAGCTAAAAAACTTCAAAAAATATTTCCTTTTGCATTCTGATTCCAAATATTTTTCTTAACCCAAAAATGATTTTTATTTTATTTTTTTTGCATTAAGAAAAGTATTTTTAAAATATTTAAATGTTATTTTTAATTAATTAAAGTATTTTAATTAATTAAAAATACATTTAGGTTTCTAAAAATCATCAAAAAAATCATGAACCATTCCAATGCATTTAGAAACATTTTCAAACTCTTCAAACAAATTTATTTTTAGGTTTGATCATAGTTTGCCAATTTTCTTTGAATTAAGGGTCTTTAAAATCACATTTTTAAACCCTAACTTTGAAAAATCATTTCTGCCCAACCAAGAAGAGTTTGAACTTGACTCTTTTTGCATTGTGTTACATATTGCATGTAGTTTATAGGTCATTTTCCTCATGAATTAATCTTGCATTTTCAATTTGATTTTCATTTTTCCTTTTGAATCACCCAAAAACCCTAGAAAACTTAGGAAAATCATAACGTTTGATAGGTTAGGCTTCTGACCTTCTCCTTTTGGGTGTGACCTAATATGGGATTTGGGTTTGTTTGAGCCTAATTTCAAATTTTTATCATGTTGCAGGCTTCTGTTTTATTCATTTGCATCTCACATGTCCATAAAACCCTAATTTCTCATGTTCATTTGCATTCACCTTGCATATTCATCATCACATGAACTTGCCATGGAATTTCAAGCATTCACATGTCATCTTAGACATCTTAGGATATGTTAAAACCTTGCTTGATCATTTCTTCATTCATTTTCCATGTTTTGCATTCATTTCATTTCATAAATATCCATGTATTCTTAAACTTCTAAGCATGCTTTCATAACATCTCATCCTTGTATGATCATTCATATGCATCTTGTATGACATTGCATCATCACATATGCCATTTGCATTGCATAAACACTTCTGACTTTGGTCATTTCATCAGATTTCAATTCATTTCTTCATGCTTTATGTCTTATGCATTCATGCTAACTTTTCAGGAACTTTTGGTAAGTTATTTTGGGAGGTGGATTTTCCTTCACCTCTCACTTATTCTTATCTCTTTCATGTGCATTTTAACTTGTATTTTAAGTGAATTAAATTCACTTATGTTCCATTCTTCTTACTTTCTTCCTTTAAGTTACTTATCTTCTTAGGAAGTAAGTAACTTATTCTTCTGCCTCCTCCTCCTGTCATCTGCTTATTCCATTGGTGGCTTCCTTGAGGATCTTTATCTAAGCATCACAAACCATAGGATATCCAAGAATGATAATGATTAGGGTTTTGATTAGTCCCCCTTAGATTTTACCTTTGAGAGTCCTTGAGTCTCTCTTCTCATCTCAATAATCAAAGACTAAACTCTTAAAGTTTTAGGACTTTGGAATTAGGGTTATGCCTGCATCCTTCTCTTAGGATGGAGTGTATAACTTTAATCCTAAGTGTTAAACCTTTAATTTGTTTAAACCTCTTACTCAAATCAGTTAAAAATCATCAAGACTTTATCTTGTAACTCGGGACTTACATTAGGGTTCTAATTCTTCCTTATGGTCAAGAAGGACTAACCCTAGTGTTTAATGGACAAGTCCCCCTCAAGTTGTCTTACAAACATAAAATCCATTTCTTAATCTCATCCCTTAATTAAAATCCACTTAATAAAGGCTTGTTATCTAATTAATTTAATCCCTAACCATGGATTAAGTCGAGGTATCTTCCTCAGCTTAAGTTTTCTCATCTATTATCCTTCTATTAGGATGGTGTAATGAGTTCACTAATCCGTGATTAGAGATTAAACTCATTACTTAACACTAAACAAATATCCAACAAAACATCTAATTAATCACAAGTAGGTTAATGATCTTAATCCTACATCATTAAGGTAATTAAGTTGAGGTGCTTACCTCATACTTAATTAGGCTCATTATCCCTAATCAGGGAGGATATAATGAGTTTACAAACCCTTGATTTAGGCTTAAGCTCATTAACTTATGCAAAACACCAAAAACAATAAAAAAAATGAAAACACAAAAAACAAACAATAATCGTCTCCTCCGGGATTCTTTTCTCATCACACTCATTCATAAACGAGAACTCGCTTCTTCCGTCTAATGCAAGACAATTAGCATTCGAGCTAGACGAGTCTTACAATTGAGCATAGACAAGTAAGAAGTTCATAGTCAATTTTATGTTCAGTCTCATTGAGTCGAACTACGGTGTTTTGATTTCCTCATTGCACGTGAGGATACGTAGGCATAACTTAACTGTTATCGAACAAAAGTAACTGTGTCTTCCCCCTCTTTCAGCATTATTTAAAAGCCTCAGTTCCTGAGCAATTCTCCCTTTTGCACCGACACTTGTACATTCATTCTTTAGCTTTTTGCACACAAATAACACATACCCTACCCCTTTAAACACAATCTTGTAAGTTTGGATCCCGTCGAGTACGACGGACAATCTGGGTGCTAATACCTTCCCAGGTTGTAAACAATCCCCTTTCTCAGTTTCTCTGGTTCGCAAGCGTCTTATCCAACTCTTTCTAGGTTTATGCAGCATTACCTTTCCTTCGGGATAAAAATGCCTAGCTGGCGACTCTATTCATCTCACTCTTCATTCTCTCTTTTCACCGACCGTTCGCGTCTGTACCTTGTGGATCTAGTGTCTTTTCGGGGGAGCGACAGCTTGGCGACTCTGCTGGGGAAACTATTTTCTCAACCAGGGCTTCTTGTTCTTTTTGCGGGTTTCTCCTACCGCTTGTTTTATTTTTGTTTATGGGTGTGTTATATGCTACATGTGCTTGTTGTTTATTGCTTTATTTATTGCTTTCTGTACAGCTTTATTTATTGCTTTATTTTATTGTTTTTATGCATTTCATATTATCATCATATCACTTGTGCTGGATCTTTGGTTTGCCTTGGTGGGAGGGATATTGAGTGAGTAAGGTTCCATACCGGGGACCTGAGTGACACTTAGGATAGAGTGACTTTATATTCTTTCCCATTCTATTTCGTTCTGGTGCGGGAATATGAAACACGGTTCATACATGGGTTTCTTCTTGAGAACTATGTGCTACGGATTTCCTGTAGTACTAGGGCTATCTGGGAAGCCTGCTAAGTCTGGATGACCTTTTTATGACCTTCAGCATCTGAGGTGAATTAGAGGAGGATCCTTTATGATTAACTTAAACACTGTACCTCCGGGTTAGAAGTATTTACACTTCTCATAATTGATCCAAGTCTGAGGATCCTTGTTCTAGAACAATACATGTGAGGGGATAGGGATGTTTACAGGTTTGCAGAAACCCTTGGCCTCATCATACCCTGTTACTAGTTTTGTTTTAAGATTGTATCATTTTGGACTGTTCATGTGAAACCCCAGACTTATGACTCTTTATTTGAGTCCCCCACCTGGTTACTGGTTCTCTAGACCTCCATCCAGACTTATGAACACACATGGACCCTATCAAGGTAGATAACAGATCCAACACTTGATCACAACCCTTGCATATCATTCTGCATACATCATTTTGCATCATTTTAACATTTGTCTATTTGTTTTACAGGGTATCCACATTTTATCCTTGGTTTTGGTTTTGACCTGTTCTACTGCTCAGATTCCTCCAACTATCTTCATCAGAGATTCTCTCCAGCCTTCTTCATCAGTTATCTTCATCAGAGAGAGCAAGACTTGTCAAAAACCCTTTACTGTGACATCCAGTATAACCTTGCCATTGCCAGACAAGCAGCCTGGGCTTGGGACAACATTCAGACAAAAGGGACTGCCATTCTTGGCAAATGCAACAACATAGCCTCAACTCAGTATATTGATTGGTCTCGTATCAGGGGACAGATCACCCGCATGCCATTCACCCTAGAGGATGTGCCTGGACCATCAGCAGCAGATCCTGCAGCTATAGTCAGTTTAGAGGAGTTTGAGAAGTTGAAGGAAAGGAATACTCAGATTTCTAAAGCTCTGAAGAAGACCCTCTAGGAGAGGAATGATAGTCGTCTAGACAATGAAAGGTTAGAGAAGCTCCGAATTGAACATATGACCAAGATTGAGAAGACAAATGATTACATCAGAAGAGCTAGAGCAGGGGAGTTGGTATTGAAGAATGCTTGCAAGGAAGCCAAGATTAAGAAGGCCAGAGCTGAGTACTATTTGGAAGAGAGTCAGGCTAGGTGGATCAGGATCACTGAGTCTCGTTCACAGGAAGACCAGAGGACCCAGGCTAGGATAGAGCAGATGGAAGCTAATGAGAGGAAGAATCAAGAAGCCTTGTTAGCAGCACAGAAAGAAATCTCCGATTTGAAGTTCCGAGCGGGGTTGAAGAGATCAAAGGACCAAAACAAGCATAAGAAGTTGACAAGTGCCATCGCCACCAGGAACCTTCTTATCAGGACCATCACAGAGCATCGAGTTGGCCCAGTAACTGAGGCTCTCCCGAAGGAAGTCAGAGAGGATGATTATGGATTGGATGTTTGATTTCTTTGTACTTGTACTTTATTTTGTTTGTACTTTTGTTGTTGTATTTTGACCTATCATGGGAACTTTGTTGTAATCAAAACTATGTATCTTTACATTTTGTAATATATGGTTTGTGTTATCTTTCGGGCTTCACTTCTCTCCATTATCATCATTCCTCGAGGTCTGGAAGGTCAAAACCAAAGAACCAAACCGGATACCCTTGGAAGACAAATAGACATCCTGCATTGCATACTAACCTCATTTCTTTGTTTTGTAGGTTTTTGTTTTTGTTGTTTCTCACTTTGTTGTGGTTTCAGGAAACATTGCTCTTAGAAGAGTCTTCCCCATCAACAGAGTTCACCGGTATCCGACAAGAAACAACCTTCCGGGCTTACAAATGGACCAGGTTCAGCAAGATCTGACGGACGTAAGAACACAGATGGCCAATGAAAGGACTGAGATGAGGGCCCAGATGAACCAGTTCATGGCAGTGATGACTAGGTTGGCCCAAAGCCAAGAAAGACTGAGAGAGTTGGTCGAGCGGCAAACTCCTGAAGAAAACCACCCAGGTACAGGGGGTACCAGCAACAATGATCATGTACAACCTCGTACTGATCCCCCAGAGTTTGGACCTCATCTTAACCCAGACATTAATGCTATAAGGAATACCCAGGGTAACACTGGAGGGCGTGCCTTGCAGGAGGATCCTCAGGAAGAAAACTTCACTGTAGTTGGGGCAGGAGATGAAGTCTATGATTGTTGGCTGGACGAGATAGCAGAAAAGCTGAGGTCTTTGGAGTCTCAAAACTCCTTGGGTTTTGATGTTATGGATATGAGACTAGTGGAGGGGGTTAGAATTCCTCACAAATTCAAACCTCCCTGCTTTGAAAGATACAATGGTACATACTACCCTCGCACCCATCTCCAATCATTCCTGGGAAGATTAAAAGCCTACACCATGGATGAAAAGCTATGGATGTTCTATTTTGAGGATAGCTTAACAGGGGCATCACGTGAATGGTACTTTCATTTGACTAGAGCCATAGTAAGAAATTGGAAAGATTTGGCCAAGGCTTTCATTCGCCAATATCAATACAATCTAGACATGGCTTGTAACAGAACACTTCTAATGGGAATGTCACAATCCTCCAGGGAAAGCTTCGGAGAGTATGCTCAGAGATGGAGGCAATTAGCTGCTGCCGTTCAACCTCCAATGTTAGAAAGAGAAATGGCAGATATGTTTATGAACACCCTCCAAGGGAAATACATTGATAGGTTGGATGCTTTCTCTTCCACTAGCTTTGCAGACGTGGTCATAGCCGGAGAAAGGATTGAGAGTTTATTGAAAATGGGAAAGATTTTTGATAACGACGCCAATTCAAGCAGTACAAGGAAGAAATTTGCAAGGCCGTGAAGGTCAGGTGAAACAAATTCTGTACACATAGGCAGAGGAAGACCCCAATATCTGCCAAGATCAATTGCTGTCGTCACTATTCCTACTCCACCTCCTCAACAACAATACACTCCGCAACCACAACAATTTCCACAACAACATTTTCCTCAACAAAGGTCCTATAACAACAACAACAACCAACAACAACAACGCCCTTTCTAGCAAAGGCCATCTTAAGTCAATAGGGTAATTAACCCAATACCAAGGACGTCCCAACAAACAGCTATAAGCGGGTTGAATATCCATAACATAAAATGTACTCTTGAATACCTGAGACCCAATCTTTACCGGTAGCTCCACCTCTTCAAACACAGATCTTCGTGACCCATCAAAGGCTTTCACAATCAAATCACTGGGTCGCAAAGCAATTCCATCAACATTCAGCTTCATTAAGGCCTTCTTAGGGAGCACATTGAGAGAAGAGCATGTATCTACCAGGACATGTGATAGAACAACACCCTTACACTCTATGGTGATGTGTAAGGCTTTGTTGTGATTACGTCCCTCAGAAGTGAGATCTCTTTTGCATAATCATAGCATTCGCATCATATTCACCAGAAATAAGCGTAGTATTCCGTTTAATACGAAGCATTACGACAAAAATCAAACATTTGCATGATCACAAGCCAGGTTCGAGCCAGTCACCTGCAATTACCATCAATATTTCATCAGCAATATACAAAATACATCCCTTGCGCATAAAAGCCAAAGCGTCCCCTTTTCACTCTCAAGTAAAAATACTTGTTCATAACATACTCTTTTCGACACCCGTCTGTGTCATCCTATCCCCACAGGTCGCCCGAACACCTTCTGCAAGCAGATACTTGTCCATAACATGTTCTTCTCGACACTCGTCCGTGTCATCTTAATCTCCCCACAGAAAGACAAAGCATCTCCTTTGCACTCTCAAAACAGATGCCTGTTTATGTTTATACATGTTTGACACTCGTCTGTGTCATACCTTCCCCAGCAAGTCGAACACTCATTCATGTCTTGCACGTACCCCACCAGCAGATCATACTTGTACATACTTATACAAAAGTCTTTGGTACCCGTCCGTGCCTTATTTATATCACTCCTCAACAGATTCGACACTCGTCTGTGTTCCTTGTTAACCAGTTGATACTCATATGTATCATCATCTTTGAACACGCGTCAGCGTTTGTTTCTACCGATACTCGTTTGTATCATGGTCCTAAGGATGCTCGTTCGCATCTTTAATCTATACACAGCGTCAAACACTTATATCTTTTATTCTTGGAAGCGTAAGCACTCGTCCGTGTTTACCGTTCCCCGGTAAGTTACCAACAAAACAACTTTCTCCTATCCGACATTCGCCCAATGTCGTGATACTTTCGGCAGCCGTCCCCTGCCAGGTGATCGTCCTTCACCTTTGGATGACCGTCCCTCATCCTTTTCCCAGTGGTATCTCCATTATTGGAACCTTCTATCCGGCATTCATCCTATGTCGTGATATTGTTTAGCAGTCGTCCCCTGCTAGGTGATCGTCCTTCACCTATTGATGACCGTCCCTCATCATTTATCCGATGGTCGTCCCCATCGTTGATCTTGTTATCCGACATTCGTCCTATGTCGTGATAAACCCCGAGAGCAGTCGTCCCCTGCTAGGTGATCGTCCTTCACCTCTTGATGACCGTCCCTCATCATGCTTATATTTATTCTTTAAACCGATGGCCGTCCCCATCATTGTTTTTCTCAAAATCCCCAGATAATCTTATTTCCTTACCCGATGGCCGTCCCCATCATGATCTCTTTACTTCCCCAGCTTGTCGGCCGTCCCCGTCATTGCTTTGCTTACCACTTTATCCACATCAGTCATCCTCTACTCGATGGTCGTCCTCCATCGTTTTCATTTGATAATCATACTATACTATCTTTTACAATTTATATCCCTTTTCTTCTTATCCCCAGCGAGTGCAAATTTCAGACTGTCTTTGGTATTCAACCACAAGTTATCTTGTTTGTTTGTTAAGCCAAGTGCTTACACCCTACACAGCTAACTCATGCTTGAATAGGGGCAGCTGCAAACACCCCAAATTTGCCCTCACTCTTTTTCACACCATGGCTTGTGATCTTTCATTTTGGCATAAGCATAAGCATACCATCTCATATTGCATATTTGCTCCACTGCATAGTTCAATTTCATTTGCATCTAGGGTTTGTGATCTGAGCAATCCAAGGATCCATCTGAGCCATTCCAAAGGTCTTAAAGCTTTCCAAGAGGATCCATGTGTGTTCTACGATCATATTGTGCTCCCCAAAGTTCATGAAAGTCAAGGGATCACAAGAATTGGCAAAGGCATGGAAGCAGAGTTAGGGTTTTCACTGCACAGATGACCAAAATTAGGGTTTTGGTTTCAGAGGCCTTAACTCCAAAATTTTTGTTCATTCTTGTTTCTAATGTTCTTAGTATGTTATAAGGATCATGTGTACCAAGTTTGATAAAGAAACTCATTGTAGAAGTCATCTGTTTACTGGGTAACTTCATGAGCAAGTTAAGTCAAAATCAGGGCATTTGAGGCCCCAACAATGGAACCAAAGGGTCATTTTCATCAAATTGAAGTTCAATGATCTTTATTTGATATTAGAAGTGGTTAGAATTTCACAAGATTGAATAATTTTGAGCCAATTGCAAACTTTCCATTTTTGGAAATGACTTGAAATGCAAACTTTCCATTTTGGGAAAGATTTTCAACCTCCTCTTTCATGACCAAAAATGCATCAATGAAAAATTCTTGGGCATAAAAGTTGTAGATTAGGTCTTTCCATTTTCAAAATGTATAAGAACATGTCTTGATTCATCCTAGAACTCAAGATATGGCCTTTCAAAGTTGGCAAAAATCACATAATTTCAAGTTTCATGACAAAAGAGGGATTTTGCATTTTGGCATGTTCAAGCTTCTAAATGACTTCTAATGTGCACAAATGTATCACAACATGTCAAAACAACATCAAAGGATCAAAATTGGCCCAAGAATTGAAACATTCCATGGCTTGAATCACAAGGAACATCAAAGAGGGAAATTTGCATAAACCATGAGAACTCTCCATCCAAGCCTTCAAGCTGCATAACATTGATCCAAAGGCCATCCTTGATGCAAGCTAAGGCCAGACACCCCATGAAAACACCTCTGACCCGTGCCATGCTTCGAGTACACATAACCTTGAATTTTTGCATTTTGGCCCATACCAATCAAACTATGCCACACCAACTCTCTGAACTAATCAGCATGACTTATGTGAACCTCACGGACCTCAAACAACACAACACACAAGCCTGAAACCTCTCACAAGTTCAGATTGCACAAAATTACTTCATACTTTCCTCTCTTCGATTTTCATAACACAGCCAGCAAAAACCACAAACTCTTCCACCAATCAACTCAAAAACACCCAAGGATAATTTTCCACCCCTCACCATAGCCTGAAACACCCCACAACACAAACACGATTTCTCACTCCTCAGAACTGAAACTCTCCAAGGAGGCCATTTAAACTCCATTCAAGCTTTCCAGAGGCATCAGAGGGATAATTGGAGGCATTTTGCACAAATGAAGAGGTCAAAAAGCTCAAGTTTGCAAAGCTTCAACTCAGGTAGCCATGATGAACTTTTTTTCCATAACTCTTGTTTTAAGTTTCTAAATGATTCTACATGTTTAGCTGATCACCCTGATATGTTTATTTTCGAAAATGGTTGAGAAACAAGCATGTATTGAACTTATGAAAGTTTTGAATGTTTTTCCGTTTTGCTTCGAATCATGATTTTCGTGAATGATAAATGTTGTTTGATGATGGATTCTTGCTTAGGAAGGTTAGGGGATCATTTCTGGAAAGTTAGAGGGTTTAATTTGATCTAGGGAAGAAGTTAGGGTGAATGGCCTGCCGGAGAAGATGACCAGAGCTTGCTCCGGTCACCTGAAAGTCATTAGGGTTTGATTAGGGTTAATCCTGCCAGTTTAAACGTGAGCCATTAGATTATGCTTAACGTGTTTTTTAAGGGTCCAGATCATTTCACTTAACCCTAATTTTCAATTAATTAGATTAATCAATTAATTAACCCAGATTGAATCCTGGCCTCACATGCACGCCTGCAGTCAACCAACCTTTGAATCTCACCCACTGGATCAGTTGACGTCTCATTTTGTTCATTTATTTTCATTTTATTTTCATTTCTCTTGCATAATTTACTTAAAATAGCTAAAAAAATTCAAAAAATATTTCGTTTTGCATTCTGATTCCAAATATTTTTCTTAACCCAAAAATGATTTTTATTTTATTTTTTGCATTAAAAAAAGTATTTTTAAAATATTTAAATGTTATTTTTAATTAATTAAAGTATTTTAATTAATTAAAAATACATTTAGGTTTCTAAAAAATAATCAAAATAATCATGAACCATTCCAATGCATTTAGAAACATTTTCAAACTCTTCACACAAATTTCTTTTTAGGTTTGATCATAGTTTGCCAATTTTCTTTGAATTAAGGGTCTTTAAAATGAAATATTTAAACCCTAACTTTGAAAAATCATTTCTGCCCAACAAAGAAGAGTTTGAACTTGATTCTTTTTGTATTGGGTTACATATTTCGTTGAGTTTATAGTTCATTTTCCTCATGAATTTATCTTGCATTTTCAATTTGATTTGCATTTTTCCTTTTGAATCACCCAAAAACCCTAGAAAACTTAGGAAAATCATAACTTTGTATAGGTTAGGCTTCTGAACTACTCCTTTGGGGTGTGATCTAATATGGGATTACGGTTTGTTTGAGCCTAATTTCAAATTTTTATCATGTTGCATGCTTTTGTTTTATTCATTTGCATCTCACGTGTCCATAAAACCCTAATTTCTCATGTTCATTTGCATTCATCTTGCATATTCATCATTACATGAACTTGCCATGGCATTTCAAGCATTCACATGCCATCTTAGACATCTTAGGATATGTTAAAACCTTGCTTGATCATTTCTTCATTCATTTTCCTTGTTTTGCATTCATTTCATTTCATAAACATCCATGTGTTTTTAAACTTCTAAGCATGCTTTCATAACATCTCATCCTTGTATGATCATTCATGTGAATCTTGTATGACATTGCATCATCTCATATGCCATTTTCATTGCATAAACACTTCTGACTTTGGTCATTTCATCTCATTTCAATTCATTTCTTCATGCTTTATGTCTTATGCATTCATGCTAACTTTTCAGGAACTTTTGGTAAGTTATTTTGGGAGGTGGATTTGCCTTCACCTATAACTTCTTCTTATCTATTTCATGTGAATTTTAACTTTTCTTTGAAGTGAATTTGATTCACTTGTGTTCCATTCTTCTCACTTTCTTTCTTTAAGTTACTTATCTTCTTAGGAAGTAAGTAACATATTCTTCTGCCTCCTCCTCCTCCTGTCATCTGCTTCTTCCATTGGTTGCTTCCTTGAGGATCTTTCTCAAAGCATCACAAACCATAGAATATCCAAGCTTGATAATGATTAGGGTTGTGATTAGTCCCCCTTATATTTTACCTTTGAGTCTCCTTGAGTCTCTCTTCTCATCTCAATAATCAGAGACTAAACTCTTAAAGTTTTAGGACTTTGAAATTAGGGTTATGCATGCATCCTTCTCTTAGGAAGGAGTGTATAACCTTAATCCTAAGTGTTAAACCATTAATTTGTTTAAACCTCTTAATCAAATGTTTAACAATCATCAATACTATCTTGTAACTTGGGCCTTACATTAGGGTTCTAGTTCTTCCTTATGGTCAAGAAGGACTAACCCTAGTGTTTAATGGACAAGTACCCCTCAAGTTGTCTTACAAACTTAAAATCTATTTCTTAATCTCATCCCTTAATTAAAATCCGCTTAATAAAGGCTTGTTATCTAAGTAATTTAATCCCTAACCATGGATTAAGTCGAGGTATCTTCCTCAGCTTAAGTGTTCTCAACTATTATCCTTCTATTAAGATGGTGTAATGAGTTCACTAATCTATGATTAAAGATTAAACTCATTACTTAACACTAAATAAAAATCCAAAAAAACATCTAATTAATCACAAGTAGGTTAATGTTCTTAATCCTACATCATTAAGGTAATGAAGTTGAGGTGCTTACCTTATACTTAAGTAGGCTCAGTATCCCTAATCAGGGAGGATATAATGAGTTTACAAACCCTTGATTTAGGCTTAAGCTCATTAACTTATGCAAAACACCAAAAACAATAACAAAACTGAAAACACAAAAACAAACAATAATTGTCTCCTCCGGGATTCTTTTCTCATCACACTCATTCATAAACGAGAACTCGCTTCTTCCGTCTAATGCAAGACAGTTAGCACTCGAGCCAGACGCGTCTTACACTTGAGCATAGACAAGTAAGCACTTCACAGTCAATTTTATTTTCAGTCTCTTTGAGTCGAACTACGGTGTTCTGACTTCCTCAATGCACGCGAGGATACGTAGGCATAACTTAACTTTTATCGAACAAAAGTCTTTGTGTCTTCCCCTTCTTTCAGCATTCTTTAAAAGCCTTAGTTCCTGGGCAATTCACCCTTTTGCACCGACACTTGTACATTCATTCTTTAGCTTTTTGCACACAGATATCACATACCCTACCCCTTTAAACACAATATTGTAAGCGTGGATCCCGTCGAGTACGACGGACAATCTGGGTGCTAATACCTTCCCAGGTTGTAACCAACCCCCTTTCTTAGTTTCTCTGGTTCGCAACCGTCTTATCCATCTCTTTCTAGGTTTATGCAGCATTACCTTTCCTTCGGGATAAAAATGCCTAGCTGGAGACTCTATTCATCTCACCCTTCATTCTCTCTTTTCGCTGACCTTTCGCGTATGTACCTTGTGGACCTAGTGTCTTTTCGGGGGAGCGACAATGAAGATGGTTCCGGAAGTGATTAGGCTTTAGTGAATGTCCTCTTTATGTTCTTAGTTTAAGATATATCTTTTTAGTCTTTATGTTGTTAATTTCTTTTTACCGTTTCCGTACCTTGTTGCTCTTTTAAATTCCGTTATGTTTATGTTCTTTAACTCGTGTTTCTTATAAATTATGTTTCGTATGTTTTTTTTTTGGTTAAATATGTTTTTGGTCCCTACAAATATCCCATTTTTTTAAATTGGTCCCTCTAAATATTTTCTTCAAACATTGGTCCTCCCAAAGTTTTCTGTTTCTAAATGTAGTCCCACCTGTTAGTTTGAACTAACGGAGGGTGATGTGGCATGCCATGTGGGAATTGTTTTGATGACTTGGAAAGTCCTAGCTAACTCGTAGCTAATTCTGGGCTAATTCATAGCTAATATCATATTTAAACTCAGAAATGGTAGTTAATTCCTACCTAATTCGTAGCTAATTTCACATAAAATAAGTTTTTCCCGTATAAGAAAAATCAAACTAATTACTACTGTTTTCCCATTGGTTAGTTTCCATTTCAAATTCTTCACACCCAATTTGTAACAAAGCCATTCATTGGGTTAAGGCCCAAACCCAATATACCAATTCCTAACAACACTACTATTTTACCTTTGGAAATACCTAACATAAATTGATATCAGTTTCCTCAGAAAATTTAGCATTTCATTATACTTGATGCAAAACACAGTGAAGGCATGCCACTTTGATAAATTACCCTAGAAGGAAAACCACAATGAACTCATTACACTTGACAATAAACTAATATTCATTCTCAAGAAAGAAAAAAATAGACAGAAGAAACAATGATTATGAGGCAGATAATACTTGTGGGGAAGCATCTAACTGCAAGAAACCACAATGGCAAGTGTCGCTCCCCTAAAAAGACACTAAGGTCCCAAGGTGCAGACGTGAACGGTCGGCGAAAAGAGAAAATGAAAATGAACTGAATAGAGTCGCCAGCTAGGCATTTTTATCCCGAATAAAAGGTAATACTGCATAAACCTGAAGAAAGATGGATAAGACGGTTGCGAACCAGAGAAGCTGAGAAAGGGGGTTGGTTACAACCTGGGAAGATATTAGCACCCAGATTGTCCTTCGTACTCGACGGGATCCACGCTTACAAGATTGTGTTTAAAAAGGGTAGGTGTATGTGTTATCTGTGTGCAAAAAGCTAGGAATGAATGTACAGGTGTTAGTGCAGAAGGTGAATTGCTCAGGAACTGAGGCTTAGAAAAGAATGCTGAAAGAGGGGGGAAGACATAGAGACGTTTGTTCGATAACTGTTAAGTTATGCCTAATGAGGAAGTCAGAAACACCGTAGTTCGGCTCAAAGAGACTGAAAATAAATTGACTATGAACTGCTTGCTTGCCTATGCTCAAGTGTATGACTCGTCTGGCTCGAGTGCTAACTGTCTTGCATTAGACGGAAGAAGCAAGTTCTCGTTTGTGAATGAGTGTGATGAGAAAAGAATCCCGACGGAGACGATTATTGTTTGTTTTTGTGTTTTCAGTTTTGTTATTGTTTTTGGTGTTTTGCATAAGTTAATGAGCTTAAGCCTAAATCAAGGTCTTGTAAACTCATTATATCCTCCCTGATTAGGGATAATGAGCCTACTTAAGTATGAGATAAGCATCTCAACTTAATTACCATGATGATGCATGTTTAAGATCATTAACCTACTTGTGATTAATTAGATGTTTTTGGGTTTTTGTTTAGTGTTACGTAATGAGTTTAATCTCTAATCACAGATTAGTGAACTCATTACACCATCCTAATAGAAGGATAATAGATGAGAAAACTTAATCAGAGGAAGATACCTCAACTTAATCCATGGTTAGGGATTAAATTCATTATATAACAAACCTTTATTAAGTGGGTTTTAATTAAGGGATGATATTAAGAAGTGGATTTTATGGTTTGTAAGACAACTTGAGGGGGACTTGTCCATTAAACACTAGGGTTAGTGCCTCTTAACCCTAAGGAAGAGATAGAACCCTAATGTAAGGCCCAAGTTACAAGATAAAGTCTTGGTGATTATTAATGTGATTTGATTAAGAGGTGTAAACAAATTAAAGGTTTAACACTTAGGATTAAAGTTATACACTCCATCCTAAGAGAAGGATGCAGGCATAACCCTAATTCCAAAGTCCTAAAACTTTAAGAGTTTAGCCTCTGATTATTGAGATGAGAAGAGACTCAAGGAGACTCAAAGGTAAAATACTAAGGGGGACTATATACAACCCTAGAAGTTATCATGCTTGGGTACCCTATGGTTTGTTAGGCTTAAGAGAAAAGATCTTCAAGGCCACCAATGGAAGAAGCAGATGAAAAGAGAAGGAGAAAGAAGAACAAGTTACTTACTTCCTGAAGAAGATAAGTAACTTGAAAGAAAGAAGGAAAGAAGGATGGAACATAAGTGAATTAGATTCACTTCAAAGACATGTAAATGTGCATATGAATGATGAGAAAAGGTGGGAAATGAAGGCAAATCCACCTCCCAAATTACTTACCAAAAGTTCCTGAAAAGGTTAGTATGGATGCATAAGACATAAAGCAAAAGGAAATGAGATGCAAAGACCAAAGTCAGAAGTGATTATGCAATGCAAATGGCATACGTGATGATGCAATGTCATACAATATGCAGATGAATGTTCATACAAAGATGAGGTGCCATGAAAGCATGTTTAGAAGTTTGAAAACACATGGATGTTTATGGAATGTAATGAATGCAAGACATAGCAAATGAATGAAGAAATGATCAAGAAATGTTCAAGCATGTCCTAAGATGTCTAAGATGTCATACAAATGCTTGAAATGTCATGGCAAGTTCATGTGATGATGATATGCAAAGGAGAATGCAAATGAACATGAGAAATTAGGGTTTTATGAACATATGAGATGCAAATGACTAAAACAGAAGCATACAACATGATACAAAATTGACATAGAGCTCAATCAAACCCTAATCCTATAAAAGATCAAACCCCAAAGGAGAAAGTCAAAAGCTAAACCTATTGAAAGTTATGAATTTCCTAAGTTTGCTAGGGTTTTTGGGTGATTCTTAAGGGAAAGTGCAAATCAAATTGAAAATGCAAGATAAATTCATGATAAAATTAACCTAGAAACTACATGCAATATGTGAAATAATGAAAAAAGAATCAAGTTCAAACTCATCATTGTTAGGCAGAAATGAATTTTTCAAGTTAGGATTAGAAAATGTGATTTTTAAGAACCCTAATTCAAAGAAAATTGTGAATTTATGATCAAACCTAAAAATAAATTTGAATGATGAGTTTGAAAATGTTTCTAAATGTATTGGAATGGTTCATGATTTTTTTGGTGATTTTTAGAAACCTAAATGTATTTTTAATTAATTAAAATCCATTAATTAATTAAAAATAACATTTAAATATTTTAAGAATACTTTTTTAATGCAAAAAATAAAATAAAAATCATTTTTAGGTTGAGAAAAATATTTGGATCATAAATGCAAAAGATCATATTTTTATGATGTTTTTAACTATTTTAAATAAAATATGTAAAAGAAATGAACAAAATTGAATTAAAAATGAAATAAAGTGGAAGTCAACTGATCTGAGGGTTGAGGTTTAAACCGGGCTTGACTGCGCGTGTAGATGGAGGGCCTGGATTGAAGCTGGATAATTAATCTAATTAACTTAATTAATTAAAATTTAAACTTAAGTGAAATGATCTGAACCACACACACGCGCGCGAAGCCAGATCCAATGGTCCATATTTAAATTGAAGACTAAACCCTAATTAGGAACCCTAATTATTTTCAGGTGACCGGAGCTAGCTTCGGTCATCTTCTCCGGCACAACCTCCCCTGAGTTCACTCAAACCTCCATAAAAACTCACCAAAATCTCCAGAATTGATCTTTAAACATCAACAAACTCAAATCCAGCAATAAAAACAATTAATCATGCATAAACAAAAAGAATCGAAGAAGAACAAAAATTAGGTCAAAGTTTCAGAGATACGGTTCATGCTTGTTTCTTCATCATTTTCAAAACCAGCAAGTGTAGTGTGATCAGGAGAGCATGGGGAACATTTCTAGAACATGAAATAAGACTTATGGAAAAAAAGTTCTAAGGAGCTACCTGAGATGAAGCTTTCACTCCCTGAGCTTTCTGGCCTCTTTCTTGGTTCAATCCACCTCTAATGATCCCCCTGATGATGTTTCAATGCTTATAACAAGCTTGTGTGGCTTAGTTTGAGAGATACAACTCCTCTGCACCAGGAATCGTGTTTTGGTTTGGCTGTGTTTTAGGGCTTTTCAGAGGGTGCTTTGTGTTCTATGGACCATTTGAAGATGATTGGTGAAGTTTGTTTTGAGGTTTGATGGTTGGATTTTGAGAATCAGAGAAGGGAAGCTTTTTGGCAAATTTGTGAATGCTGAGTTCTTGGAGGTTTCAGGCTTGCTTCTTGTGTAAAATGAGCTCCATAATGTTTGTATGTAATGTATTGATTGGTCAGAGAGTGGTTAGTGGCATGGTTTGTTTGGTATGGGCAAGTTGCAAAAATTCAAAAGTTCTTGTACCTTAGGCATGGGCCATGGAAGAGTTGGCTTCAAGGGGTGTCTGGCCTCAGCTTGCATCAAGGAGGGCCATAGAATTGGTTTTATGCAGCTGGCACAAGTGGATGGAAGGTTCCAAGGCATTTTGCAAAGTTTGTGTGTTTTGGCCCTTTTGAGATTTCTTACAGATCAAGTCATGAAAACTATGCAATCTTGGGAAATTTCTGATCTTTGGAAGTTGCCTTGACATGTTAGGATGCATAGAAGTTGATTAGAGGTCATAAAAAGGCTTGGCAAGTGAAATTGCAAAATTCCCTCTTTGGCATGAACTTGAAAATTATTGGATTTTTGCCAACTTTGAAAGGACATATCTTGAGTTCTAGGATGAATCAAGACGTGTTCTAGTAATTTTTGAAAAGGGAAAGACCTAATCTACAACTTTCATGTCCAAGAATTTTTCATTTGAAGCATTTTTGGTCATGAAAGAATAGGTTAAAAATCTTTCCCAAAATGGAAAGTTTCCATTACAAGTCATTTCCAAAAATAGAAAGTTTGCATTTGGCTCAAATTTCTTCAACTTTGTGAACTTCCAAATACTTATAAGATCAAATAAAGATCATAGAGACTCAAAATTATGATGATGACCCTTTGGTACCCTTGTTGGGGGCCTCAGATGCCCTGATTTTGACTTTACTTGCTCAAGAAGTTACCCAATGATCAGATGAGTTACACAATAAATTTCTTCATCAAACTTGGTACACATGATCCTTATAACATATTAAGAATATTAGAAACAAGAATGACCAAAAACTTTGGAGTTAAGGCCTCTGAAACCAAAACCCTAATTTTGGTCATCTGTGTAGGAAAACCTAGCTCTGCCTCCATGCCTTTGCCATTCTTTGTGATCTCTTGACTTTCATGGACTTTGGGGAGCATATTATGATTATAGAACACACATGGACCCTCTTGGAAAGCTTCAAGACCATTGGGATGGCTCAGAATGATTCTTGGTTTGCTCTGATCACAAACCCTATATGCAGATGAAATGGATCTATGCAGATGAAACAAATATGCAATATGAGATGTAATGCTTATGTAAATGCAAAAATGAAAGATCACAAGCCAATGTGGGAGAACAAGTGAGGGCAAATTTGTGGTGTTTACAGCAAGCATAATGATATATACAACCTTCTAGTTGTGTTATGTTTAGTCTAATATTAATGCATCCTATATATCATAATGTCAATATCACTACATAGATACAGTGCTTTATGCCATCAAATGCACAGATAACCATATTAACCCATATAAAAGCTATATGTGGATCATTTTACTACACCAGTATGACCCTTGATGCAGTCGTTTGCACCCTAATTTTTCCCTAAGTTTTCTTCGTATTTTCATATACATCTTGCATACAAACAAGATCGTGTTAGTTGCTCGGTTCTTCTCGGTTTAGGTTTATGCCTCGCAGGGGATCACCGTTGCCTTTAATTACTTTATTTGTTTAAGTTTACTAACCATTAATTAAAATCCAAAAATATTTTGTTTCCTTTTACTAACATTTTTTCAAGAAGAGGAACCATTGAAAATACCAAAAATAGCAGTCCTGCAACTCGAGTAAATTTCACAGACAAAAGTCTAAGACGATCCACAAATAATTCAATTTATCTGATCAAGGATTTCCCAAGTTAATTGATTCACTCAAAGGATTTCCATGGATCATGTGTTTACTTCTTCGACGTACAAGAAGAATCGGGCCGAAACAACCAAGCAATCTCATTTGAAAAAAAATATTCAAATTTTAGCTTGGTTAATCGGTTAACCAATGCAAAATTTGAATATTTTATTCAAATTCAGCACCCTTAGATCATTGATTTAATTGGAATATTCTAGATCCATTGGCTTCTGATTTCTCTACATCACTTTGATCATTTCCTACCATAAACCGTCATTAATCACCACTCTTTTCCATTTCCCACCAAAATTCCAATTACCAAACCTAAATTCAAATTACCAAAGCAAGCTCCATTCCACCAAATTTCCATACCTAAGGCCTTTAAATAGGACCATTGTAAGCACCCCAAATTTGCCCTCACTAAGTTCCACCATGGCTTGTGGTCTTTCATATTTGCATTAGTTTAATCATACCATTTCATGTTGCATTTTTGCTTCACTGCATTAGTTCAGGTTCATCTGCATCTAGGGTTTATGACTTGAGTCATCCAAGATTCATCTGAGCCACTCCAAAGGTCTTCAATCATATAAAGAGGGTCCATGTATGTTAAATCATCATATTTTATCCTCCAAAGATCAAGGAAGTCAAAGAATCACAAGAACTGGCAAAGCATGGAAGCAGAGCTAGGGTTTAACTGCATAGATGACCTAAAATTAGGGTTTTGGTTTCAGAGGCCATAACTCCAAATTGTTTGGTCATTCTTGTTTATATTGATCTCAATATGTTATAAGGGTCATTCATACCAAGTTTGATGCAGAAATTCATTGTGGAAGTCATCTGATCACTGGGTAACTTCTTGAGCAAGTCAGAGCAAAATCAGGGCATCTGAGGCCCCCATCAATGGACACAAAGTGGATTTTTCATCAAATTGAAGTTATATGATCTTGATTTGATCATTGAAGTGCTTAGAAGTTCACAAATTTGAAGAAAAATGAGCTAAACCAAAAGTTGCCAAAAATGGAAATGACTTGTAATGTAAACTTTCCATTTTGGGAAAGTTTTTCAACCTCCTCTTTCTCAACCAAAAATGCTTCAAATGAAAAATTATTGGTCATGAAAGTTGTAGATTGGATCATTCACTTTCCAAAAAGTACAAGAACAAGATCTAATTCATTTTTGAACTCAATTTATGGCTTATCAAAGTTGGCAAAAATCACATAAATTTCAAGAATGCACAAAGAGGGATTCTTTGCAAAACCACTTGCCAAGGCTTTTTGTGACTTCAAACACACTTCTAATCATCATACCAACGTAGCACATTGTCTAAAACTCAGATTGGCCCAAGGAATTTCAATATTTCATGCCTTGCCCATGAAGAAATCTCAAAAGGGCCAAACTTTGTCAAAATTGCAAAACACCCCATAACTTATTTCCCACATGCTGAGTTGCCTCAAAGTGAATTCCATGGACCTCCTTGATCCTTTCTGAACCAGACATGCCCTTGTACAACCTCTGAGCCAGCCCATACCTCAAGGACAAGAACTTTTGACTTTTGTGCAAGAAGGCCATACCAATCACAATAGGGCACAACCATTCCACAGACCTATCACAAGTTAATATGTGGATCAAACCCAAGCCAAAACACACAAGAACACAGCCTGAAACCTCAACATTCTCAAGTTACCAAAAACTCTCCCTCTTGCATTTTCCGTCAAATCTCCCAACTCAGCCACTCAATCACCAAACAAACACCACCATTCATCTCTAAATCGTTCACTGACCCTAAACCACCCATCAAAACAGCCAAAAACACACCACAAGCCAGATACGATTTTATGACCAGTGGAATACAAACTCACAAACCAGCCTCCCTCAAAGCTCTCCAAGCTCTCCAAGCATCAAAGCTTCTTCAGGGAGGTCATTGGAGGCATTTTGCACCAAGGAAGCAGCCAGAAAGCTCAAGGGTTGAAAGCTCCATCTCAGGTAGCCATTCAAATTAATTTTTCCAGAACCTTTATTTTATGTTTCACTGATCACACTGAACTTGGAATTATTTAAAATGATGAAGAAATGAGAATGTATTGCTTGTCTGAAATTTTTGCCATATTTATGTTTTTCTTCGAATCATGAGATTGAGTGAAAATAAATGAAGTTTGAGGGTGGATTTGATCTTACGGGAGTGGGAGGATTGAATCTGGAGCTTTAGAGCTCCAGAAAGTGCCTAGGGAAGAAGTTAGCAACTTTCAGGTGAGGGTCTGGCTGGAGAAGATGACCGGAGGTCTTCTCTGGCCACCTGAAATTCATTAATGGGATAATTAGGGTTAGGGCTAGGTTTGAATGTGGACCTTTCGATTTTCAGTTCCCGCGTGTGATGGACGCCCCAGATCATTTCATTAGTTTTAATTATGGATTAAATATTTAATTAATTAGGTTTAAGAGGATTTGAATTCTGGCCGTAAGATGTGGCGCGCAGTCAACCAACCCAAACCCAGATTCAATCCTGGCCTTCCTTTGCGTTTACTTTTAATTTATTCAATTTTATTTCATATTTTTTCTATTTGTTTTGCACATTTAATTTTAAATAGTTAGAAAATCTCAAAAATATTTTTATTCAGAATTTTAATTCCAAATAATTTTCTCAACCCAAAAATATTTTTATTTTTATTTTTTGCATTAAAAAATCCTTTTTTAGACATTTAATTGTTTATTTTAATTAATTAATGAAAATTAATTAATTAAAATATCATTTAGGTTTCTAAAAAATCCCAAAAAACTCATATTGCCTCTTTAAACATTTAGAGACATTGTCATACCATCCACACAAATTTCTTTTTGGTTTTGAATCCTTTTGAAATTTTTTCTTTGAATTTAGGGTTCATAAAATCCTATTTTTGAACCCTAACTTCAAGAATTAATTTCTGCCTAACCAAGAATGGTATGACCATGGTTCTTTTTGCATTGATCTTCATTTGAAGTGTATTTTCTAGCATTATTTTGTCATGAATTTCTTCTTCCTTTTTGAATTGATTTACATTTTTTCCTTTTAGGTACCTTAAAACCCTAGAAAACTTAGAAAAATCATAACTTCCTTAGGATTAAGAGTTAGGTCTCCTCCTTTGGGGTATAATATCATATGGGGTTAGGGTTCCTTTGATTGCATTTTCAATTTTTTATCTTGTCATTTGCTTCTGTTTTTGAGTTTTGCATCTCATGTTGCATGAAAACCCTAATTTCTCATCTTCTTTGGCATACATCTTGCATATGCTTGCATATAAGAACTTGCCATGACATTTCTTGCATCCACATGACTTCTAAGACATCTTAGGACACATTAGACTCATGCTTGATCATTTCTTCATCCATTTTCCATGTTATGCATTCATTTCATTCCATAAGCATTCATGAACTTTCATGCTTCATTTGCATCCTCATCCCTTGTATGAACATCCATTGCATTTGGCATGTCTTTGCATCATCTCTTAGCATCATTTACATCATAAACATGCTTCTGGTTTTGGTTTGCATCCTTGCATTCATTTCATTTCATTCCTTATGCTAACTTTTCAGGTGGTAAGTATCTTGAGAAGTGAATTTGCCTTCACTTCTCACAATCTCTCCTTATCTCTCTTATGCATCCTTGCTGCATTTTGTATTTGTATTAGAGTGAGCTTGCTCATTCATGTTCCCTCCTCACTCTCTTTCTTCAAGCAACTTATCTTCTTAAGTGAAGTAAGTTGACTTGCTTCTTCTGCTTCTTTTCCTTCCATCCGCTTCTTCCTTGGTGGCTCTTCTTGAAGATCTCTTGCAAGCCTCATAAACCTAGGAACACCCAAGCATGATCACAATTAGGATTTGATTAGTCCCCCACTAGTTTTACATTTGTGTCATCTTTTGTGTCTTCTCTTCTCACCTCTTAATCAGGGACTAAACCTTCAAGGTCTTAAGGCTTTGTGATTAAGAATATGCCTGCATCCTTCTCTTAGGATGGAGTGTATATTCTTAATCCTAAGTGTTAAACCCTCAATGTGTTTAAATCCTTTAATAATTCATCTAATAATCACTAAGACAATAAGCTTGTAACTTGGGCCTTGCATTAGGGTTCTATTTCTTCCTTAATTGGTTAAGAAGGACTAACCCTAGTGTTAATGGACAAGTCCCCCTCAAGTTGTCTTACAAACTATAAAATTCACTTCTTAATCTTACCATTAATTAAAATCCACTTTAATGAGGCTTTGTTTTGTCATGAGGTTAATCCCTAATCATGGATTAAGTTGAGGAGCATTCCTCAGCTTAAATGTTCTCATCTATTATCCTTCTATTAGGATGGTGTAATGAGTCCATTAAATCTTTGATTATGGCTTAAAATCATTACTTAAACACTAAACAAAAAAATACCAAAAAACATCTAAATAAATGCAAGTAGGTTAATGATCTTAATCCTACATCATAGTGATTAAGTGTGAGGTGTTTACTTCATACTTAAGGTATTCTCATTACCCCTAATCAGAGGGAGGATGTGATGAGTTTACTAACCCTTGGTTTAGGCTTAAGCTCATTAACTTATGACAAAGTCCAAAAAGCAATAAAATATTGAAAACACAAAAACAAACAATAATCGTCTCCTCCGGGATTCTTTTCTCACCACACTCACTCTGAAAATGAGAACTCGCTTCTCCCGTATAATGCAAGACAGTTAGCACTCAAGCCAGACGAGTTATACACTTGAGCATAGACAAGCAAGCAGATCACAGTCAAAATCTTTCAGCCTCTTTGAGTCGAATTACGGTGTTCTGACTTCCTCATTGCACGAGAGGATACGTAGGCATAACTTAATTGTTATCGAACAAAAGTCTCTGTCTCTTGCACTGACACCTGTACATTCTTTTCCAGCTTTTGCACACAGATAGCACACACACTACCCCTTTAAACACAAACTTTCAAGCGTGGATCCCGTCGAGTACGACGAACAATCTGGGTGCTATTACCTTCCCAGGTTGTAACCAACCCCTTTTCTCTGTTTCTCTGGTTCGCAACCGTCTTATCCATATCTTTCCAGGTTTATGCAGCATTACCTTTCCTTCGGGATAAAAATTCCTAGTTGGCGACTCTACTCTTTTCATTTCATTTCTCCTCTCGCCGACCGTTCGCGCTTGTACCGGGATGCAAATCTTCGGGAGCGACAACCATAATTTCATTCATTCAACAAGCTTTTGATAGCCACAAAACCTCTTGCAAAATACTCCCCCAACACCAAAATGTTCCAAATCTCACCTTATTTCTTTTGAAGTTATCAAGAATTCACATTGAATTCTTGACTAACTTGAGCTAAACCTTCATCCTTTCCTTCTTTTGTTCATCAATTTCAGTAGATCGAAGCTTGTTTTGGTCCAATTTGAAGAAGAGCTTTTGGTAATTCATCTTTCTCCATAAACCCATATTCACCATCAACATTCAAGATGTAGATCCTTGGTGCCTTTGTTCCTAGATCCTTTGGATATTTATTTGTTGTTTGATTGTAGGGATTCCACTGTATTTTGGTTTTAAAATTCGTGCAAATTCAGATCATGATCATCAAATGTTTGAGTAAAGGTTTCAAAATGGATCATGCTGAATTTTCTGCATTTTCCTGCTACTTGTACAACGTTAACCGGTTAACCAATTGATTAACCGGTTAACCAGTTTAAAAACAGCACAAATATTCAAAATCTGCTTGCGTTAACCGGTTAACCAATTGGTTAACACAAGACAGAATGGTGTTTTTGGCTTGTTTTAAGCCCCTTTTTGGTTCCTCTTTCTTCTTCTCCTTCCTCCTTTTTATTTTTACCTTGGGAAGCACTTTTAGCAGTGATTTCTCCTTAATCTCAATGAACTTTGGGTGTAGATTAGAGTAGTTAATGTTCATTAATTCAAAACTACCTTTATGTGGAGTATTCAATTCATTTAAGGTACTTTGCGTTAGTGATACATATTCATACTTGAATCCACAAAGATGAGTGATTGAACTTAAGGATGGAAGAATACCATAAGTGCGGCTCAATTTGGTATTCACCTTTAATTTTGTGCAGTATCACATCTAGATAATGATTTACATATTGTTTATCTCGCATGCATTAGCACAAACATTATGCACCTTAATTGGTGGTGGCCGACCTCATTTGTAGGGTAAATACTTCGTAAATTACTCGGCGATTGCTTAACATAGACCTAAATTTGTCCCTAATTCGAAATACAAATCTAATTGGGTACTTTCACTTTCGTGGACCGGATCTCTTGTTGATCGCGTAATCCCAAAGTGGTTAATCATATTGCATTAAGAATCGAGACTTATGAATTTTTGATGCGTAGGTGCTTTGGGTCTCCTAATCGCCTTTCAAATTTCATTGAATTCGGTTCGGTTTTCCTTGATTAATAGCTATAGTGTAAGGTGCTAAGCGGATCCGGTTGCCTTCGATTTTGGTTACTCTTTTTTTTCGGTTGTGGTTGATTAAGTTCACCATACCATTTCTTATGTAAATATTATTATACTATTATTATTATTAATATTTTAGATTCTTGCATTTTTATTTCTTTTGTTACTAACATTTAATTTCTTTCACTTTTATTGCCTTTATCCTATTTTTCTTTATTCATCCATATCATGTTTATTATTTGATCTTATTTTGTTGTTATTTTTCATTTGTCCATTTGGATACAAAAACATTAATAAAGGATTGAACCTCTAAAAAACTTGTGACTTTAATTTGTGGACTTTGTTTTACTATCCTTGGCATTGGAATGGAGATTTTGGACTTAGATTTTAGGATCCTTCTCCCTTGCTTTGATCTTCATGAAGTTGGAATTTGCCTTTATTTGGCCATTTTGCTAGCTTATAAGGATGGAACTCTTATGCTCATAATTTGGAATGTCATCAAGTTTGGTTAGATCTTTCTTCCCTTATCTCCTTATTTTCTTTTTTAGGATAGTCCCTTCATCTCCTCCCATTCTTTAATTTTCAAAACCTTCTCCCTTTTTCAAAGGATAATTTCTTCTTAAATCATCACCTCTTTAATAAACAAAACCTTGACTTTTGTCAAGTGGCTTTTACTCTTTTTTTTCTTTTCTTTTAAAATCAATGAATCTAATCATGTTGACCTTAATTCAAAAAAATAAAAGAATCAAACTCATTCAAGTTGTTTTGTGCCTTTATGCACTTTTGTTTTTTGTTTTTTTAAGGAGTGCCGATTATGAGTTATTATTCTATAGTCGGGTGCTAGTCTTTCAATCTCCATGGTTGTAGTTTGATGTAATGGAGTCTCTTGTCATTTGTGGGAGTTTAGTGGCATACTCGTTGATTTTATCCGAGTTGGCGCCCTCCCCATAATGATGTATGAGTCCATGCCTTCATTCTCATGGTAGTTTGTTTGGCCATCCACTTTAAGATGACAAATTCTCTTCACTTAATAAAATTAATCATAACCAACATTTTTCACTATTTGCCCCACAAACTACGGGGTTTTGACCTTGCATTGCACTTTGTGGGTACGTAGGCATGAGGTGGTAAACCTCTCCAAACACAAAAATATTAAAAATAATTTTTTCTCATCCCTCCACTCTCATTTAACAAACTTTTCTCAAACCAAAAGCAGTAAATTTTTCAAAGGGCTCCCGTGGAGTACCACAGATATTTTGGGTGCATAAAACCTTCCCATTGTGTAACCTATCCCCTTACCTATTTCTCTTTTGTGTTTCTTTAGCTTTTTGCTTTTAGATTCATTAGGATTTATTCGGTCTTTTTTCCTTTTCCTCTTGGAATAAAAATAAAGCGCGGTGGCGACTATGTTTACTTTGAGTTAAGTTAACTAATAACTTACACTCATGTTTTTTCTGCTACAGTAAGCTTCTCAATATCATTTACAATAATGTTATTTCTTATAGCACTTTTCCACTGCTTAGACTCTTTTGGGGCGTAACCACCATTTTTATACCTAAACTCCGAATTGCAATTTCTGGATGAATATTTGTGAGATCGATGGGTATTAGTTTCTTGTTCTAGCTAGTCAAAACTGGCTTCTAGCAGACCATACACATCTACAGGCTTATCAATTTCTTGTACATGTTAAAAACAACCACCATAGTAAAACTTACTAGAAACAGTAAAGTGAAGGGTATTAATTGATAATGGGAATTGAAGAAAGAAGTATTACAATAAGAAATTTAATTGAACTTCATATAATTCATTATGTATGATTATATATATTTGTACAGGGAAAAGAATAATAAGAAATTCTAGAGTAAGTTCCAGGATGCAACAATTTTTTGTGAGAACAGTTGCCAAAAGTTTATAATAACAGAGAAAATCTCCATGACTTTTTTAGGACAATGATATTTACTTAAACATAAAACCTGCGCACAATTGTTCATTACATTTTAGGGGCTTTTTGAAATTGGAGACATATGAATGATCAATCAAAACCTCATTGGAAGCTAGAAGTTAGTATATAAGAAAACATAATCTTTACCTTCTCTGAGTATATGATATCAAATTTCCCACCTGTCCCCATGGGGAGACAATTTCCCCAAGCCAATGCATCTAGACTGCCTTGGAGATTATCTATGAATCTAGACTTTGCAGCTATTAAAAAGGAACTTTCGGGATTCTGCAATAAGATTTCACAATTTTAGCATGAATATACAGGTTATCATAAAATTATAATCTCATTGCATTAAAACAACTGTAGTATTAGCCAAATTAGAAGTTAAAACCAAAGTCCAGAATTAGTTGCGAGTACCATGACATTTGCTAGTGAATCAATTTCAGAAGATCCGACATTTACAATGTGTACAATGGGCTACATGCTGGCATAAACCTGAAATTGAATATGCTTCTCCATCGAGAAGCCTTTCAAATTCGCACGAACTAGTCCATGCTTCTTCAGACTCTTATCCGATGGAATCCAATAAAGTGGGATTAACTCAAATTTCCACGGACTCAAATACAGACTGAGAGGAGTTAGAAGTTCATACAGCTTCAGTTCAACCAATGCATCCAGTTATGCCAGATACGAAGTCTCAATTTGGTTTTACTGCTTCTGATGGAGATACCTTATATCATTAGAATCCATTTTTGCCAATCATGGCTTTGGAAAGTGATAAGCTCCAACATTCTTCTGTCGAAGGTGTTTTATCTCATCCAGTTGCTTCACCTTTTCAGTTTCCTATTGTGGTTAATGACACAAATGGTCAGTATAATTACCTAGCGCTGGATAGGAACCAAATTCCTCATCCTCGAAATATTCAAAGAAATCTTGTATTTAAAATTCCTTTTCGGAGGAGCGATACCGGAGAGCGTTCCTAGGGTTTGAAAGGATCCTTGTTTGCGGCAAGCACGGTTGGTGCACACACGTATTTCTGTTTCGTGATTTACTCTTATATAGATGAAATCAAAAAAAGTTATTTTTCAAAGGAGGGAATGACGAAGGGCAATGAGGATTAGGGTTAGAAGAAATTTGGAGGCGTAAAAGGGATGAGAGTGATGAGGTGTGTAGTGGGGAATAGGGTTAGAAGAAGATGAGAAGACAAGTGAGGCCACGTAAGAAAAAAAATTCACACTTGGCATGCCACGTCACTTTCCATTACTTGAAATTAACGGCAGGGACTACATTTGGAAACGGAAAACTTTAGGAGGATCAATGTTTGAAGGAAATTTTTTGAGGGACCAATTTAAAAAAATGAGATATTTGTAGGGACCAAAAACATATTTAACCCTTTTTTTTACATGGTTGTTGTGTATGTTTCTTATAAATCATGTACTAATTTGTTCTTTAAGTACTTTTCCCATCCTTTTTGTGGATGACAAAGGGGGAAAAGTATCTAGTATGCTTTCTTGTTTCTCTCTTTATGTAGATTTTTTCATAAAAATCTCCTAGTATCACATTGAGGGGGAGCAACTTCAAAGGGGGAGTTTTTGGAGAAACATAGAAGCAAACTTCATTTTCACTATTGGTTACCATCATCAAAAAGGGGGAGATTGTAGAAGAAAGCTTCTCAAATTATATTTTGATGATAACAACTAAACATCAAGTCTTGAAAGCAAACAAAAAGGATCATTCAAGATTCATTCAAATGAAATCTTCATAAAGATATAAGGTTTTCTCATCGGAAGGTATAATTTTATTTCTCATGAATCAATAATGATAATTAGTGTTCAACTTAGGATGCACGCACATTTGCTATTTTTGAACAAATCATATTGCCTTCCTATGTGTTATTGATCTTATTTTAAAAGAAATTTTCTGGTTTTTGATCAAGTAACCGGTTACCTTATAGGTAGTAACCGGTTACTTCAGCCACAGTTTGAAAATTCTTTTTAACATTATAGTAAGTAACCGGTTACCCATGGGGTAGTAACCGGTTACCACTAATCAATTTTCAGAAAATTGTTTCATTTAAATTTTGAATTATGTCTTGTGTTTTTCAAATTGTATTGAGACATCTCTTCAAAATTTGTACCTTTTCAAAGAGGTGTATTGTCTATTATAAAAATTGGTTTGTGCAGAATTTTTTGACACACCTCCTACAATTTTCATAAAACATTTTCTTTCTCAAAATCTCAAATTTTCTAAATCTATCAAAGTGCACTAAATTCATTTGTATACAAAGTTAAACTTTTCATACACTTTAGTGACACTTATATTCATTATTTTTGAGTGAGAAATATCAATTAAAGGAGAGGATCAACATTGCTTGATATTACAAAGACTTCATCATCTCAACATTTCAATTTATTCAAGAATTATTTTTGTATTGACTTGTGATCCAAGATTGTAAGACACAAGGGTTTGTGTGGCAAGAGGATTGTTCTTGCACACTTGATTGTTGTATAGTTGTTAGAACGTAGGCTTCACCGGTTTATGGTGTGATAGGCTGTACATTCTAAAACTATAATAAAATCTCTTACAAGGTGTAAGGGGACTGAATGTACCTTCGGTTTGTGAAGGTAACCAGTATAACTCTTGGTGTCGTTTTACTTTCCGCTTTATTGCTTTCATAACCTAGACACTTAGACGACAATATTTCAGCCACCGATAAAATAACCGGAAAATTTTATAAGGCCTAATTCACCCCCTCTTAGGCTAATCCTGAAACTACATGTTCAACTTAGAAAACTACTTATAGCAACTCATTCTTTTATTCAACTTCAACCTTTAAATACAACAACAACAAAAACAACAAAGAAACTACAATGATATAACAAGCGTAAACCCCCCGAGTGTTACGTATCAGAGCGACGACCGACTCGAACTATTAAAGACAACAATCTTCCTTCAAGCTAACCTACGCATTACCAACTAAGGGTAACTTTCAACATTGAAAGGGGTGAGATATCGAACCATATAAACAAGAGTATGATAATTAATACGCTAGATAGAATCATACAATTTTCACACTATCCCATAACAACATCTTACCAATCACCCCAAACAATCAACATATTTTATCAGCTTAATTCACATATCAACATAACCAATTCCAACTATAAAATTAGCATAGACATCTTCATCAACTTCGACGAACATATACCACATATTCAACTTCTTCAATATCACCATAATCGACTTTACAAACATAAACATATAAACAACACATGCAACATAACCATATAACCAACTTATTCAACATAATCATATAATTGATTTAGCAACATAATCGACTTATCCAACATGAACCACTTACTCAACATAATCAACATAAGCCACTTAATCAACTTAAATCTACATACACAACTTATTCAATTTGAACAACGTAACCAACTTCATCAACTTAAGCAAAATAAACAACATAAATAATGCGACTCGACTATGCATATACATGTGTTACCATTGGAGTAAAGCTCCCAACTTAAAATATACTAGGTTATCGAGGTATCTACAAGGCATAAGCCTTCAACTTAATAATTTTGCCAATCCAGGCCAATATGGTGAGCATCCGCTCCAACTTAGAAATACAATGTATGTCATGCGACCAACAACGCAACACATAAACAACGAACAACTCAAAACAACATACAACAAACAACACATCAACTTAAATTCAACACGATTCAACCTTGGCCATAGGCCTACAACTTTCAACATTGGTCATACGACCTACAACTTTAATAATCAACATTGGCCCTCTGACCTTCAACTTAGGAACATCCACATACTGATACAAAACAACTTAAGTAACAATACTAGAAAAATGCACACATTCAACATGAATCAACAAAATAAATCGACTAGAATAACCTACCAATTTTACAAACTACCTCGTCAATTTTTGTTAAATTCTGAACAACTAATTTAATCGCGTAATTTCACCCGGTCGACTAAATCGGTAATGTTTTTACTACTATTACTGTTACCAATAATTCCCACCGAATTTGTTAAATTCCATCTTACAGATACACAATTCTTTTTCTCCTCAAATTATTCTGTCATCAACGTTCAACTATTCCGCAAATTGCCAACACCTACTAACTTTATTTTTTCCTACTCAACCTGTTACTTATGTTTCTGTCAAAAAACTAATTATTTCGTTACTTGTCACCAACATATTGATACGCTTTCATACTACTTAAACCTTAATTAATATTGGTTCATCAGGTTATTAGTCTGAATTGTTTACAAAATAGTGATACAAAGTTATCCTAGTTAAATTATATATCCAACAAAATATAATAAGGACTTTATTTTATTTTATTTCATTTTGTCATTATCCACATTTGTTGCCTGAGCTACATTTTGTATGGCCTGTGCCATACTTCGTTTTTTTAATAATAAACCCAGGTGGTCTGCACAACACTTGTTGTGGCATGTGCCACACTTGTTGTGGCCTGCGCCACCTACTACTCCCTCACATGGGTGGCATACGCCACCCTTCCTTTAATAATGGTAGCCTGCGCCACCCTCTGCTTAAGGGTTCCGTCCCCAATTCTAATTTTCCCAGAATTGACAAATCAATTTCAAATTCCTCAACAATTAATTCAGCTATAATTTATGAAAGTTCGATTACTCAATTATCACAAAATCATGTCTTTCACAACAAATCAAAACAACACGATCAACACAGAATCAACACCCGACAATATAGAAATTATAAAATCCCAATCCCACATATTAATCATCATAATCCTGATTATAGAGTTTGAACCCCACTCTTACCTTAATCGGTGGCTGCTTCGAATCTCCGGTTGACTTTCCGATTTGGCTTCCGACGGTGACTTCTCGTAACCGCTTTCTCCACCTTTTCCTCGTTCTAACTTTTTCCACATTCCACTTTTCTCAACTTCTATTGATACTATTTCTCATTTTGACTAATTCTCCTTTTATTTTTCTTCTTTTTAAAATTATAATAATAATAATCCAATTATAACTAATGGACCTAAATGCAACACCCCCTTAATTTGCTATTTCGAACACGGACGAGTGTCAAAAAGAATATGTACGAGTTGTGAACAAATATCTGTATTTGAGAGTGCAGAAAGTATTCTGGCGACTTGTGGGGGATAGGAAGACACAAACGAGTGTCTAAAAGAGCATGTAAAAATATAAACAGGCATCCGTGTTTTGAAAGTGCAAAGGGGACACTTTGGCTTTTGTTTGCAGGGGATATGAGTTTTGTATATTGTTGGTGAAATAATAATGGTATTTGCAGGTGACCGGCTCGAACCTAACATATTGATCATGCAAATGTTTGATTTTTGCTGTAATGCTCCGTATTAGACGGAATGCTACGCTTATTTCGGTGAATATGATGCGACTACTATGATTATGCAAAGGAGAGAACTGATCCGGGACTCGGATCCTGCGGGGATAAAGATCTCTGGCTGATCTGTTAGGAGAGATAACCCGGCTGGGGGAAGAGATCATTAATAGATCTGTCCGGAGGGAGAACTCTGCTTGGGGAAATAGATCATTGGTAGATCTCTTTGGAGAGAGAACTCCTTAATTGGGGTGAGGAAGTTTTAGCAACTCAGCTGGGGATGTGTTTCAGGTATTGCTCTTTCGGGGAGGCAACTTTGTGGGGAATCAGTTCCGCCAACTCTACTGAGGGTGAGAGAAATCTGGCATCTTTGGTGGGGAAAAGAAAGTTCCTTGACCACCTTGCTATGGAAGAGGCTGTCAGGCACTGCCCGTGAAATCCTGCTCGGGGAGGAGTAAACTTCTGGGATGTAGTATGCTGGGGATTCAGTGCTTGATATGCCCCATATTGCGAAAGATTGTCTACTTTGAGTACCTGCAACCTGTTAAGACAAACAAAAATGCACAAGTATCCTGAGGTATCCCTAACCAGATTCCGTCATAGGAGTTAGATTTACCTGAAAGTAATATATTTCCAGCAAGAATTTTATTAAAATGGCTCATATATTTTATGCAAGTGTTGTATTTATGAACATTGGACATTTTGCAAACGAAACAAAAATGTACAAGACAAAGTGTGACTGGAGACTCTGATTTTATTAATTTGGGGGCCCTGAATAGGCAAGTACAGTCAAAGAAGCGAATCCCTTGGAATGAGGAGATTGCTGTAAAATTGGGAAAATAAAAGTGTTAGCAATGTTGAAGATGACACTTCAGTGAGCTTCCTATGCTATGACCTTGTATGACTTCGACAATCCAATTAATCAAGCAGATGAAGGGGTTGATGAAGACTATGAGTTGCCTGAAGAGTTAGCCAGGTTGTTGAGGCAAGAAGAGAAAGTGATTACTCCTCATCAGGAGGAAATTGAAATTGTTAATCTTGGTACCGAGGAAGATGTAAAAGAAGTAAAGATTGGGGCCAGTCTGCAAGCTCTAGTAAAAGAACAGCTTATCAGTATGCTCCAGCAGAGTCGCCAAGTTGTCGCTCCCCCGAAAAGACACTAGGGTCCAAGGATGCAGACGCGAACGGTCGGCGAAAAGAGAAAATGAAGGTGAAATGAATAGAGTCACCAGCTAGGCATTTTTATCTCGAAGGAAAGGTAATGCTGCATAAACCTAGAAAGAGATGGATAAGACGGTTGCGAACCAGAGAAACTGAGAAAGGGGGTTGGTTACAACCTGGGAAGGTATTAGCACCCAGATTGTGCGTCGTACTCGACGGGATTCACGCTTACAAGATTGTGTTTAAAGGGGTAGGTGTATGTGTTGTCTGTGTGCAAAATCTAAGAATGAATGTACAAGTGTCAGTGCAAAAGGGTGAATTGCTCAAGAACTGAGGCTTAGAAAAGAAAGCTGAAAGAGGGGGAAGACAAAGAGACTTTTGTTCGATAACTGTTAAGTTATGCCTATGTATCCTCTCGTGCAATGAGGAAGTCAGAACACCGTAGTTCGACTCAAAAAGACTGAAAAATGAATTGACTGTGAACTACTTGCTTGTCTATGCTCAAGTGTATGACTCGCCAGGCTCGAGTGCTAATTGTCTTGCATTAGACGGAAGAAGCAAATTATCGTTTATGAATGAGTGTGATGAGAGAAAAGAATCCCGAAGGAGACGATTATTGTTTGTTTTTGATGTTTTCAGTCTTGTTATTGCTTTTGGTGTTTTGCATAAGTTAATGAGCTTAAGCCTAAATCAAGGGCTTGTAAACTCATTATATCCTCCCTGATTAGGGATAATGAGCCTACTTAAGTATGAGGTAAACACCTCAACTTAATTACCATGATGATGTAGGATTAAGATCATTAACCTACTTATGATTATTAGATGCTTTTGGGTTTTTGTTTACTGTTAATTAATGAGTTTAATCTCTAATCACAGATCAGTGAACTTATTACACCATCCTAATAGAAGGATAATAAATAAGAAGCATTTAAGCTGAGGAAGATACCTCAACTTAATCCATGGTTAGGGGTTAAATTCATTATATAACAAGCCTTTATTAAGTGCATTTTAATTAAAGGATGAGATTTAGAAGTGGATTTTATGATTTGTAAGACAACTTGAGGGGGACTTGTCCATTAAACACTAGGGTTAGTCCCTCTTAACCATAAGGAAGAGATAGAACCCTAATGTAAGGCCCAAGTTACAAGATAAAGTCTTGGTGATTATTAATGTGATTTGATTAAGAGGTTTAAACAAATTAAAGGTTTAACACTTAGGATTAAAGTTATACACTCCATCCTAAGAGAAGGATGCAGGCATAACCCTAATTCAAAGTCCTAAAGCTTTAAGAGTTTAGTCTCTGATTGTTGAGATGAGAAGAGAGACTCAAGGAGACTCAAAGGTAAAAGACTAAGGGGGATATACAAAACCCTAAAAGTTATCATGTTTGGATATCCTATGGTTTGTTGGGCTTAAGAGAAAGGATCTTCAAGGCCACCAATGGAAGAAGCAGATGAAAAGAGAAAGAAAAAGAAGGATAAGTTACTTACTTTCTGAAGAAGATAAGTAACTTAAAGGAAGAAAGTGAGAAAGATGGAACATAAGTTAATTAGATTCACTTCAAAGACATGTAAGAATTCATATGAATGAAATAATAAGGGGTGGGAAGTGAAGGCAAATCCACCTCCCACAATAACTTACCAAAAGCTCCTGAAAAGTTAGTATGAATGCATAAGGCATAAAGCATAAAGAAATAAAATGAAATGAGATGCAAAGACCAAAGTTAGAAGTTATTATGCAATGCAAATGGCATATGAGATTATGCAAAGTCATCCAATGTGCATATGAATGTTCATGCAAAGATGAGATGCAAAGGAAGCATGCTTAGAAACTTGAAAACACATGGATGTTTATGGAATGCAATGAATGCAAGACATGGAAAATGAATGAAGAAATGATCAAGCAATGTTCTAAAATGTCCTAAGATGTCTAATATTACATATGAATGCTTGAAATATCATGGCAAGTTCACATGATGATGAATATGCAAGGTGAATGCAAATGAACATGAGAAATTAGGGTTTTATGGACATATGAGATGCAAATGAACAAGAAAGAAGCATACAACATGATAAAAAATTGAAACCAAGATCAATCAAACCCTAAATCTATACAAATTCACACCCCAAAGGAGAAGGTCAGAAACAAATCCTATTGAAAGTTATGATTTTTCTAAGTTTGCTAGGGTTTTTGGATGATTCTTAAGGGAAAATGCAAATCAATTTGAAAATGCAAGATAAATTCATGAGAAAACTAACCTAGAAACTACATGCAATATGTGAAACAATGCAAAAAGAATCAAGTTCAAACTCTTCTTGGTTAGGCAGAAATGATTTTTCAAAGTTAGGGTTAAAAAATGTGATTTTAAAGAACCCTGATTCAAAGAAAATTGTGAAATTATGATCAAACCTAAAAAGAAATTTGTATGAAGAGTTTGAAAATGTTTCTAAATGTATTGGAATGGTTCATGATTTTTTTGGTGATTTTTAGAAACCTAAATGCATTTTTAATTAATTAAAATACTTTAATTAATTAAAACTAACATTTAAATATTTTAAAATTACTTTTTTAATGCAAAAAATAAAATAAAAATTATTTTCAGGTTGAGAAAAATATTTAAAACAGAAATGCAAGAAATCATATGTTTTGAAAGTGTTTTGATATTTTTTTATAAATTAAACAAAAGAAATGAAAATAAAATAAAATAAAATGAATTAAAATTGAATAAAAAGTAAAGTCAGCGCATCCAATGGCTGAGATTTGAATGAAAAAGGTGGGAATTGAATGGCGCGCTATCCAAAGGTCCACATTCAAACTAGCTAATTAAATATAATTAATTTAATTGATCAGGATTAAACTTAAGTGAGCTAATCTGAGCCGTACGCGCGCTAACCCTAGTCATAATCCAAAGATCAGGAATGAATCTGGGCAGCTAACCCTAATTAGGGTTCTAATGATTTTCGGGTGACCGGAGCTAGCTCCGGTCATCTTCTCCGGCCATTCAAAAACCTCAACTTCTTCCCTAGGTCAAATTAAAAGCTCTAAAGCTCCAGAAATGATCTCCTAACCCCCCTAAGCAAGAATCCATCATCATATAACATTTATATTTCATCAAAAGCAAGAATCGAAGCAAACAAGATTTTCGGGCAAACTTTTAGAATAAGCATACATGCTTATTTCTCAACCATTTTCAAAACTAAACATACCAGTGTGATCTAGAGAACATATAGTCATGAAAGAGGAGGTTGAAAATCTTTCCCAAAATGGAAAGTTTGCATTTCAAGTCATTTCCAAAAATGGCAAGTTTGCAATTGGCTCAAAATTCTTCAATCTTGTGAACTTCCAACCACTTCTAAGATCAAATAAAGATCATAGAACTTCAATTTGATGAAAATGATCCTTTGGTACCCTTGTTGGGGGCCTCGGATGCCCTGATTTTGACTTAACTTGCTCAAGAAGTTACCCAATGATCAGATGACTTCCACAGTGAATTTCTTCATCAAACTTGGTACACATGATCCTTATAACATATTAAGAACATTAGAAACAAGAATGACCAGAAAAAAAAGGAGTTAAGGCCTCTGAAACCAAAACCCTATTTTTGGTCATCTGTGTAGGAAAACCCTAGCTTTGCTTCCATGCCTTTGCCAATTCTAGTGATCCTCTGACTTTCCTGAACTTTGGGGAGCATAATATGATCATAGAACTTACATGGACCTTATTGGAAAGCTTCAAGACCAATGGGATGGCTCAGATTGATTCTTGGATTGCTCAGATCACAAACCCTAGATGCAGATGAAATGGAACTATGCAGATGAAACAAGTATACAATATGAGATGTAATGCTTATGTTAAAACAAAAATGAAAGATCACAAGCCATGGTGTGAAAAAGAGTGAAGGAAAATTTGGGGTGTTTACACTCCTGAATGCAAATCTTATAGGAAAACTGTAGGGAATTCCGTAATCTTTTCAAAAAGTCCTGAACCGCATCAATCCGAATCACGATTAAAAAGTTATGCCACTTCTCGTGACAGCTGCTCCAAGATTACAAAAACCAGAATTTTTTTTTATTGACGAATATAACTTCCACCCCTTTCCATCTTACTTCCAAGTTTTACCAAAAATCTTGCCCTACATCCAACTTCGAAACTAGTCGACTTTAATCCAACTACACTCAAGGCGTAGTGATCTACCGACGTGATCCATCAACTTGTCTTTTCATTTGGAATAAATCCTCTTTCTCAAACAGTCTCCAACCAAAATCCACGCACTGCTCAACCCGACCGATACAAATTCATGAATGCATGCACTCGCTGATCCGCAACAACGTATCTTCAACAACCTTTCACTCCTCCAATCAACATCAACTTTGAACAACCTTCGAAATTCCAACAACAGTCTGGGAGTCAAGCTTCTCCCCCACTTAATTCTAACCAACACCTGCAGACAACGACTAAAAACTAACAACAAATACCGACAGTGTTTCACACACATGTCGCGTACAAAGGAATTAACAACACTAGACAACATTAGCCGGACGGACGGACCTGCTATGATACCACTAATGTAACACCCCAAATCTACCCGGCGGAAATGCATAAAATCAGAGTTTCAAAAATTTCAACAACATTATAGGATGCCACATTTTTGACTTAATAAACATCAACATTTAATCGCATAATCATCATGAACACATAACACATATAGAACAGGAGACAATAACAACTTAATTTATTTTTATAAACCAAAACATATTTATTATTATACAACTTCATTGTCATGACATCATAGCTTTGTTCAACTTAGAAAACTACTTATAGCAACTCATTCTTTTATTCAACTTCAACTTTTAAATCCAACAATAACAACAACAAAGAAACTACAATGATATAACAAGCGTAAACCCCCCGAGTGTTACGAATTAGAGCGACGACCGACTCGAACTATTGAAGACAACAATCTTCCTTCAAGCTAACCTGCACGTTACCAACCAAGGGTAACATTCAACATTGAAAGGGGTGAGATATCGAACCATATAAACAAGATTATGATAATTAATACGGTAGATAGAATCATATAATTTTCACACTATCCCACAACAACATCTTACCAATCACCCCAAACAATCAACATATTTTATCAGCTTAATTCACACATCAACATAACCAATTCCAACTATAAAATTAGCATAGACACCTTCATCAACTTCGACAAACATATACCACATATTCAACTTCTTTAATATCAGCATAATCGACTTTACGAATATAAACATATAAACAACTCAGGAAACATAATCATATAATAAACTTATTCAACATAATCAAATAGTTGACTTAGCAACATAATCGACTTATCCAACATGAACCACTTACTCAACATAATCAACATAAGCCACTTAATCAACTTAAATCTACATACACAACTTATTCAATTTGAACAACGTAACCAACTTCATCAACTTAAGCAACATAAACAACATAAATAATGCGACTCGACTATGCATATGCATGTGGTACCATTGGAGTAAAACTTCCAACTAAAAATATACAAGGTTATCGAGGTATCTACAAGGAATAAGCCTTTAACTTAATAATTTTGCCAATCCAGGCCAACATGGTGAGAATCCGCTCCAACTTAGAAATGCAAGGTATGTCATGCGACCAACAGCGCAACACATAAACAACGAACAACTCAAAACAACATACAACGAACAACGCATCAACTTAAATTCAACACGATTAAACCTTGGCCATAGGCCTACAACTTTCAACATTGGTCATACGACCTACAACTTTAATAATCAACATTGGCCCTCCGATCTTCAACTTAGGAACATCCACATACCGATTGTAGAACCCCAAATCTGCCCGCTTCATTCTAAGCATCATAATACACCATTTTCATCATAAGCATATCATATATATAGCATTATAGCATAGAAAAATAAAGCATGACAAGCATCAAGCCCTAGCATGAGGCATATGGCCATCTGGGGAGGTGTTGAAGGCCATTTAAGCCAAGACAAGGGTTCCAATGGATTTTTGAGAGGCCTATGATGAGTTTAGACTCCTTTGGAAAGGCCAAGTTCACTTGCAAAATCTCATAGGATTGCTTAGTCATCACAAGTTTCAAGACAATGCAAGGCTCCTAGGCAGTGCGACCAAATTAGGGTTTTGGTTTCAAGGGCCTTAACCTCATAATTTTGGCCAACTCTTTTGGTTAATGTCTTCTATATGATAAGAGGTTCCTACATGTCAATTTTCATGGAAAAATTCCAAGTGAAAGTCAGTCTTTGCCTCAGTTACTTGCAGATGAAGTAGAAAGTCAACTGGGCCCAGAAAAAGTCAACTGTGCCATTCCAAAGGGTCCAACCCAACTTTTTTTGGCCAAATGAGGTATATTCAATGTTATAAGATGTTTGGTGAGCTTAAAATGCAAGAATTTTGGTGGTTTGAGGGGTTTTGGCAAAAGTGCACAAATTTGGTTATGGAAAAGTTACTATTTTTGGCTATTTTGACCTAAAACTTCACAAGGCCTTAACTTGATCAAAAAATTTTCAAATGGACCAAAGGTAAACATGAAAGTTGGAGAGTAAGGGCTGCCATTTTTAAAAAGTACAAGAGCATTTTCTGGAGATTCATAGATTTTCCTATAGGTCCCTCGAAAAAATGGGCATTCTAGGGCAAATTTCAAAATTTCAAGGCCAAGCCATTTGCACAAAGGCTCAAAAGTGGATAGTTTGCAATGCTATGTCCAAAGTAAGTTTACACAATCAAAATGAATCTCATTTAGGTCATTTGGCTCAAAGAAAAGTGGAAAAATTCGTGCACATGAGAAAGTTCCATAAAACTTGCATTTTACACTTGAATTTGCACAAGGCATGACAATTGTGTGATAGCTTACATCCAAGGGCTGAAATTATTTGCTGGGAATCATTGGTGGGATGGTGAATGCACATGCAAGAGAGGCCAGCAAATCATGATCTTGTCATTCTTATGGCACACTTGGGCCAAATTTGCATTTTCACAAAAATCAGCCCTCTCTCACGTTCATTTGTTCTAACCCTTTTGCATTGCCTTATATATTCCATAACAATCAGAATTAGGGTTAGAGGCAGCCAGAATACACACTCATTCTCTCATTCTCATCTCTTATGCAAAATTGCTCATTCTCCACAAACTCTTGCTACAAGAATCCATTCACAAAACTCTTGCTGGATTCTTGATCCTCATCACTCATAGATCATTTTCATACCATTTGTTTGGATTATTCTTCAAGAATCATTCATTTCCCATTTCTTGTGCACATTTTCATTTTGTGCCATAACTTTTGATCTAGGCAAGCTTTCTTAAATCCAAGACCATATTCATACTCCTCTCATCTCAAGGATCATTAAGCACCCATGGATCTAGATTTATAGTGAAGTTTGTTCAAGTGGCCATTTGAGGAGCTTTGAAGCACAAGGAAGCATATTGCTGGATTCACAAGTTTGCAAAGCCTTAGATGCATTTATTTTGCATCTAAGGGGATAAGGAGATCATTTGCCATCATTTTATACCATTCTTGACTTCAAATTTTGAACAACACCTCAGGTATGCTCAAATTTCGCATCTCATAGGAATGTGTTTGGTTGTGTGTTTTAGAATCCTCATGTTGTGCTGGTTACAATGCTCTTTGTAGTTTGTGAAATGGTTGAGTATTTACAAAGTTATGTTGATTTAAAGTTTGATGGACAATTTTATTTTCATTCATATCTTGAGTTTCTTTGAGTTTTGATCCAATCCAAGCATGTATTCTTGTTTAGTGATGTTGGATTGTCCATTCTGGAAGTTTTCATGGCCGACCGTGGCTTAGTTTGAGATTTCGTATAGATAGGGTTAGGGTTAGGGTTTTGTTTCATTAATGGTGGTGAGAGTTTTAGGGTTTTCTTCATGAAGAAGAAGGTGCAGCCCTCAGCGCTATCTGCACCCCCCCCCCCATGTGCGGCCCATTGAGTTTTCTAACTAGCGCGTGTGCTCTTTGCACCCCCCTTGGCCCATTTGTTTCATTTTTATTTCCTTTCTTTACCAATTCATTTCATTTACTTTTGATTAATTTTAAATATTTCTTTAACTCTAAAAAATCCAAAAAAAATTAATATACACTCCTTGATTCATCTAGTTTCTTATCATGATTTTTCCAGATTTTTATTTTCATCCCACGTGGCCAAATAAATTCAACATTGAGCATTGCTTTCTTGTGAACTCTCATAGACCAATCTGCCTTGTCCAATTTCTATTTTTCTCATCCTTTAAGCTATGAACCCCATTCTTTTTGAATTCAAATCCTAAGAGACTCTACTATCTTCATGATTTATCTTGGATTTTTCACAAATTTCCTTGCTGGATTTTGCTTGAGTTACTTGTGCCTGAATTTTCAAAACCCTAAATGGTAATACCTTGCATCCTTGAGCTTCATTGACCTAGTTTGGTGCTGTATTTTTGCAAACCCTTTTGGATTCTCATTTCCTTGTGTTTGGAGAGTGCTTTTCTGGTTTGGTAGAATTTTTAAGTGCTTGGATCTTTTTCTTGGGTGTTTTCTTCCTCACCTTGCCTTGTTTTGCATCCTTTGAGTCTTCTAGTCTCTTTTAAGTTTAGAAGGGCACTTGTGCCAACTTCTCTTCATCTTTTGGGGTCCTTTAGAGGTTTATGGTTGCTCCTAGTCTTAGCATAGGGTTTTAATCTCCTTGAGTCTTGGTGTTGGGTCTCTTTTATGTGCTTTACTTCTTTAAGTGTTAAGCATGCCTTCATTGCATTTGTTTCACTTCCAATCATCTCAATATGATCTTGTGTTGCTTTGCTTATCATCTTGTGAACTCTTTGCCATGCCTATATGCTTGTGTAGCTTCTGACTTGTTGGTCCATGCCTTGATTTTATGTTGTTACACTAACCTTGCAGGGGGCTATGGTAAGTTTGAGATGTGGGAATTGAGTTCCACATCTCCATTTCTCATCTTTTCTCATATTGTTTATATGGACTAACATCTTCTTGTTGGGTTTAGGCCTTTCTCATATCTCCTCTCATATTCTTCTTCTTCTCTTGAGATCTTGTTTTTAGGTTAGAAGGACCTCACAAACCCTAGGAACTCCATGCATGCTAACTTAGGATATAAACTTCCCCCTAGTTTTTTTCTTTCTTGCTCCTTTGGTGCTTTCTATTCTCATTTTCAAATTCAATTTTAATTCATTTTATAAAGGTTGAGTACTTTCATGTGGCATGAGACTTTGCTATGAGATGCTTGCACGCGTTCCGTTTCGGGGCGAGGTGTGAGTCATCACTCGTGGTGGATAGGTCTTAGCATGAGTACCTCACAAAGAGAAAGCTAAAAAACATTTCTTAACCAAAAAACCACAAAAACACTTAATAATGGTAATAGGCCAGTGTGCTTAAGCCTTCACTTGTGGGACTAGCTTTGGGTATTTCCTCCATAGATAGGTGTGCCTCTTGCGCATTCCATTTCGGGATGATGTGAGACGTACACATCCCATTGAGTAAGACTTGGGTACACTTACTTATAAGAACTTTCACTCATAAAAGCTTCTAAAAAACACAAACAAACAATAAACGTCTTTCCTTCGGGAATTCTTTTTTTACCTCATTCGCTCCGTCCGCGAACTTGCTCCTAATTGTCACTTTGCAAGACGGTTACGCACTCGTCGTCCGAGTCTGCAACACCTGAGCAATGGCATAGGCAGTTCAAGCTTTAATTCACAGGAAATTTCCTTGTTACCCCTAGTTAGGGGAACTACGGCGTCTCTGATCCTCATTATCCTGATGAGGTACGTAGGCAGCGGGGTAGGGCCCTTTCGAGCACAATCTTTATTTTCCCTACGTTTTTCTCTTTGTTTTCTCATTTCCGTTCTTTTCTCAATTTCTTTTCCAGTTCATTCATTTTCTTTTGCTGCAGCTTTCATACCCTCACCCTTTGAAACAGTTTCTTTGCAAGCGTGGATCCCGTCGGGTACGGCGGACGATCTGGGTGCTAATACCTTCCCAGGTCGTAACCGACTCCCGAACTCAGTCTCTTTGGTTCGTAGGACCTGTGTCCTTCCTCTTTCTTTCTTCTGGTTTGTGCAGCATTACCATTCCCTTTCTTCGGGATAAAAATGCCTGGCTGGCGACTCTATTTCTTTTTCCGCGCCACTTTCGCGTTTGTACCAGGATGGAAATCCGGGGAGCGACACCGATACAAAACAACTTAAGTAACAATACTAGAAAAATGCACGTGTTCAACACGAATAAACAAAATAAACCGACTAGAATCACCTACTAATTATTATTAACTACCTCGTCAATTTTCGTTAAATTCTAAAAAACTAATTTTTTAACGTAATTTCACCCGGTCGACTAAATCGGTACTATTTTAACTACTATTACTGCTACCAATAATTCCCACCGAATCTGTTAAATTCCAGCTTATTGATACAAAATTATTTTTCTCCTCAAATTATTTTGTTATCAATGTTAAACTATTCCCTAAATTTCCAACACCTACTACATTTATTTTTCTTACTCAACTTGTTACTTATGTTTCTGTCAAAAAACTAATTATTTCGTTACTTGTCATCAACATACTGATACGCTTTCATACTACCTAAACCTTAATTAATATTGATTCATTAGGTTATTAGTCCGAATTGTTTACGAAATAGTGATACAAAGTTATCCTAGTTAAATATATATCCAACAAAGTATAATCAAAATATAATAAGGACTTTATTTTATTTTATTTCATTTTGTCATTATCCACATTTGTAGCCTGCGCACATTTTGTATGGCGTGGCATACCTTTTTTTATATAATAAACTCAGGTGGCCTACGCCACACTTGTTGTGGCCTGTTCCACACTTATTGTGGCCTGCGCCACCTACTACTCCCTCACATGGGTGGCCTACGCCACCCTTCCTTTAATAATGGTGTCTCGCGCCACCCTCTGCTTAGGGGTTCTGTCCCCAATTCCAATTTTCCTAGAATCCACAAATCAACTTCAAATTCCTCAACAATTAATTCAACTATAATTTATGAAAGTTCGATTACTCAATTATCACAAAATCATGTCTTTCACTTCAAGTCAAAACAACACGATTAACACAAAATCAACACTTGACAGTATAGAAATTATAAAATCTCAATCCCACATATTAATAATCATAATCCCAATTATAGAGTTCGAACCCCACCTTTACCTTAATCGGTGGCCGCTTTGAATCTCTGATTGACTTTCCGATTTGACTTCCGACGACGACTTCTCGTAACCGCTTTCTCCACCTTTTCCTCGTTCTAACTTTTTCTACGTTCCACTTTTCTCAACTTCTACTGATACTATTTCTCATCTTGACTAATTTTCCTTTTATTTTTCTTATTTTCTCATCTTGACTAACTTTGCCCTCACCCATTTCACCATGGCTTGTGATCATTCTCATATGCATAAGCACAATCATATCATCCCACATCTCATTTTTGATTCACTGCATAGTTTATAAGTCATTTGCACCTAGGGTTTGTGATCTGAGCAATCTCAGGGCTTCTTGAGCCACTCCAAAGGCAACCAATCACTTCAAAGGGATCCATATGTGTTCAAGCATCATAGTACACCCTCTCAAAGTCAAAAATTCAAAAGAATCACAAGAACTAGGGTTTGAGTGGATGCAGAGCCAGGATTGACTGCACAGTTGACCTAAAATTAGGGTTTTGGTTTCAGGGGCCATAACCCCAAATTTTTTGGTCATTCTTGTTTCCATTGGTCTCTATATGGTATAGGGAGTATGCATATCAAGTTTCATGAAGAAATTCCTTGGGGAAGTCATCTGATCAAGAGTTGACTTTCTGGACAAGTCAGTGCAAAATCAGGGCATCTGAGGCCCCCAATGACCCAACCAATGGGTGATCTTCATCATTTTGAGTGTATATGGTCTTTATTTGATCATGGAAGAAGATTGAAGTTCACAAAAATCAAGAATTTAGGGTTTTTGCAAATGTTGACTTTTTGGGCATAGTTGACTTTTCAAGAATGCTTCATTTTAGGTCATTTTTCAAGCTTTGATTATTGATCCAAAAATGCTTCAAATGGAAAAACTTTGGTCATGAAAGTTGTAGATCTCATCTTTCCCTTTTCAAAAAGTACAAGAACATGATCAAACTCTTCTTGGATCAAAAGTTATGGTGTGACAAAGTTGGCTAAAATCATTGATTTTCAAGGCATGCCTCAAATGAGAATTTTGCAAAATCATGGACCAAGGCCAATTGCAACCTCTAATTCATTTCAAACCAGTATGCAAACATCCTCTAAGTCATGAAAATCAGAATTGAGCCAAAATCACATGTTCATGGTTCATGTAACAAGGTTTTCTTTCATGAAGTACAAAAAGGCAACAACTTGCAAAACACTCATGACACTTCCCTCAACTTGCTGCCTTGGCCTTTGAACCTTGCTAGCTCTCTCACCACACCATGCTGCGCCAGCCCTAGCCTTTGTACCAAGCTAGTATCAAGCCCATGCCTCTCTTACAAGAAATTTGACTTTTGGCAAAAGCAAACATCCCAATCACCACAGGCCATGTCACATCCTCTGGCCACTTGCATTTGTTTATTGTATCCTTTGGCAAGCCATAACACATCTAGCAAGGCTGAAACATTTCATAACACAACACTCACAAAAACACTTCATTTTGCATATTCCTTCGAATCTGCCTCCACAGCATACAAACACAAAAACCATCTTCACCAATCATCTGGCCATGCTTCATTAAGTAGAAACCACCAAAGTTCAAGCCTGAAACCAGCCTGACCTGAGCTTCACCATTCCCCACCCTCAGAACCAGAACTCTTCGAATCCCTTCATCCAGCCATCAAACACTTCATTTTTCTTCACCAACAAGTCAAGCACATCACAAGGAGTCAAAAGCACCCTTCACATTGACCTGAGGCTGCCTGTACAAAGATCCCCATTTCTGTTACACCAGAGTTGGATCTTTCAAGCCAGCCACTCTCCAAGCTTTCTGAGCCTCATTTTGCATTCAGGGGATTCAAGGAAGCAAGCTTGCACAAGAAAAAGCCCAGAAAGCTCACAAACAGAGAAGCTTCATCTCAGGTGAGCTTCATGAACTTTTTTCCCAGAAACTGTTTTTTAAGTTCTTTTATGATGCCTTGTGTTCCTCTGATCATGAATGTATGCTTACTTTTGCAAATAGTGTAGAAACCAGCATGTATGAAGCTTTTGAACATTTTCCCGTGTTTTGCATTTTGATTTGATTCAGACTTATGGTTGAAAATAAATGAATTTAGGTTGAGGGTTTAGGTTTAGATTGATGAGAGAGTCATTTTGGTGAAAGGAATTTGTTGTTTGGTGACCTACAGAAGATTCTAGGGTTTTGGCTCGCCGGAGAAGACGACCGGAAGTCTTCTCCGGCAGCCTGAAGGTCATTATCCCTAATCTCAGGTCATTATGGCCATTTGAATGTGGAGCGTAGATTCCCCTTGACTTGTTGACTTCCCGCTGGTTTGGATGGCCCAGATCTCTTCGTTTGCCCTAATCCTCATACTTAACTTAATTAATCATTAATTAAATTAATTTGATCTGAATCAATCACAGCCACTGGATCTGGCGCCAGTCAACCAATTCAAATTCAGAGCTCATCCTGGCCCTCCACGCATTTGACTTTCATTTTATTTTATTTTAATTTCATTTTATTTCATTTAACTTGCATAATTAATTTAAAATAGTAGAAAATTTCTAAAAATTATGAAACTTTTTCTCCTAAGTTTTATTAATTTTTATGACTCAAAAATATTTTTATTTTATTTTTTATCATTAAAAAAGTATTTTTAAATATTTAAAAGATTATTTTTAATTGATTAATGGAAATTAATTAATTAAAAATACTTTTAGGTATTTAAAAATCACCAAAAAATTCATGAAATGTTCTAAGACATTTAGAAACATTGTCCAACCTTCAAACCAAATTTCATTTTTGATCTTGATGCATCTTAAGAATTTTTCATTGAATTAAATCATATTTTGTGCATTATTTTGATCATAAGTTCAAAAATTCATTTCTGCCTATCTAAGAAGAGTTGGACATTGATTCTTTTTGCATTGCATTGTGTTTAGCATGTAGTTTCTAGGATTAAATGGCCATGATTTGTTTCCTCATTTTCAATTTGTTTGACATTTCTTTTGTTTAAGAACCCTAAAAAACCCTAATAACTTAGAAAATTCATATCTTGAGATTGGTTAAGAGTTGAGACCTCCCCTTTGGACCTTGGTTTAGTATAGGTTTAGGGTTTCTTTGGGTGGCATTTTCCATTTTTTATCTTAGGGTTTGCTTCTGTTTTTGGTTTTTGTTTGTTGTTTGATTCATAAACCCTAATTTGGGCTTCCATTTGCATACCTCTTGCATCCTCTTGCATAACATGACTTGTCTTTGCATTTTATGCATGCTTGTGTTCCATTTGACATCTTAAGACATGTAGGAAGCATGTTTGATCATTGCCTCACATATTTGCCATGTCATTTGCCTTGTATGCTTCATAACTTTTCATGTTCATTCATGCTCCTTAACTTGCATCATCTGCATCCATGATCTTGTATGAACATTCCCATGTGCTGCCTCATGTTTATATCATCTCATAGCATCATTATCATAATCAACATGCTTCTGGTTTTGTTTTGCTTCATACCATTTCATCCCATCTAGCATTGCATTGCATTTCTTCCTAACATTTCAGGTGGTAAGTAACTTGAGAAGTGAATTTGCCTTCACTTCTCATAACTTTTCTTCTCATTCCTCTTGCATCCATGCTGCATTTTTATATGTGTTTGAGATTGAGCTTGCTCATTCCTCTTCTTCTTACTTTCTTTCTTCAAGTGACTTGACTTCTTGAATGAAGCAAGTCACTTTGCTTCTCTTGATCCTGTTCATCTGCTTCCTGGTGGCTCCTTTGAGGATTGTTCTTGCAAACCACACAAACCTTAGGAACAACCAAGCATGACAATGAATTAGGGTTTTGATTAGTCTCCCCTCATAGTTTTACCTTTGTGTCTCTCTTTTGAGTCTTCTCTTCTCATCTCATAATCAGGGACTAAACCCTAAAGGCTTTAAGGCTTTGTGATTAAGCTTATGCCTGCATCCTTCTCTTAGGATGGAGTGTATAACTTTAATCCTAAGTGTTAAACCCTTAATGTGTTTAACTCCCTTAATCAATCCATCTAATAATCATCAAGACATCACACTTGTAACTTGGGCCTTGCATTAGGGTTCTAATTCTTCCTTAACTGGTTAAGAAGGACTAACCCTAGTGTTAATGGACAAGTCCCCCTCAAGTTGTCTTACAAATCATAAAATTCACTTCATCATCTTACCATTAAATAAAATCCACTTAATCAATGGCTTGTTTTGTCATGAGTTTAATCCCTAATCATGGATTAAGTTGAGGAGCATTCCTCAGCTTAAACATTCTCATCTATTATCCTTCTATTAGGATGGTGTAATGAGTCTGTTTAATCCCTGATTATGGCTTAACCTCATTACTCAACACTAAACAAAAACACCAAAAACACCTAAATAATCACAAGTAGGTTAATGATCTTGATCCTACACCAAAGGTGATTAAGTGTGAGAATCTGACTTCACACTTAAGGTACTCTCATTACCCCTAATCAGAGGGAAGATGTGATGAGTTTACTAAATCCATTGGTTTAGACTTAAGCTCATTAACTTATGACAAAAATCCAAAAAAGCAATAAAAGACTGAAAACACAAAAACAGACAATAATCGTCTCCTTCGGGATTCTTTTCTCATCATCTTCACTCACAAACGAGAGCTCGCTTCTTCCGTCTAATGCAAGACAGTTTGCACCTGAGCCAGACAGGTCATACACTTGAGCATGGACAAGTAAGCAGTTCACAAGTCAATTCATCTTTCAGTCTCTTTGGGTCGAACTACGGTGTTCTGACTTCCTCATTGCACGAGAGGATACGTAGGCATAACTTAACAGTTATCGAACAAAAGTCTCTGTATATTCCCCCTCTTTCTAGCCTTATTCTTTTAAGCCTCATGATCTTGAGCATTCCATTCATTTCTTACACTGACACTTCATTTATACACTTCACTCTCTTTTACACTGACACCTGTACATCCTTTTCCAGCTCTTTTATGCACAAATTGCACTGACACTACCCCTTTATAGCACAAATCTTTTAAGCGTGGATCCCGTCGAGTACGACGGACAATCTGGGTGCTAATACCTTCCCAGGTTGTAACCAACCCCCTTTCTCAGTCTCTCTGGTTCGCAACCGTCTTATCCATGTCTTTCCAGGTCTATGCAGCATTACCTTTCCTCCGGGATAAAAATGCCTAGCTGGCGACTCTTTTCATCTCCAGTGAGTTCACGGCTGTGTGTTCTCATTGTCCCTCTCGCCGACCGTTCGCGTCTGTACCTTTATTTGGGCCAGTTTCATTTGTCGGGAGCGACAGCTTGGCGACTCTGCTGGGGACCCTTATATTGCAACCAGGGCTTCTGGTTCTTTATGTGGGTTCCTCCTAGCGCTTGATTGATTTGTGTTTACTGGGGTGTTATGTGCTATCTGTGCTTGTATATTTATTTTTGCCTATTTGCTTTATGTACAGTTTTGTTTATTGCTTTCTTTATAGCTTTGCATTATATCACATTGTCATACTGTGTTGCTGGCTGGATCTGGTTTTCCTTTTGGTGGGTGGGGTTCCATCGAGAGTTAAGGTCCTATACCTGGGACCTGAGTGACACCTAGGCTAGAGTGAATCATATTCTTTCCCATTCCATCTCGGTCTGGTGCGGGAATATGAAACACGGTTCAGATATGGGTTTCTTCTTGAGAACTATGTGTTGCAGATTTCCTGCAATGCTAGGGCTATCTAGGAAGCCTGCTAAGTCTGGATGACCTTTAGTATTGACCTTCAGAAACTGAGATGAATTAGAGGAGGAATTGTTATGGTTATTGTAAACACTATACCTCCGGGTTAGAAGTGTTTGCACTTCTCATAACTGATCCAAGTCTGAGGATCCTTGTTTTAGAACACCAGCTGTGAAGGGGTTGGGCTGTTTACAGGTTTGCAGGTACCTTGACCTCAGAATACCTTTTTACTTTGATTTGATTAAGAATACTCCATGTTGGAACAGTTCTTGTGATTCTAAAACCCTGGACATGTGACTCTTTATTTGAGTCCCCCACCCTGGTTACCGGATTTATAGACCTCCATCTGGAATTCTTGAACACATTTGGACCTATATCAGAGTTTTGACCAGATCCAGCTCAGTCACAAACCCTTGCATTTCATTTGCATACATACTCATTGCATCATATTAACATTTGCTTATTTGTGTTTCAGGGTATCCATTTTCATCTGGTTTTGGTTTTGACCCCATCTTCAGTTTTGACCTGCCTTCATCAGCACTTGCTACCAGCTATCTATTCCAGCCCATCAGTGGCCCTTCTCTTCAGTATCTTCATCAACATTTGTCATCATGGCTCCAAAGAAAAGCAACATCACCTATCACTTCTTCCAGCCAGACTTATCAGACATCAGGAGGATCCAAACCCTGATCACTCCAGATCACATACCTTTGTTCAGGGAGAGTTATGGAGATATACTTGACATGGTTATGGATCTGGACCCCTCACAGAGGAGCCTCATCCACACCTGCATTCAGTTTTATGATCCTCCATTGAGATGTTTTACTTTTCAAGACTTTCAGTTGGGCCCCTTATTGGAAGAGTACTCCTCATTAGTTGGTATGCCTATCAGGAGAGAAATTCCTTTCAACCCTGAGATGATCTTTCCTGCTAATGGAGAAATAGCAAAGGCTTTGCATCTGGAACCTGTTTTGGTTGAGCAGCATATGACCTCTAAAGCTGGAATCCCTGGCTTTCATCTGGACTTCTTAATTTCTCAAGCTAGTCTGAAGGCTTCCCTGGGGGAATGGAAAGCTGTTTGTGCTTTACTGGCCTTGAGTATATATGGAATTGTATTGTTTGCAGATGAGCCTCGATTCATTAGCAAGAATGCAATCCATCTGTTCATCCTGAAGAACCCAGTGCCAACTTTATTGGGGGACCTTTACTATTCAGTGCATCAGAGGAATGAGAAGCAGAGGGGAAGGTTAGTGAGGTTTTGTGCTCCATTGTTTCACACTTGGCTTCTCAGGCATCTACCCAGGACAGATGCATTCCTAAACCCTCATCAGCAGAGCAACTGGGCTAAGAGACTCACTGTTCTAACTTCAGCAGATATCAGATGGTGCACTCAAAGCACCAAGGGCAGGGATATCACCACCAGCTGTGGACATTTTCCCAATGTGCCTTTAATAGGAGTTAAGGGTAGCATCAATTACAATCCTCTGCTGTTCAGAAGGCAACTGGGCTATGCACTGGTCCACACTCCTAGGGCACAGGACTTGGTTGAGACTCTTTATTGTGAGAACAAGATTAGTTTGGCTGTTGTTAGGCAGGCTGCCTGGGCCTGGGATAATGTTCAAACCAAGGGAGTCACCATTCTGGGGAAGTGTAATAATGTGGCATCAGCACAATATTATGAGTGGTCCCGTGCCAGGGCCCAATTCTCTGGAATGCCCTTTACCATAGAAGACATGCCTGAGTCATCTTCAGCACCACCCCCTGCCACCATCAGTTTGGAGGAGTTTGAGAGCTTGAAGGAAAGAAATGAGAAGCTAACCCAGGCTTTGCAGAAGACCCTCCGGGAAAGGAGTGAAGGTATGAGGGAGATTGAGAGATTGGAGAAGTTGAGGGTGGAGCATTTGACTAAGATTGAAAAGTCTGGGGATTATATCAAAAAGTCTAAAGCTGGTGAACAAATTCTGAAGAATGCTTGCAAAGAAGCCCAGTTCCAGAGAGCAAGGACGGACTTGTATCTGAAGGAGAGCCAAGCTCGGTGGGTCAAGATCACCGAGGCTCGTACTTTGGAAGACAAGAGAGTTCAAGACAAGATGGAGAATTTTGAAGCCGATGCAAGAGAACAGCAAGAAGCCCTGGCAGCAGCCCAGAGGGAAATATCAGAATTGAAGATCAAAGCAGGGGTGAAGAGGTCCAAGGACCAAACTCAGCACAAAAAGCTAACAACAGCTGTTACGACCCGGAATCTCCTCATCAGGAATCTCACGGAGCGTCCGGCTGATCCTGTGACCGAAGCACTTCTCAAGGAAGTTCGTGAGGATGAGTTTGGTCTTGGTGTTTGACCATTTGTTTGTTGTTGCTTTCTTTCCATGTACTTTTATTTTTGTACTGTATTTTGACCCCTTAGTGGGCTTGTGTTGTAAAACGAACGAATTGTATTATTTCACCTTATGTAATATATTCATGTTAGTTTACTTCGAAAGCAACTTCAACAGCAGCATCTTCAAGGGTCTGGAAGGTTCAAAACTGAAGGCCAAACCGGATACCTTGAGAGCAAATAAGCATAACTGCATTGCATACTAACCCTTTTGTTTGTTTTGTAGGTTTTTGTTTTGTTGTTACTAACCTCTGTTGTGAATCTCAGGAATTATTGCTCGCCGCCGGGTATTTCCCCTCAACAGGCCACACAGATACCCAACTAGAAACAATCTTCCGGGCATCCTGATGGACCAGATGCAGCAGGACCTTACGGAGGTCAGAAACCAGATGGCCAACGAAAGGTTGGAGATGAGAACTCAGATAACACAGTTCATGGAAGTGATGAACAACTTAGCTCAAAGCCAGGAGAGGCTCAGAGCCTTGGTAGAAGGGAGGAATCAAGAGGAACCCCATGTGGGAACTGCTGGCACAAGTAACAACGAGAGGGTCCAACCTCATGTCAATCCCCCAGTTTTTGGACCCCATCTCCATCCAGAGGCCAACATCCCTGTCAATATACAAGGGACTGCCACAGCAGGGAGGGTACTACAGGAAGACCCTCTAGAAGACCAATTCACAGTAATGGGTGTTGGGGAAGAAGCTTATGATAGAAGATTGGATGAAATAGCTGAGAAGTTGAGGTCCTTAGAATCTCAAAACTCTTTGGGCTTCGACGTTATGGACATGGGTTTGGTAGACGGGGTCAGGATCCCCCATAAGTTCAAGCCTCCTTGTTTCGAAAAGTATAATGGGACTTCATGCCCCCGGACTCACTTACAGTCATTTCTGGGAAGGCTGAAGGCCTATACAATGGATGAGAAATTGTGGATGTTCTATTTTGAAGATAGCTTGACTGGAGCGTCGAGAGAATGGTACTCTCACTTGACAAGGGCAACTATTAGGTGCTGGAAGGACCTGGCAGAGGCCTTCATCAGACAGTATCAGTATAATCTAGACATGGCACCCAACAGGACCCTCCTAATGGGAATGTCACAGTCTTCAAGAGAGAGTTTCCGAGAATACGCCCAGAGATGGAGGCAACTGGCTGCTGCTGTTCAACCACCTATGTCTGAACGGGAAATGGCGGATATGTTCATGAACACCCTTCAGGGAACATATATTGACAGGTTGGCAGCTTTCTCTTCCACTAGCTTTGCAGATGTTGTCATAGCCGGGGAGAGAATTGAAAGCTTGTTAAAAATGGGAAAGATCTCAGACAACGGTGCAAGCTCGTCCAGTAGTACAAGAAAGCCTTTTGCAGGCCCAAGAAGAACTGGCGAGACCAATGCCATCCATTCAAACAGGGGCAGGCCCCAATATGTTCAAAGGTCGATAGCAGCAGTCACCATTCCTGCTCCAGCTCATCCTCAACCTGTCTATCAACCTCCTCAACAAAACTATCAGCCGCAACCGCAGTTCCATCAGCAAAATCAGTATCCTCCAAGAAATTACAACAACAGCAACACCAACAACAACAGTCAACAAAGGCCATTCCAACAGAGGCCATCTCAAGCTAACAGAGTGATCGATCCGATCCCGATGCCATATGCTACTTTGCTGCCACAGCTTCTGAAACTCAACCTGGTTGAGCTAAGAACGTTGGCACCTCCGGATCCCAACAGTCTACCAAGGAACTATGACTCCAATGCTAGGTGTGCTTTTCATTCAAACGCACCTGGCCACAGCACAGAAAAATGCAGGGCTCTGCATATGAAGGTACAAGACCTGGTAGACTCAAAGGCTCTGAATTTCGCACCACCACCCAATGTCAATAAAAACCCGATGCCAAACCATGGTGGTCCCCGGATTAACGCTATTGAAGAAGACAAGCCGTCTTATTTAATAACCAGTGTGGGACAGATCAGGACACCATTGGTAGAAATCAAAGCTCAGCTCTTGGAATGTCAAATGTTCTCGGGGTGTGAGTTAGGCTGTGCTTACTGCAATATCTCGGTAAATGGGTGCGATAATTTGAGGAATGGCATAGATGGCCTTATTCGGAGTGGCCAACTTCAGATCACCACATCATTTCCAACAAATCCAGCAATATCGTCAGCAACGGTCTCAGAACTTCCTACAACTGCAGCAACTATTGTTCCTGACAATTCTTCAGTTTCATCAACAAGTACGTCATCCATCATCTCAGCTGATCAGTTTACAACAAATCTTCCTGCTACAACTTCAGCTTCACTCCACTTCGAGACTCCTACAACGACAACATCATTTCTTCCGACAATGTCTCCTACAACTCCAGCAACAAATCATGAAGACGTCTCTACTGTCACCATATTTTATGATCCTGAGAACAACTCTGCCTACCATTCAGAAGGTGCTGCTCCCATCAGAGCACCAGTTACAATCTTTTATGATCCACAAACGATTACAGTCCCTTCAACAGCAGCAATCAGTCCAGTCACTGTCATGGTGCCTGGACCAGTACCATATGAGAGCAACAGGGCCATCCCTTGGCACTATGGCTCTGACGTGTATTGCGAAGGAAAAAGAATCACTCTTGAAACATCAACACCTGCACCACAAGTAGATAATGTGGGGGGAGGCGGAGGCTTCACTCGAAGCGGACGTCTCTTTGCTCCACCAGTTCAAAGACCTACAGCCGAAGCAGAAGCTGCTGCCAAGGCGAAAGGAAAGAGCCCGGTGCAGGAAGATCAAGCTGTTAAAGAAGCCTTGAAGACACCGTTCGATCAAGAAGTTGATGAGTTTATGCGAATCATCAAAAAGAGTGATTACAAAATTGTGGATCAACTTCACCAAACGCCATCCAAAATCTCTATCCTCTCACTGCTTATGTGCTCCGAAGCCCATCGGAATGCACTACTCAAAGTCCTGCACGCAGCTTACGTGCCTGAAGAGATTACTGCCAACCAGTTGGAAACTGTGGTTGGAAATGTTACTGCTAGCAATGGGCTAGGATTCACCAATACTGACTTGACAGCGGATGGCCGCAACCACAACAAAGCCTTGCACATAACCATGGAATGCAAAGGAGCTGTCCTTTCTCATGTGCTGGTAGATACAGGGTCATCCCTGAATGTCTTACCAAAGAAGGCTCTGGTGAAGTTAGAATATGACGGACTGGCATTGAGACCCAGCAACCTGGTGGTAAGAGCCTTTGATGGTTCTAAGAGATCGGTTCTGGGTGAGATTGAGCTGCCTGTGACAATTGGCCCACAGACCTTTAAAACTATCTTTTACGTGATGGACATTCAGCCCGCCTACAGCTGTTTGTTGGGTAGACCCTGGATTCACGCCGCCGGCGCAATAACGTCTACCCTTCACCAAAAGTTAAAATTTGAGTGGGAAGGCCAAGTTGTCACAATCTGTGGAGAGGAGGACATTTTTGTCAGCCACCTGGCAACCTATAAGTACATTGAAATGGATGGAGAGATCCATGAAACAATGAGCCAGGGGTTTGAAGCTTTGAATGTGAATGAAGCATCTGCTGTATCTGGTACTCCGATGTCATCTTACCAACAAGCCCGGAAGGTTGTTGAGGAAGGAACTGCCCAAGGCTGGGGCAAACTGCTATCGGTGGAGAAAAAAGAAGACAAGTTTGGGTTGGGTTACAGACCAACTCAACATCAAGCAAAGGCTGCTGGAGAGCCTGGTTTTGTCAGTGGGGGGATGCTTACCCCCGATGCTATCAACTGTCTGGAAGACGAGCTGGAAGAGGAGCGTAACCTGGAAAGCTGGATTCGTCCAAAGATCCCGGGGAGCAGTGTCTCGAACTGGTCTTCCCAGGAAATTATAAGAGTTACTCGATCAGAGGAATATACTTACTCGTGAGAATGCTTGACTCCTATGACGGAAATCCAGTAAAGGATACCTTGGGACCTTTTGTGCGTCTCCTTATCTTTGCAGGATTGCAGGTATCCAGAACGCAACCTGGGGCATGCAAGTTACGTCTTAGCAAGCTGGCGAATCATTATCAACTCGGTCTATCTTCCACGTGGCACTGGAAGGTGCCCACTTCCCCAGCAAAGTTGCCAAATCAACATACACTCAATCTCAGCATCTGAAATGCTCTATCCCCAGCTGAGTTGCCTCTTGTTGCTCTCCCCAGCTGAGTTGCCTCTCACAATTCCCCAGCCGAGTTGCCATTTCATCCTCAGCTGAGTACAGGAGTCAGGGAATCATCTCCCCACAGAATCTTCAGCCTCTATCCAGAAGAGCAGCGCAGGAAGATCACAACAGAGTGAAGAAAGCTTCTACAAACCCCAGCTGGGTCCCGTATTACAAGGATATGTCAACCAGGGACCTATACCCCCAAATGAATACATCTCACCAGATCTACCAATGATCTCATCCCCAGCTGGGAGGTCCTTTTCAAACAGATCAACCAGAGATCTTCGCAGCAACGGGATCCGAATCCCGGTTTGTTATCTTTGCATAATCATGGCATTTGCATCATACTATCCCCTCAGAGCGTAGCATTCCGTCTAATACGGAGCATTACGGCAAAAATCAAACGCATAGCATAATCATAAGCCATGTTCTGGATTAACGCTTGTAAATAATAACCGTTCATCATCATTGTACAAAAATCCTCGCCAGAGCCCCCAGCAAAAGCAGTTGCCTTACAAATCACAAATACCAGCATATTTCCTTCTGATACCCGTCCGTATCATCACTCCCCAGTAAAGTCGTCTGAACACTCTTTATAACAAAATCACCCGTATTACAGATACTTCATGACACCCGTCCGTGTCATATTACCAGCAGGAAGCCAAAGACACCCTCTTTGCACTCACACATACCTATGCATACACTTTCTTGACACCCGTCCGTGTCATATCCCCGGCGCAGTCGCCTAGACTTTGTATAGCAGATACTTGTTCATATTACACTTTTCTCTCTTGGCACCCGTCCGTGTCATTCTCCCCAGCAGTTAAAACACTCATACTTATGCAGATACTCGTCCGTATCTTATACACAACACTTATCGCCCCACAGATTCGACAGTAGTCCTTGTTCTTTGTTAACCAGTTGGTACTCGTCCGTATCATCATCTCAGAACATTGTGTCTAATGTTTGTTTCTACATGATACTCGTCCGTATCATAGTCTTAAGGATGCTCGTCTGCATCTTTAATCCATACACTGTGTAAAACGCTTATGTCTTCTTGGATATAGACACTCGTCCGTGCCTACTATTCCCCAGAAGAGTCCCTTCAGATTCAACACTCGTCCGTGTTCTCTGTTAACCAGTTGATACTCGTCCGTATCATCATCTCTGAACACGTGTCAGTATTTGTTTCTACATGATACTCGTCCGTATCATAGTCTAAGGATGCTCGTCCGCATCTTTAATCTATACACAATACCAAACACTTATACTTTCCTTTCTTGGTTGTGAACACTCGTCCGTGTTTACTATATCCCCAGTAGATCGCCAACAAAGCATCTTTCTTTTATCTGACACTCGTCCTGTGTTATGATAAACCCTGAGAGCAGCCGTACCCTGCTGAGTGGTCGTCCTCCACTTCTTGATGGTCGTCCTCCATCATGCTCATCCGATGGCCGTCCCCATCGTTGTTTTTAGCAGCCGTCCCCTGCTAGGTGGTCGTCCTCCACCTTTTGATGATCGTCCTTCATCATTTTATCCAATGGCCGTCCCCATTGTTGATTTTGGTTATCTGATACTCGTCCTGTGTTATGATAAACCCTGAGAGCAGCCGTACCCTGCTGAGTGGTCGTCCTCCACTTCTTGATGGTCGTCCTCCATCATGCTCGTCCGATGGCCGTCCCCATCGTTGACCTTTTCTATCCGATGGCCGTCCCCATCGTTGATATTTTCGGCAGCCGTACCCTGCCAGGTGGTCGTCCTCCACCTTTGATGGCCGTCCCCATCATATTTCCTTTATTACCCAACAGAGCAGCCGTCCCCTGCTAGGTGGTCGTCCTCCACCTTTGATGGCCATACCCCATCATCTGTTCATTTCATTTATTCTTTAACCCGATGGCCGTCCCCGTCGTGGTCCCTTTTCCTTTTAGCCCGATGGCCGTCCCCATCGTTGGTTGCTTTACCTTTATGAACTTGATGGCCGTCCCCGTCATGTTTCATTAATTTCCAGAGAATTTTACAGCTTTATCTGGATGGCCGTCCCCATCACGATTTTATTTTCCCCAGCTAGTCGGCCGTCCCCGTCTTGGCTTTACCTTTTATCCCCAGCATGTCGGTCGTCCCCGTCATTGCTATTTACCCAGCAGTCGTCCTCTGCTCGACGGTCGTCCTCCGTTGCCCACACCTTACAATATACTTTATTTTCCTTTTACAATCTATATCCATTTTCTTCTTCATTCTGTGAGTGCAAATTTTGGACTGTCTTTGGTATTCAACCACAAGTTATCTTGTTTGCCTGATAAGCCGTCGCTTACATCCTGCACAGCTAACTCATGTTTGAATAGGGGCAGCTGTAAACACCCCAAATTTGCCCTCACCCATTTCACCATGGCTTGTGATCATTCTCATATGCATAAGCACAATCATATCATCCCACATCTCATTTTTGATTCACTGCATAGTTTATAAGTCATTTGCACCTAGGGTTTGTGATCTGAGCAATCTCAGGGCTTCTTGAGCCACTCCAAAGGCAACCAATCACTTCAAAGGGATCCATATGTGTTCAAGCATCATAGTACACCCTCTCAAAGTCAAAAATTCAAAAGAATCACAAGAACTAGGGTTTGAGTGGATGCAGAGCCAGGATTGACTGCACAGTTGACCTAAAATTAGGGTTTTGGTTTCAGGGGCCATAACCCCAAATTTTTTGGTCATTCTTGTTTCCATTGGTCTCTATATGGTATAGGGAGTATGCATATCAAGTTTCATGAAGAAATTCCTTGGGGAAGTCATCTGATCAAGAGTTGACTTTCTGGACAAGTCAGTGCAAAATCAGGGCATCTGAGGCCCCCAATGACCCAACCAATGGGTGATCTTCATCATTTTGAGTGTATATGGTCTTTATTTGATCATGGAAGAAGATTGAAGTTCACAAAAATCAAGAATTTAGGGTTTTTGCAAATGTTGACTTTTTGGGCATAGTTGACTTTTCAAGAATGCTTCATTTTAGGTCATTTTTCAAGCTTTGATTATTGATCCAAAAATGCTTCAAATGGAAAAACTTTGGTCATGAAAGTTGTAGATCTCATCTTTCCCTTTTCAAAAAGTACAAGAACATGATCAAACTCTTCTTGGATCAAAAGTTATGGTGTGACAAAGTTGGCTAAAATCATTGATTTTCAAGGCATGCCTCAAATGAGAATTTTGCAAAATCATGGACCAAGGCCAATTGCAACCTCTAATTCATTTCAAACCAGTATGCAAACATCCTCTAAGTCATGAAAATCAGAATTGAGCCAAAATCACATGTTCATGGTTCATGTAACAAGGTTTTCTTTCATGAAGTACAAAAAGGCAACAACTTGCAAAACACTCATGACACTTCCCTCAACTTGCTGCCTTGGCCTTTGAACCTTGCTAGCTCTCTCACCACACCATGCTGCGCCAGCCCTAGCCTTTGTACCAAGCTAGTATCAAGCCCATGCCTCTCTTACAAGAAATTTGACTTTTGGCAAAAGCAAACATCCCAATCACCACAGGCCATGTCACATCCTCTGGCCACTTGCATTTGTTTATTGTATCCTTTGGCAAGCCATAACACATCTAGCAAGGCTGAAACATTTCATAACACAACACTCACAAAAACACTTCATTTTGCATATTCCTTCGAATCTGCCTCCACAGCATACAAACACAAAAACCATCTTCACCAATCATCTGGCCATGCTTCATTAAGTAGAAACCACCAAAGTTCAAGCCTGAAACCAACCTGACCTGAGCTTCACCATTCCCCACCCTCAGAACCAGAACTCTTCGAATCCCTTCATCCAGCCATCAAACACTTCATTTTTCTTCACCAACAAGTCAAGCACATCACAAGGAGTCAAAAGCACCCTTCACATTGACCTGAGGCTGCCTGTACAAAGATCCCCATTTCTGTTACACCAGAGTTGGATCTTTCAAGCCAGACACTCTCCAAGCTTTCTGAGCCTCATTTTGCATTCAGGGGATTCAAGGAAGCAAGCTTGCACAAGAAAAAGCCCAGAAAGCTCACAAACAGAGAAGCTTCATCTCAGGTGAGCTTCATGAACTTTTTTCCCAGAAACTGTTTTTTAAGTTCTTTTATGATGCCTTGTGTTCCTCTGATCATGAATGTATGCTTACTTTTGCAAATAGTGTAGAAACCAGCATGTATGAAGCTTTTGAACATTTGCCCGTGTTTTGCATTTTGATTCGATTCAGACTTATGGTTGAAAATAAATGAATTTAGGTTGAGGGTTTAGGTTTAGATTGATGAGAGAGTCATTTTGGTGAAAGGAATTTGTTGTTTGGTGACCTACAGAAGATTCTAGGGTTTTGGCTCGCCGGAGAAGACGACCGGAAGTCTTCTCCGGCAGCCTGAAGGTCATTAGCCCTAATCTCAGGTCATTATGGCCATTTGAATGTGGAGCGTAGATTCCCCTTGACTTGTTGACTTCCCGCTGGTTTGGATGGCCCAGATCTCTTCGTTTGCCCTAATCCTCATACTTAACTTAATTAATCATTAATTAAATTAATTTGATCTGAATCAATCACAGCCACTGGATCTGGCGCCAGTCAACCAATTCAAATTCAGAGCTCATCCTGGCCCTCCACGCATTTGACTTTCATTTTATTTTATTTTAATTTCATTTTATTTCATTTAACTTGCATAATTAATTTAAAATAGTAGAAAATTTCTAAAAATTATGAAACTTTTTCTCCTAAGGTTTATTAATTTTTATGACTCAAAAATATTTTTATTTTATTTTTTATCATTAAAAAAGTATTTTTAAATATTTAAAAGATTATTTTTAATTGATTAATGGAAATTAATTAATTAAAAATACTTTTAGGTATTTAAAAATCACCAAAAAATTCATGAAATGTTCTAAGACATTTAGAAACATTGTCCAACCTTCAAACCAAATTTCTTTTTTGATCTTGATGCATCTTAAGAATTTTTCATTGAATTAAATCATATTTTGTGCATTATTTTGATCATAAGTTCAAAAATTCATTTCTGCCTATCTAAGAAGAGTTGGACATTGATTCTTTTTGCATTGCATTGTGTTTAGCATGTAGTTTCTAGGATTAAATGGCCATGATTTGTTTCCTCATTTTCAATTTGTTTGACATTTCTTTTGTTTAAGAACCCTAAAAAACCCTAATAACTTAGAAAATTCATATCTTGAGATTGGTTAAGAGTTGAGACCTCCCCTTTGGACCTTGGTTTAGTATAGGTTTAGGGTTTCTTTGGGTGGCATTTTCCATTTTTTATCTTAGGGTTTGCTTCTGTTTTTGGTTTTTGTTTGTTGTTTGATTCATAAACCCTAATTTGGGCTTCCATTTGCATACCTCTTGCATCCTCTTGCATAACATGACTTGTCTTTGCATTTTATGCATGCTTGTGTTCCATTTGACATCTTAAGACATGTAGGAAGCATGTTTGATCATTGCCTCACATATTTGCCATGTCATTTGCCTTGTATGCTTCATAACTTTTCATGTTCATTCATGCTCCTTAACTTGCATCATCTGCATCCATGATCTTGTATGAACATTCCCATGTGCTGCCTCATGTTTATATCATCTCATAGCATCATTATCATAATCAACATGCTTCTGGTTTTGTTTTGCTTCATACCATTTCATCCCATCTAGCATTGCATTGCATTTCTTCCTAACATTTCAGGTGGTAAGTAACTTGAGAAGTGAATTTGCCTTCACTTCTCATAACTTTTCTTCTCATTCCTCTTGCATCCATGCTGCATTTTTATATGTGTTTGAGATTGAGCTTGCTCATTCCTCTTCTTCTTACTTTCTTTCTTCAAGTGACTTGACTTCTTGAATGAAGCAAGTCACTTTGCTTCTCTTGATCCTGTTCATCTGCTTCCTGGTGGCTCCTTTGAGGATTGTTCTTGCAAACCACACAAACCTTAGGAACAACCAAGCATGACAATGAATTAGGGTTTTGATTAGTCTCCCCTCATAGTTTTACCTTTGTGTCTCTCTTTTGAGTCTTCTCTTCTCATCTCATAATCAGGGACTAAACCCTAAAGGCTTTAAGGCTTTGTGATTAAGCTTATGCCTGCATCCTTCTCTTAGGATGGAGTGTATAACTTTAATCCTAAGTGTTAAACCCTTAATGTGTTTAACTCCCTTAATCAATCCATCTAATAATCATCAAGACATCACACTTGTAACTTGGGCCTTGCATTAGGGTTCTAATTCTTCCTTAACTGGTTAAGAAGGACTAACCCTAGTGTTAATGGACAAGTCCCCCTCAAGTTGTCTTACAAATCATAAAATTCACTTCATCATCTTACCATTAAATAAAATCCACTTAATCAATGGCTTGTTTTGTCATGAGTTTAATCCCTAATCATGGATTAAGTTGAGGAGCATTCCTCAGCTTAAACATTCTCATCTATTATCCTTCTATTAGGATGGTGTAATGAGTCTGTTTAATCCCTGATTATGGCTTAACCTCATTACTCAACACTAAACAAAAACACCAAAAACACCTAAATAATCACAAGTAGGTTAATGATCTTGATCCTACACCAAAGGTGATTAAGTGTGAGAATCTGACTTCACACTTAAGGTACTCTCATTACCCCTAATCAGAGGGAAGATGTGATGAGTTTACTAAATCCATTGGTTTAGACTTAAGCTCATTAACTTATGACAAAAATCCAAAAAAGCAATAAAAGACTGAAAACACAAAAACAGACAATAATCGTCTCCTTCGGGATTCTTTTCTCATCATCTTCACTCACAAACGAGAGCTCGCTTCTTCCGTCTAATGCAAGACAGTTTGCACCTGAGCCAGACAGGTCATACACTTGAGCATGGACAAGTAAGCAGTTCACAAGTCAATTCATCTTTCAGTCTCTTTGGGTCGAACTACGGTGTTCTGACTTCCTCATTGCACGAGAGGATACGTAGGCATAACTTAACAGTTATCGAACAAAAGTCTCTGTATATTCCCCCTCTTTCTAGCCTTATTCTTTTAAGCCTCATGATCTTGAGCATTCCATTCATTTCTTACACTGACACTTCATTTATACACTTCACTCTCTTTTACACTGACACCTGTACATCCTTTTCCAGCTCTTTTATGCACAAATTGCACTGACACTACCCCTTTATAGCACAAATCTTTTAAGCGTGGATCCCGTCGAGTACGACGGACAATCTGGGTGCTAATACCTTCCCAGGTTGTAACCAACCCCCTTTCTCAGTCTCTCTGGTTCGCAACCGTCTTATCCATGTCTTTCCAGGTCTATGCAGCATTACCTTTCCTCCGGGATAAAAATGCCTAGCTGGCGACTCTTTTCATCTCCAGTGAGTTCACGGCTGTGTGTTCTCATTGTCCCTCTCGCCGACCGTTCGCGTCTGTACCTTTATTTGGGCCAGTCTCATCTTTTGGGAGCGACACCCATCAGTCACAGTATATTTGTGAGCCTTCCCCTTATTCACGAGCCCCGGGTTCATGGCCTTGAGTTGCTCGGTAGCATTGTTGAAGCCTTCTTTGAAGATGGCCACAATGTCCTTCCCGAGCTCCCTGACCCTACCGATCAGATCACTACGAGTACGCAGTGCCAGCTCCTCCTCAGTCTCATCATCAAGAGGGCGGATCACCCCCTCCAGCAGCTCAAGCCTCGTATGGAGATGACCATTCTCCTCGACAACCTTTTTGAAATCGACTTCCTACTCCTTCAAACCTTTGTTTTCTTCTTTCAAGGCATCTCGTAAACTCTTGACCTTGTCTAGCTCAGAACTCAACCCCTATTGGAGCTTATGCTCCTCCTTGTAATCGGATAACTCCTTGGAGATCTTGTCCCTCTCAGCTCTCATAGACCGGAGTGCTTCCTCCGCAGCCTCCAGCTCGGCAACAAAGCTAGTAGTTTCAGACAAAACCAGAGTCGTCTCCATAACCCGGATGACGGTGACGATATCCCGATCCAGACCAGCCTGCCTGTCCGACACCTCCTGGTCGAGCAAAGCCTTTGCTTCAGTGGCCGCCACCACGACAGTGCCTTCAGTGTTGAAGAAATCCCGCTCTTGATAACAAGGGGCAACTGATAGCTCCCCTGATCTCCAGATGACATAACTCCCACAGCAACTGACCGGGCCAGTGAACCATTGGTCCGCAGGCATTTGGAGTGAGGAGAATTGTCGAATGGTGAAGGACTATCCAGTAGAGATATTGGACTGATTTGTTTAGGAGAATTAGGGGTCATTCTAGAAGTATTGGAGCCACTCAACCCCTCCTGGAAACGACCTTTAACTTTCTTCTTTTTTGAAGTTCTGACTGGAGCCCCAGCCTGATTGGCCAGCTTCAATGCCCGTTCCCTGGTTGTGGGCATATGACCTGTAAAATAAAAACGAATCAGCAAAACATATAAAGTAAAAGAAGGAGCAAGAGGGTCGAGAGATGCTACCTAATAATCGAATGGCTTCCTCGTACGTGTTACATTCGAGCATAACTTTGGTTTTAATAAGTCGAGGTTCTACGATGGGCAATCCATCATCACCTAGGTAAGGATTGTTTGATCGATCCACCCAAATTGCGGGCTTAAACTAAGGACATAATTTACCCGTTTTTTATAAGCCAACATTTCCTCGGTCCCCAGGCTCGCATGTCGGACCCGGTAATGATTGGTAGGTAGATCAAAATGATATGGATGCCATATGAGGGGGATCTTCGACATCAATTGCTCCACACCTTTGGCATCCCATTTATAGAAATATAGGTTGTCGAGGGCTCTTTGGGTGATGGGTTTAACTGAATACCACCTATCCTTGAAGTTGCGGACAAAATCAACATATGTCTTGAACAACCTCGAGGGCTGCTTGAAGGACACCCAGTTGTGCCGACCATGACCACCCGAGCGCTGCAGATAGAAGACACGGAAGAAAAGTGGCAACGTACTACCGATCCCGAGATACCAACAGACCAGATCGAATGCCCGGGTGAATGTGATAGCGTTGGGATTAAGTTCTAAAAGCGCCAGCCTGAGCCATCAATAGACCCCCATCTAGAAATCATCGAAAGGAAGTCTCATTCCCGCCTCCCGGAAGGCGAACTCGTACATCGCAAATTGTTTCCCCATGAAACGCGAACATATCCGCTCTTCTACTCGGGGAGCATAACATTGTCAATTGGAAGTATCCTCGAGGCACAATACCTCGACTTCCGTAAATGCAGGGACGCTTTCGTCGATGAACCTAGACTCCGATTCCAACGGCTCGTCGGTGACCCACGAGAGATCATTCTGGCCAGACGGGGAGGCGACTACATTCCCTTCCCCGGGATGTCTTGGGTTAGTTGTACCTGAAAAGAAGAAGGAAAATGTGAATTCGATGTCGCATCAAATACACCTTTCCACTGCAATTCAAGTGAGAGTGCGGAGGGGCTAAATGTCCAACGTACTCGTATTAAAGTTGCCCGGACCAACAAAGGGATCTATAAATATTTCGCCCGAGGCATTCATGAAATGCCTGAGGTCTCTAAGGAAATCAAGAAATTTCCGCTCGACGCATTCATAGGACGCTCGCGACATTCATCTAATCATGTTGATTTTGTCCGGTCCATTCATCTAAATATGTTAATTTTACCCGACTCATTCAGGTTGTGCCCGAGGCATTCATACGCAAACCCTAGAAATACGCCTAAAACAAAAATCTCCTTACTTTAGGCGAAAAAATCGCCACTACAGTTACCTACAAAGCGTGTAAATTCTAAGAAAAAGGGGATTCGAAGAGTTACCTGACATAGCGATGGCGGTGAGATAACGGTGGCGAACGGCAGCGACGACGGTGGTTATGCTTGAAATAAAAGTTATTGGCTGGAAGTACGATTAACCGTAGGAGCGAAAAAGTGAAATGAAATGGTCCCCCTCACCTTTTGTACAATAGGAACGCGTGAAAGGATGCGCCTAGGTAATAATTACCTAGGTTCCATAGGTCGGCCAAAATTCAATACGCCGTAGCACGGGAACCGAAGCGACACACATTGAATTCCTTAACACGTCACCTTGAAGAAGTCTGAACAACGTCGAGCACCTACAAACTTCCCCGACACATAAAAGTGTCGCGCGCTGGCAAAACGCCCCGACACGAAATGGTGTTCGCGCGATCTCCGGTACAATCTTGTGCTCATCACGACTCATTGAATCCATCCCCCCTGAATGACTCATCAACTCGACAGGTTAAATCCTTTATGTGTGAACATTTGACCCCGACTGCTCGCTTTGTGATGCAAGTTCATCCCCGACAAGTTAACTATGCCCGAATAGCTCTCTCTTAAATCATCGCTCCGTCACAGAGCTTCGACTTGGGGGGCTCCTGTTCTGGACCGGGCCTCCAAGACATAGCTGGGCATAGGCCCAAAGCCTCCTAGACCAAGCCCCAGTCAGTCGGGCAGACACATATATGGTCGGGCAGAATTTGATCAGGTCGACCAACTCCCAACGAAGTCGAGCAGCCACCTCGACTTAACGTATAGGTGCTATAGAGAATATGTCTCCCTCTCACCTGCCACATCATCCAACTATCCACTATTGTCTCCTGAAAGATAGGGGCAGTTGGACCAATGGCAAGACCATGTGCTAGGTCTTACACGCTCCTACGTGTACCTTGGCAGTTCTTCCTTGAGCCTAGCTGATCCAGCCCAAGGAAGAACTTTGGCCCATCGCTGGGGGCTCACTATAAATACCCTTTTTCACTAAAGGGTCAGGTATTCTAAATTACTCTATCTTAACACTTCTATACCCAATCTCACTTAAGCTTCAAAGTGTCTTGCAGGTACACCCCCTTTCTCTGTCCAACACTCAACTTCTTTGTGCTCGACCTCTAGAAGGCCCTTCTGATCAGGTAAGATCAAGATCCCACATGCATATTGTAACACCCCAAATTTTCCCTCTTCTTTTTAGCATCATCATCATATCATAATCATCATTAACATGTCATATCATTAACATTTTGCATTGAAAAATGAGGCATAACACTCGCCTGTTTTAGCATAAGGTGTATGATCAATCATCCAGGAGATTCGAAGCACTACAAGTCAAAGTCAAGAGCATGGTGACATGTCAAGAAGCTCACAAGACCTTTTGCACAGGCTCCGTATCATGGTCGAAACCCTAAAAAAGAATAGAGGATCAAAATCAGATCAAAATGGTTGGCGTCGGGTTATTATGGAAGTTTCCCACCAAAAGGAGGGAGAATTTAAAATTCACTGGCGTTAACCGGCTTTGGTTAACGACTGCAAATTTTGATTTCCAGCAGCATTTTTAAGCATGTGTTTTTGGCTCCAATTTTCACTTTTCTGATTTTTATTCATTTTGAATTAAGGAGAAGGATCTAGAGCATTTATCTAAGCCTAATTCCAATGCTAAGTCCTAATCACTTTCTAAGCTAATCCCAAACCATATTTTTTGGATCCCAAGCCAAAATTTTGGGCCCCAAACCTAAACCATATTAATTCCATTTCCCTCCAAACCAAGGGAGAGCTATCTCATAATTCCCTTCTCATTTTCTGAATTTTCATCTCTCTCACCATTCTCTAACTTTTTTCTCTCAATTTTCCAAATCACTCAAGTTCCTCTTTGAAGATCACAAAACTTTGCCTTAAAGCTTGTAAATCTTGGAACTAGACTTCCATCCATAGCTTCTTTGCATCAATTTGCTGGTTTTTCTACTTGGTTCAGATCTAGTTTGGAGATTAGAAGTGCTTTTGGAGCCAAAATTCTGCATTAAGATCCTTTTCTTGCATTTATTCTGCATCCAGCTCAAACAATAATTACTAAAGCATACCTCAGCTTTGTAGGTTGGTGTAAACACCCAAAATTTTCCCTTACCTTTTTCTCACACCATGGCTTGTGATTTTTCATTTTTGCATAAGCATAAGTGTAAACACCCCAAATTTACCCTCACTCTTTATCACACCATGGCTTGTGATCTTTCATTTTTGTATTAGCATAAGCATGCTACCTCACATTGCATTTTTGTTTCATCTGCATAGTTCAAGTTCATTTGCATCTAGGGTTTGTGATCTGAGCAATCCAAGATTTCATCTGAGCCACCCCAAAGGCCTGTACGCTTTCCAAGAGGATCCATGTGTGTTCTACCATCATATTATACTCCTCAAAGTTCATGGAAGTCACGAGATCACAAGAACTGGCAAGGCATGGAAGCAGAGCTAGGGTTTTCACTACACAGATGACCAAAATTAGGGTTTTGGTTTCAGAGGCCTCAACTCCAAATTTTTGGGCCATTCTTGTTTCTAATGTTCTTAAGATGTTATAAGGATCATGTGTACCAAGTGTTATGAATAAATTCATGGTGGAAGTTATATGTTCACTGGGTAACTTCTTGAGCAAGTTAAGTCAAAATCAGGACATCTGAGGCCCCCAACAATGCGAACCAAAGGGGTATTTTCATCAAATTGAAGTTCTATGATCTTTATTTGATCATTGGAGTGCTTGGAAGTTCACAAATTTGAAGAAATTTGAGCTAAACCAAAAGTTGCCAAAATTGGAAATGACTTGAAATGCAAACTTTCCATTTTGGGTAAGTTTTTTAACCTCCTCTTTCTTAACCAAAAATGCTTCAAATGAAAAATTATTGGTCATGAAAGTTGTAGAATAGGTCTTTTCCTTTTCAAAAAGTACAAGAACATGTTCTAATTCATTATGGAACATAAGTTATGATCCTTCAAAGTTGGCAAAAATCCTATAATTTTCAAGAATGCACCAAAGAGGGATTTTTGCAAAACCACTTGCCAAGGCTTCTAATGACTTCTAATGTGCCCAAATACTTCATAGCATGTTCAAGCAACTTCTAAAACTCAGAATTGGCCCAAGAATTGGATCATTTTATGGCTTGTGAATCAAGAAACAACAAAGAGGGAAAAGTTGCAAGAGCCATACTACCACTTGCCTCAGTCATTACAGCTCATCAAATCTGATCCATAAGCTTTCCTTGATCTCAGCTGAGCCCAGCCAATCCCAAATCCATCCCGGACCCGTGCCCATACCTCAAGTACAACCAAGCTTGACTTTTTGCAAATGAAGCCATACCAATCAGCATAGGCCACAACCACTCTTTTGACCTATCAAGACATGATATGTGGACATTATGCAAGCCATAACACACAAGACATTGGCCTGAAACTCATCACAACAAAAGAATCCCAAAAACACTCAAAACCATGAGCTCTTCGATTCTCCCTGCTCAAGCATCAAAACTTCATACAAACTTCACCAATCATCTCCATACATGCTTCATTTGCATTTATCCTCTTGTATGATCACACATATGCATCTTGTATGTCTTTGCATCATATAATAGCATCATTTACATCATGTGTATGCTTCTGGTTTTGGTCTTTGCCCTTACATTTGCTTCATTTCATTTAATTCTTTTCATATTGCATCTTGTACTAACTTTTCAGGGTTAATGGTAAGTTGTCTGGGAGGTGGATTTGCCTTCACCTCCCACCTCTTCTCATCTCTTCACATTGCATTCTTACTGCATTTTTGTTTGTCTTTGAGTGGGCTTGCCTCACTTGTGTTTCTTTTCCTTTCTTCCTCTTCTCATCTCTTTCTTTTAATCTTGCTTCTCCTTGGTGGCTTCCTTGAAGACTTCTCCTTTTAAGCCTCACAAAACCATAGGATGCCTAAGCATGATAACTTCTAGGATTGATAGTTTCCCTTAGAATTTTTCCTTTAAGACTTCTTTGTGTCTCTTTTCTCATCTCATCATTAGAGACTAAACCTTTAAGGTTTTAAGACTTTGGAATTAGGGTTATGCCTGCATCCTTATCTTAGGATGGAGTGTATAACTTTAATCCTAAGTGTTAAACCCTTAATCTGTTTAAACCTCTTAATCAATCCATCTAATAATCACTAAGACATTAACTTGTAACTTGGGCCTTACACTATGGTTCTATCTCTTCCTTATGGTTAAGAGGGACTAACCCTAGTGTTTAATGGACAAGTCCTCCTCAAGTTGTCTTACAAACCATAAAATCCACTTCTTAATCTCACCCTTTAATTAAAATCCATTTAATAAAGGCTTGTTTTGTCATGAATTTAATCCCTAACCATGGATTTAGTTGAGGAGTATTCCTTAGCTTAAGGGTTCTCATCTATCATCCTTATCTTAGGATGGTGTAATGAGTCCACTAATCTGTGATTAGAGATTAAACTCATTACTTAACACTAAATTAAAAAAAACAAAAACATCTAATTAATCACAAGTAGGTTAATGATCTTAATCTTACATCATCATGGTAATTAAGTTGAGATGCTTATCTCATACTTAAGTATTCTCATTATCCCTAATCAGGGAGGATATAATGAGTTTACAAGCCCTTGATTTAGGCTTAAGCTCATTCACTTATGAAAAACACCAAAAACAATAAAAAACTAAAAAACACAAAAACAAACAATAATCGTCTCCTTCGGGATTCTTTTCTCATCACACTCATTCATAAACGAGAACTTTCTTCTTCCGTCTAATGCAAGATAGTTAGCACTCGAGCCAGACGAATCATACACTTGACTTCCTCATTGCACGAGAGGATACGTTGGCATAACTTAAATGTTATCGAACAAAAGTCTCTTTGACCTTCCCCCTCTTTCAACATTATTTTCAAAGCCTCAGTTCCTGAGCACTTCACTTCTTTTTGCACTGACACTTGTATATTCTTTTCCAACTTTTGCACACAGATAGCACATACACTACCCTTTTAAAAACAATATTTTAAGCGTGGATCCCGTCGAGTACGATGGATAATCCGGGTGCTAATACCTTCCCATGTTGTAACCAACCCCCTTTCTCAGTTTCTCTGGTTCGCGGCCGTCTTATTCATCTCTTTCTAGGTTTATGCAGCATTACCTTTCCTTCGGGATAAAAATGCCTAGCTGGCGACTCTATCTATTTCAGTTCATTTTCTCTTTTCGCCGACCGTTCGCGCTTGTACCGGGATGCAAATCTTCTGGAGTGACAGCTTGGCGACTCTGCTGGGGACCCTTATATTGCAACCAGGGATTCTGGTTCTTTTTGTGGGTTCCTCCTAACGCTTGTTTGATTTGTGTTTACGGGGGTGTTATGTGCTACTTGTGCTTTTTGTTTATTGCTTTATTTATTGCTTTCTGTACAGCTTTATTTATTGCTTTTCATTTATAGTTTTATGCATTTCATACTGTCATTACCATTTGTGTTGGATCTGTTGTTTCCTTGGTGGGAGGGATTGTTGAGTGATTAAGGTTCCATACCGGGAGCCTGAGTGACACATAGGATAGAGTGGCTTCATATTATTTCCCATTCCATTTCGGTCTGGTGCGGGAATATGAAACACGGTTCAGACATGGGTTTCTTCTTGAGAACTTTGTGCTACGGATTTCCTATAGTACTAGGGCTATCTGGGAAGCCTGCTAAGTCTGGATGACCTTTTTATGACCTTCAGCATCTGAGGTGAATTAGAGGAGGATCTTTTATGATTATTGTAAATACTTTACCGCCGGGTTAGAAGTGTTTACACTTCTCATAACTGATCCAAGTCTGTGGATCCTTGTTCTAGAACAATACATGTGAGGGGGTTGGAATGTTTACAGGTTTGCAGAAACCCTTGGCCTCATCATACCCAGTTACCAGTTTTGTTTAAGAATGCATCATTTTAGAAAGTTCTTGTGAAACCCTGGACTTGTGACTCTTTATTTGAGTCCCCCACCTGGTTACTGGTTTTCTAAGCCTCCATCCGGACTTATGAACACACATGGACCCTATCAAGGCAGATAACAGATCCAGAACTTGATCACAAACCCTTGCATATCATTCTGCATACATAATTTTGCATCATTTAACATTTGCCTATTTGTTTTACAGGGTATCCATCTTCTTATCTTTGGTTTGGTTTTGACCTGTTCTACTGCTCAGATTCCCCCAGTTATTCTTCTCCAGCACCTTCATCAGTTTATCTTCATCAGAGACCCTTCTCCAGTTATCTACATCAGTCTTCAGCAGCTACCTTCATCAATGGTTTCCTCAGTTTCTTCACCAACATCCATTATCAGCATGGACACTTCCAGGAAGAGCAACATCACCTATCATTTCTTTGAGCCCACTCTGACAGGCATCAGATAGATCCAGTCTCTCATCACTCCTGATCATGTCCCATTATTCAGGGAACATTATGGAGGCATATTGGACATGATCATGGACCTGGATGCATCCCAGAGGAACATGATTCACACTTGCTTGCAGTTTTATGATCCTCCTCTCAGATGTTTTACATTCCTTGATTTTCAGTTGGGACCTTTGCTAGAAGAATTTTCCATGTTGTTAGGTGTCCCCATCAGGAGAGGGATCCCTTTCAACCTTGAGATAGTTTCTCCCAAGAATGAAGATATAACTAAGGCATTGCACTTGGAGCATACCCTCATTGATCAGAGCATGACCACTAAGGCTGGAATTCCAGGCCTTCATTTGGATTTCTTCATCTCCCAGGCCACCCAGCATGCTGCAGCAGGGAAATGGGAAGTTGTTTGTGCTCTCCTAGCCCTCAGCATATATGTAGTTATCTTGTTTGCAGACGAGCCAAAGTTTGTAAGCAAGAGTGCTATTCACCTGTTCTTACTGAGGAATCCAGTTCCTACCCTGCTTGGAGACTTTTATTATTCAGTACATCAAAGGAATGAGAAACAGAGGGGAAAATTGGTCAGATGATGTGCTCCCCTCTATTACTGTTGGTTGTTAAGACACTTGCCAAAATTAGACACTTTCCTGAACCCTCATCAGCCAAGGAATTGGGCAAAGAGATTGATTGCCCTCACATCAGAAGACATCAGATGGTGCACTCAGAGCACCAAGGGTAAAGACATCATCACTAGCTGTGGGCAGTATCCCAATGTACCCTTGATTGGAGTAAAAGGTTGCATCAACTACAACCCCTTGCTTTTTAAGAGGCAATTAGGGTATCCTTTGGTTCATCCCCCAAAAGGGCAAGACTTAGTAGAGACCCTCTATTGTGACATCCAGCACAACCTTGCCATTGTCGGACAGGCAGCCTGGGCCTGGGACAATATTCAGACTAAAGGGACAACCATTCTGGGCAAGTGCAACAATATAGCCTCAGCACAGTCTCTTGACTGGTCTCGTGTCAGGGGGCAGATCACCCGGATGCCGTTCACCTTAGAGGATACACCTGGACCATCAACAGTGCAGCCTACAGCTACTGTTAGCCTGGAGGAGTTTGAGAAGTTAAAAGAAAGGAATACTCAACTCTCTGAAGCCTTGAAGAAGACCCTCTGGGAGAGGAATGACAGTCGTTTAGATAATGAAAGGTTAGAGAAGCTCCGAATTTAGCACTTGACCATGATTGAAAAGACGGATGACTACATCAGAAAGGCTAGAGCAGGGGAGTTAGTACTGAAGAATGCTTGCAAGGAAGCTAAGACTCAGAAGGCCAGAGCTGAGCATTATTTGGAGGAGAGCCAGGTTAGGTGGATCAGGATCACTGAGGCTCGTACACAGGAAGATCAAAGAACTCAAGCTAAGATAGAGCAACTGGAGGATAGTGAGAAGAAGAATCAGGCAACTTTGATAGCAGCACAGAAGGAGATCTCTGAGTTGAAACTCCGAGCGGGGTTGAAGAGGTCAAAGGATCAGGATAAGCACAAGAAGTTGACCAGTGCCATTGCCACCTGGAACCTCCTCATCAGGACTATCACAGAGCACCCAGTAGGTCCAGTGACTGAGGCTCTCCTGAAGGAAGTCAGGGAGGATGACTTTGGATTGGATGTTTGATATCCTTGTACTTGTATTTCCTTTTGTTTGTACTTTTGCTTTTGTTGTTGTATTTTAACCCATCATGGGAATGTTATTGTAATCAAACTATGTATCTTCACTCTTTGTAATATATGGTTTGTATTATTTGTGGGTTTAATCTCTTTACAACATCATCATTTCCTCGAGGTCTGGGAAGGTCAAAACCAAAGTACCAAACCGGATATCCTTGGAAGGAAAATAGGCATCCTGCATTGCATACTAACATCTTTTCTTTGTTTTGTAGGTTTTTGTTTTTGTGGTTGTTTCTCACTTTGTTGTGGTTTCAGGAAACATTACTCGCAAAAGAGTGTTCCCTGTCAATAGAGTGCACCGGTATCCGACAAGAAACAACCTTCCGGGATTACAAATGGATTAGGTTCAACAAGACTTGACTGAAGTGAGGGCCCAGATGGCCAATGAGAGGATAGAGATGAGGGCCCAAATGAATCAATTTATTACAGTGATGACTGGTTTGGCTCAAAGCCAGGAAAGACTGAGGGAGTTGGTTGAGCGACAAACTCCTGAGGAACACCATCCAAGTATAGGGGTTACCAGTAACAACGATCACGTGCAGCTTCGCACTGATCCCCCAGAGTTTGGACCTCATCTGAATCCAGACATCAATGCCATAAGAAACACCCCAAGGTAACACTACTGGAGGAAGGGCCTTGCAGGAGGACCCTCAAGAAGAACAGTTTACTGTGGTTGGGGCTGGAGACGAAGTTTACGACCATCGGTTGGATGAAATTGCAGAGAAGCTAAGGTCTTTTGAATCCCAAAACTCTCTAGCTTTTGATGTCATGGACATGGGATTGGTGGAAGGGGTGAGAATTCCTCACAAGTTCAAACCCCCTTGTTTTGAAAGATATAATGCCACATCCTGCCCACGTACCCACCTTCAGTCTTTCTTGGGGAGATTGAAAGCCTACACCATGGATGAGAAGTTGTGGATGTTTTACTTCGAGGATAGCTTGACAGGGGCATCCCGGGAATGGTATTCTCACTTGACCAAAACCATAGTAAGAAATTGGAAAGACTTGGCGGAAGCTTTCATCTGTAAGTATCAGTATAATCTGGACATGGCTCCAAACAGAACCCTTCTGATGGGAATGTCACAATCTTCTCGTGAAAGCTTTAGAGAATATGCCCAAAGGTGGAGGCAAATAGTTGTGCTGTTCAACCCCCGATGTCAGAAAGGGAGATGGCAGATATGTTCATGAATACTCTCCAGGGTACCTATATTGACAGATTGGCTGCATTTTCTTCCACCAACTTTGCAGATGTGGTGATAGCTGGAGAAAGAATTGAGAGCTTACTGAAGATGGGAAAGATCTCCGACAACGGTGCCAGTTCAAGCAGTGCAAGGAAACCATTTGTTGGGCCCCGTAGATCTGGTGAAACAAACTATGTGCACATGGGAAAAGGGAGACCCCAATATCTGCTCAGATCAATTGTTGTTGTCACTATTCCTACCCCACCTCCTCAGTATACTCAACAACCACAACATTTTTCTCAACAACCACAGTTTCCGCAACAAAGATCCTACAACAACAATAACAACAATCAACAACAACGCCCTTTTCAACAACGGCCATCTCAGATCAACAGGGTGATTAACCCTATTCTAATGCCATATGCTACATTGCTACCACAACTCCTAAAGCTCAATCTTGTTGAGTTAAGGACATTAGCTCCACCTAATCCTCAGAACCTTCCGAGAAATTATGATTTCAACGCTAGGTGTGCTTTTCATTCCAATTCACCTGGTCACTCCACAGAAAAATGCAGGGCTCTACATATGAAGGTCCATGATCTGGTAGATTCAAAATTCCTGAACTTTACACCACCTCCCAATGTCATGAAAAAACCTATGTCGAGCCACAGTGGGCCAAGGATTAACGCTATAGAGGAAGGCTCCCCCATGAGTTTAATAGAAGATATTGCAAGAGTTCAGACACTCTGGCAGAAGTTAAAGCCCAACTTTTGAAATGCCAAGTGTTTCCAGGTTGTGAGGCCTGTTGTAAATCTTGCAAGATTTCCGTAAATGGGTGTGCAAGCTTGAGGAATGACATCAATGACTTGATTAAAGAAGGCATTCTACAAATAACCACAACAGCTTCTACAACACCAGCAACTCCTTGTACAAATGACTCTTCTACAACTGCAACAATAATTATTCCTACCGATTCATCTACAACTTTAGCAACCACTTCTTCCATCACTTCAACAAACAAAAGTTCCATTTCATCTCCTTCTACAACTTCAGCAATCGCCAACAATGAAGTCTCCACAGTTACTATCTATTATGACCCTAAAACGGTCCCAAACTCCAGCAACTTTCAACAATCTCAACAATAATTTCAGTAACAATCAAGCTTCAATTCATCACCACCAACATCTACAAGAAGTCCTGTCACTATATTTTATAATCCACAGACAATAACGATTCCAACTTCTGCTGCAGTGAGCCCAGTCACCATCATGGTGCAAGGGCCAATTCCGTATGATAAAGACAATGTTGTACCATGGCATTATGGTGCTGACCTTTACTGCAACGAAGAAAAAGTCCTTCTTGATTCTCCAGTTCCTACTCCCCAAGTGGATAATGTCGGGGGAGGCGGAGGCTTTTCCCGAAGCGGAGGTCTCTTCGCGTCACAAGTTCCCAGAACTAGTACTGAGGCAGAGGCTGTTGCCAAAGCCAAAGGGAAAAGTGTGATACCTGAAGAACCTGCACCAAAAGAGACTCATAAATCATCCTTTGATCAGGATGTGGATGAATTCATGAGGATAATTAAAAGAAGTGACTACAAAGTTGTGGATCAGCTCCTCCAGACTCCTTCTAAGATCTCCATCTTATCCCTGCTGTTGTGTTCTGAAGCTCACCGGGATGCATTACTTAAAGTTCTGCACGCCGCCTACGTGCCAGAAGAGATCACAGTGAATCAGCTCGAGACAGTGGTGTCTAATGTCAATACTAGCCATGGGCTAGGCTTCACCAATGCTGATTTAACAACAGAAGGACGTCACCACAACAAGGCTTTGCACATAACCCTAGAGTGCAAAGGAGCTGTACTCTCTCATGTTCTTGTGGACACTGGGTCTTCACTCAATGTCTTGCTGAAGAAAGCTCTCGTCAAGCTCGAATATGATGGTATAGCTCTCCGACTAAGCAATCTGGTGGTCAGGGATTTTGATGGCTCCAAGAGGTTTGTTCTTGGAGAGGTGGAGCTGTCAGTGATAATCGGTCCGCAGGTCTTTCAGACTACTTTCTATGTGATGGACATACAGCCGGCCTACAACTGTTTGTTGGGTCGACCATGGATTCACGCCGCTGGCGCAGTAACGTCGACCCTTCACCAGAAATTGAAATATGAGTGGGAAGGACAGATTATAACCATCTGTAGTGAGGAGGGCATCTTTGTTAGCCATCTGGCTACATATAAATACATTGAGATGGATGGTGAAATCCATGAAACTATGAGCCAAGGGTTCGAGGCCCTGAATGTCAATGAGGCGACGACTGAAGTATTTGTTGCATCCCAGGAGGATAGGATGGGTACTTCAATTTTCTCTATCAGCAAGCCCAAAAGGTTGTTGAAGATGGTAACGCCCAAGGCTGGGGCAAGCTGCTGCCAGTGGAGAAGAAGGAGGACATATTCGGTTTGGGTTACAGACCATTCCGACAAGATCAATCAGAGGCTGCAAAAGAGCCCAAGTTCATCAGTGGGGGGATGCTCACCCCATATGCTGGTAACAACCTGGAAGACGAGGCGGAAAGCGACCTTAACCTGGAAAGCTGGATACGTCCAAGGATCCCGGGGCGCCAAGTCCTTAACTGGTCTTCCCAGGAAATTATAAGGGTTACTCCTGCAGAGTAATTATTATTTCCTTTCTTTTTAGCATGCATCAAGTTCTGCATCTTGCCCAAGGTGTCAGGACTCATTTTGTAATAGGGCCATATTGTAATTTTGTGCAAATGGATTATCAATGAATATCGGACATCTTTTGCAAATAATTCTCTTTTTCGCTCATTGTCTTTTCATTTTTTACTTTTGTACAAAACAATAAAATGGCACTGTTTTCAAAATAATAACTTCATTTTTTCTAAGCAAGATTAAAATTGATCACTAAAACGAACAAATCTCAAACCTTACAGAGATTACCCTCCAGATTGCACCGACAACAGAACTGCTATGACCTTGTATGACTTCGACAATCCGATTAATCAAGCCGATGAAGGGGTTGAAGAAGACTATGAGTTACCTGAAGAATTAGCTAGATTGTTGAGGCAAGAAGAGAAAGTGATCACTCCTCATCAGGACGAGGTTGAAATAGTAAATCTTGTTACCGAAGAGGATTTGAAAGACGTGAAGATTGGGGCCAGTCTGCAGGCTTCAGTAAAAGAACAACTCATTGACATGCTTCGAGAATACGTCGACGCCTTTTCTTGGTCTTATCAAGACATGCCAGGTCTGGATACGGGTATTGTTATGCACAAGCTGCCATTAAAAGAATATTGCCCTCCAGTAAAGCAAAAGCTACGCCGTACTCGTCTAGATATGGCCATAAAGATTAAGGAAGAGGTACAAAAATAGTGGGATGCCGGTTTCCTTGCTGTAACTAGTTACCCGCTGTGGGTCGCTAATATTGTACCAGTGCCCAAGAAGGATGGCAAAGTACGAATGTGTGTGGATTATCGGGATCTAAACAGAGCTAGCCCAAAGGATGACTTCCCATTACCTCACATTGATGTATTGGTTGACAACACAACTCAGTTCTCGGTATTTTCCTTCATGGATGGTTTTTCTGGGTATAATCAGATCATAATGTCACCCGAAGACATGGAGAAAACAAACTTCATCACACCTTGGGGCACATTTTGTTACAAGGTAATTCCTTTTGGACTGAAGAATGCCGGTGCGACTTATCAACGGGCTATGGTAACGTTATTCAACGACATGATCCACAAAGAAATTGAATGCTACGTGGATGACATGATTGCCAAGTCCCTCACTGAAGAACATCATCTGGTAAATCTGCTGAAGTTGCTCAAGCATCTAAGAAAGTACCAACTGAAGTTAAACCCCAATAAATGCACATTCGGGGTACGGTCCGGTAAACTGTTGGGATTCATCGTAAGTGAAAAGGGAATTGAAGTTGATCCTGACAAAGTCAAAGCCATTCAGGAGATGCCTGCACCTAGGACTGAAAAGGAAGTTTGGGGGTTCTTAGGTAGATTGAACTACATATCAAGGTTCATATCTCACCTCACTGCATCCTGTGAACCCTTGTTCAAACTGTTAAGAAAAGAACAAACGGTCAGGTGGAACGAACATTGTCAGAAGGATTTTGACAAGATCAAGGAGTACCTACAAGAACCTCCTATTCTCGTGCCTCCAATTGAAGGAAGACCTCTAATAATGTACCTGACAGTATTAGAAGGATCAATGGGGTGTGTGCTGGGCCATCATGACGAGTCTGGTCGAAAAGAGTATGCAATATACTACCTAAGCAAAAAGTTTACCGACTGTGAACAACGTTATTCACTGCTCGAGAAAACTTGATGTGCTTTAGCGTAGGCTGCTCACCGACTAAGGCAGTATATGTTGACCCACACTACTCTGTTGATCTAAAAAATGGACCCCGTCAAGTACATATTTGAGAAGCCAGCACTTACCATAAGGGTTTCAAGATGGCAAATGATTCTGACAGAGTATGACATTCAGTACACATCTCAAAAGGCCATCAAAGCCAGTGTGCTATCTGACTATCTGGCTGAGCAACCCATTGATGATTACCAGCCCATGAGATTTGACTTCCCTGATGAAGACATCATGTACCTAAAAGCAAAAGATCATGAAGAGAATGTTCACACTGAAGGGCCTGACCCGGAAGAAGAGTGGAAAATGATGTTTGATGGGGCTGTCAATATGAATGGCCGTGGAGTTGGTGCAGTGCTCATTACACCTAAGGGAGTTCATATGCCTTTTTCGGCAAAATTCCTGCACTAACAACGAAGCTGAATACGAAGCCTGTATCATGGGTCTTGAGGAAGCCATTGACCTCAGGATCAAGACATTGAATGTATTCGTGGATTCAGCTTTGGTAATCAATCAGACCAACGGCAAATGGTACACTCACCAAGAGCTTTTGATACCATACCGTGACTACATGAGGAGATTATTTACTTTCTTCACAACAGTCAAACTTGAGTACATCCCTCGAGACGAAAATCAGTTCGCAGATGCTTTAGCTACCATTTCCTCCATGATCAAGGTTCAAACTGCCAATTTTGTGCCTCGAATTTCGGTATCCAGACTAGACCGACCAGCATACGTATTCTCTGTGGACATTGATAAAGATGACAAGCCTTGGTTCCATGACATCAAACGCTTTTTGGAGGATCAAACATACCCACCTGGGGCATCATCCAATGACAAGAAGACACTAAGAAGGTTGGCCGGTAGTTTCTTCCTTAATGCTGATGGATCATTATACAAGTGCAACTTTGACATGGTTCTACTCAGATGTGTTGATAAGAAAGAAGCAGACTTGTTATGCACGAGGTGCATGAAGGATCTTTCGGTACCCATGCCAGAGGACATGCAATGGCTAAGAAATTATTAAGACCAGGTTACTACTGGATCATAATGGATGCAGACTGTGTTTCCTATGTCAGGAAATGCCTCAAATGCCAGATCTACGCAGACAAAGTGCATGTGCCTCTAAATCCTTTGAACGTGAGGTCTTCACCCTGGCCCTTTGCCATGTGGGGCATTGACATGATTGGAAAAATTGAACTGACTGCTTCAAATGGCCACAGATTCATCCTGGTAGCCATTGATTACTTCACCAAATGGGTTGAAGCAGCTTCGTATGCGAACGTCACCAGACAAGTGGTAGCCAGATTCCTGAAAAGAGACATCATCTGTCGGTATGGAGTACCCGAGCGAATCATTACTGATAATGGTTCCAATTTGAACAATAAAATGATGGCAGAACGTTGTCGGGACTTAAAAATTCAACGTCACAACTCTTCTCCTTACAGGACAAAGATGAATGGCGCTGTTGAGGCAGCTAACAAAAACATTAAGAAGATTGTGTAGAAGATGGTAGTTACTTACAAAGACTGGCATGAAATGATACCATTTGCCTTGCATGGGTATCGAACCTCAATCAGAACATCTATTGGGGCAACACCTTATCAGCTTATGTATGGTATAGAGGCAGTCCTACCTGTTGAAGTTGAGCTACCCTCCTTACGGGTAATGATGGATGTAAAGCTGAATGAAGCAGAATGGGTCCAGTCTCGGTATAATCAACTGAATTTGATCGAGGAGAAGAGGTTAGCTGCAATCTGTCATGGGCAGTTATATCAGAAAAGAATGAAGAAAGCCTTCGATCAGAAAGTCAGGCTTCGGGAATACCAAGTGGGAGATCTTGTGCTGAAAAGACTTCTTCCTCCTCATACAGACCACATGGGCAAATGGACTCCAAACTACGATGGTCCGTTCATAGTAAAGAAGGTCTTCACTGGTGGAGCACTGATGCTCACTACTATGGATGGTGAAGATTTCTCGTCCCTTGTGAATTCAGATGCAGTTAAAAAATACTTCGCATAAATGACCCGCTGGACATAAAAACAGAATATAAGTCCAGGCAAAAATAGGGAATCCCGGCAAGTCAAAAACAGAATAAAAGACTCGGGCAAAAATAAAAAAAATGTACACCCCCTGAGTTGAAAAGCCGTATTGGACAGCTCAGGCAAAAATGGGTATCCCGGTGGATTGAAAACCCGAAAGGGCGATCCACCCAAAATCAGGGAGTAAGCGAACAATTGCATTCTGAATTCGTCTGTATCACTCACAACACGACAAGCTTCGAAAGGATAAAGCATCAGTCAGAATCAACCTTCTTCAAAAAGTAAGATAAGAAGAACGTCAAGGCCATACAGGTCATAACAAAGGAAGCTCACTGGAGCATCGTCAACATTGTCGACACTTTTACTTTTCTCAATTTATAAGCAATCTCCTCATTCCAGGGGATTTGTTTCTTTGACTGTATTTGCCGATTCTGGGCACCCAGATTAATAAAATCAGAATTTTCAGTCACATCTCTTTTTGTACATTTTTTGTTTGCAAAATGTCCAATATTCATAATAAGTACTTGCATAAAACGAATGTGCCATTCTTAATAAAATGCTTCCAGGAAATATATTTACTTTCAGGAATATCTAATTCCTATGACAGAATCCGGTAAGGGATACCTTGGGATACTTGTGCGTCTCTTTTTCTTAACAGGTTGCAGGTATTCAATACACAGCATGGGGCATAACAAGCATCCTTCCCCAGCATACCTTCTCCCCAAGCAGTATCTGGAATGCTTTTTCCCCAGCGGAGTTGTCATAGCTTCCTCATCCCCGACACAGATCTACTCAACAGGAGCATCTTCAGCCAAGTTCCCCACAGAATTTCCAGCCTCTCACCAGAAGAGCAATGCCTGAAACTCTTATTCAACAGAGTGACGGAAGTTTCCTTCTCCCTTGCTGAGTTCTCCTTGCAGGGTAGATCAACCCTTGATCTATTTCCCCAAACAGAGTTATATCTCCAGATCTACCAATGATCTCTTCCCCAGCTGGGATATCTCTCCAAGCATATCAGCCAAAGATCTTTTCTTCAGCAGGATCAGAATCCCGAATCGGTTCCTCTTTTGCATAATCATGGAATTTGCATCATATTCACCAAATAAGCGTAGCATTTCGTCTAAAACAGAGCATTATGGCAAAAATCAAACATTTGCATGATCACAAGTCGGGTTCAAGCCAGTCACCTGCAATTACCATCAGTATTTCATCAGCAAAAAATATACACAAAACTCGTATCCCCTACAGATATAAGCCAAAGCATCCCCTTTGCACTCTCAAACACAAATGCCTGTCCATATTCATATATATTCTTTTCGACACTCGTTTGTGTCGTCTTATCCCCCGCAGGTCGCCAGAATACCTTTTGCACTCTCAAATATATATACCGATACATACTCTTTTGACACTCGTCCGTGTCATACTTCTCCAGCATGATTTCTAGAACACCTTCTGCAAACAAACACTTACAACACACTCTTTTCTACACCCGTCCGTGTCGTCCTATCCTGACAGAAAGCCAAAGTATCTCTCTTTTCATTCCCAAAACAATGCCTGTTTATATATAGTCTCTTTTGACAGTCGTCCGTGTCATGCATTCCCCAACAAGATTGAACACTCGTCTGTGTCTTGCTCATACTTCACCAACAAACCAATATTCACTCATACTTATACAGAAGTCTTTGACGCTCGTCCGTATCTTGTTTATATATCACTCCCCCACAGATTTGACACTCATCCGTGTTCATTGTTAACCAGGTGGTACTCGTCCGTATCATCATCTTTGAACACGCGTCAGCATTTGTTTCTACCGATACTCGTCCGTATCATGGTCCTAAGGATGCTCGTCTGTATCTTTAATCTATACACAGCGTCAAACACTGCTAGGTGATCATCCTTCACCTCTTGATGATCGTCCTTCATCATTTTATCCGAAGGCCGTCCCCATCGTCGACCTTTTCTATCCGACATTTGTCATATGTTGTGATAAAGAGCAGCCGTCCCCTGCTAGGTGATCGTCCTTCACCTTTGATGACTGTCCCTCATCATTATTTCATTCATTCTTTAAACCGATGGCCGTCCCCGTCGTTGTTTACTTTACTTTGCAAACTTGATGGCCGTCCCCATCATTGCCTTTACTTTAATCCCCAAAGAATCTTGTTTCTTTACCTGATGTTCGTCCCCATCATGATCTTTTTTATTTTTTCCCCAGCTTATCGGCTGTCCCCGTCATTGCTTTATCCCCAGTAGTCGTCCTCTGCTCGATGGTCGTTCTCCATCGCCCGCATTTGATAATCATACTTTACTACCTTTTGCAATTTATATCGCTTTTATTCTTCTAGATTAAAGAAATAAAAGGTTTAAGTGTTTGACGTTGTGTATAGATTAAAGATGCAAACGAGCATCCTTAGGACCATGATACGGACGAGTATCGGTAGAAACAAACGCTGACGCGTGTTCAGAGATGATGATACGGACGAGTACCACCTGGTTAACAAAGAACACGGACAAGTGTCGAATCTGTGGGAGAGTGATATATAAACAAGATACGGACGAGCGTCAAAGATTTCTGTATAAGTATGAGTGAATATTGGTTTATTGGTGAAGTATGAGCAAGACACAGACGAGTGTTCAATCTTGCTGGGGAATGCATGACACGGACGAGTGTCAAAAGAGACTATATATAAACAGGCATTGTTTTGGGAATGCAAAGAGAGATACTTTGGCTTTCTGTGGGGATAGGACGACACGGACGGGTGTCGAAAAGAGTGTGTTGTAAGTGTTTGTTTGCAAAAGGTGTTCTGGCAATCATGTTGGGGAAGGATGACACGGACGAGTGTCAAAAGAGTATGTATCGGTATCTGTATTTGAGAGTGCAAAAGGTATTCTGGCGACCTGCGAGGGATAAGACGACACCGACGAGTGTCGAAAAGAATATATATGAATATGGACAGGAATTTGTGTTTGAGAGTGCAAAGAGGATGCTTTGGCTTATATCTGCAGGGGATGCGAGTTTTGTGTATATTTTTTGCTGATGAAATACTGATGGTAATTGCAGGTGACTGGCTTGAACCCGACTTGTGATCATGCAAATGTTTGATTTTTGCCGTAATGCTCTGTATTAGATAGAATGCTACGCTTATTTGGTGAATATGATGCAAATTCCATGATTATGAAAAAGAGGAACCGATTCGGGATTCTGATCCTGCTGAAGAAAATATCTCTCGCTGATCTGCTTGGAGAGATATCCCAGCTGGGGAAGAGATCATTGGTAGATCTGGAGATATAGCTCTGTTTAGGGAAATAGATTAAGGGTTGATCTACCCTGCAAGGAGAACTCAGCAAGGGAGAAGGAAACCTCCGTCACTCTGTTGAATAAGAGTTTCAGGCATTGCTCTTCTGGTGAGAGGCTGAAAATTCTGTGGGGAACTTGGCTGAAGATGCTCTTGTTGAGTAGATCTGTGTCGGGGATGAGGAAGCTATGACAACTCCGCTGGGGAAAAGACATTCCAGATACTTCTTGGGGAGAAGGTATGCTGGGGAAGGATGCTTGTTATGCCTCATGCTGTGTATTGAATACCTGCAACCTGTTAAGACAAAGAGACGCACAAGTATCCCAAGATATCCCTTACCGGATTCTGTCATAGGAATTAGATATTCCTGAAAGTAAATATATTTCCTGCAAGCATTTTATTAAGAATGACTCATTCGTTTTATGCAAGTACTTATTATGAATATTGGACATTTTGCAAACAAAAATGTACAAAAAGAGACGTGACTGAAAATTCTGATTTTATTTATCTGGGTGCCCTGAATCGGCAAATACAGTCAAAGAAACAAATCCCCTGGAATGAGGAGATTTCTTATAAATTGAGAAAAGTAAAAGTGTCAGCAATGTTGACAATGCTCCAGTGATCTTCCTTTGTTATGACCTATATGGCCTTGACGTTCTTCTTATCTTGCTTTCTGAAGAAGGTTGATTCTGACTGATGTTTTATCCTTTCGAAGCTTGTCGTGTTGTGAGTGATACAGACGAATTCAGAATGCATTTGTTTGCTTACTCCCTGATTTTGGGTGGATCGCCCTTTCGGGTTTTCAATCCACCGGGATACCCATTTTTGCCTGAGCTGTCCAATGCGGCTTTTCAACTCAGCGGGTGTACATTTTTTTTATTTTTGCCCGAGTCTTTTATTCTGTTTTTGACTTGCCGGGATGCCCTATTTTTGCCTGGACTTATATTCTGTTTTTATGTCCAGTGGGTCATTTATGCGAAGTATTTTTTAACTGCATCTGAATTCACAGGGGACGAGAAATCTTCACCATCCATAGTAGTGAGCATCAGTGCTCCACCAGAGAAGACCTTCTTTACTATGAATGGACCATCATAGTTTGGAGTCCATTTACCCCTGTGGTCTGTATGAGGAGGAAGAAGTCTTTTCAGCACAAGATCTCCCACTTGGTATTCCCGAAGCCTGACTTTCTGATCGAAGGCTTTCTTCATTCTTTTCTGATATAACTGCCCATGACAGATTGCAGCTAACCTCTTCTCCTCGATCATATTTAGTAGATTGTACCGAGACCGGACCCATTCTGCTTCATTCAGCTTTACATCCATCATTACCCGTAAGGAGGGTAGCCCAACTTCAACAGGTAGTGCAAATTTATCTTGTTTGTCTGTTAAGCCAGGCGCTTACATCCTGCACAACTAATTCATGTTTGAATAGGGTCAGCTGTAAACACCCCAAATTTTCCCTCACTCTTTATCACACCATGGCTTGTGATCTTTCATTTTTGTATTAGCATAAGCATACTACCTCACATTGCATTTTTGTTTCATCTGCATAGTTCAAGTTCATTTGCATCTAGGGTTTGTGATCTGAGCAATCTAAGATTTCATCTGAGCCACCCCAAAGGCCTGTGCGCTTTCCAAGAGGATCCATGTGTGTTCTACCATCATATTATACTCCTCAAAGTTCATGGAAGTCACGAGATCACAAGAACTGGCAAGGCATGGAAGCAGAGCTAGGGTTTTCACTACACAGATGACCAAAATTAGGGTTTTGGTTTCAGAGGCCTCAACTCCAAATTTTTGGGCCATTCTTGTTTCTAATGTTCTTAAGATGTTGTAAGGATCATGTATACCAAGTTTTATGAAGAAATTCATGGTGGAAGTTATATGTTCACTGGGTAACTTCTTGAGCAAGTTAAGTCAAAATCAGGACATCTGAGGCCCCCAACAATGGGAACCAAAGGGGTATTTTCATCAAATTGAAGTTCTATGATCTTTATTTGATCATTGGAGTGCTTGGAAGTTCACAAATTTGAAGAAATTTGAGCTAAACCAAAAGTTGCCAAAATTGGAAATGACTTGAAATGCAAACTTTCCATTTTGGGTAAGTTTTTTAACCTCCTCTTTCTTAACCAAAAATGCTTCAAATGAAAAATTATTGGTGATGAAAGTTGTAGAATAGGTCTTTTATTTTTCAAAAAGTACAAGAACATGTTCTAATTCATTATGGAACTCAAGTTATGATCCTTCAAAGTTGGCAAAAATCCTATAATTTTCAAGAATGCACCAAAGAGGGATTTTTGCAAAACCACTTGCCAAGGCTTCTAATGGCTTCTAATGACTTCTAATGTGCCCAAATACTTCATAGCATGATCAAGCAACTTCAAAAACTCAGAATTGTCCCAAGAATTGGATCATTTTATGGCTTGTGAATCAAGAAACAACAAAGAGGGAAAAGTTGCAAGAGCCATACTACCACTTGCCTCAGTCATTACAGCTCATCAAATCTGATCCATAAGCTTTCCTTGATCTCAGCTGAGCCCAACCATGCCCAAATCCATCCCTGACCCGTGCCCACACCTCAAGTACAACCAAGCTTGACGTTTTACAAATGAAGCCATACCAATCAGTATAGGCCACAACCAGTCTTCTGACCTATCAAGACATGATATGTGGACATTATGCAAGCCATAACACACAAGACATTGGCCTGAAACTCATCACAACAAAAGAATCCCAAAAACACTCAAAACCTTGAGCTCTTCGATTCTCCATGCTCAAGTATCAAAACTTCATACAAACTTCACCAATCATCTCCATACATCCTCAAGATCATTTCCCAACCATTAAACAAGCCTAAAACCTCAAGAATCAAAAACACGATTTCTTCTTCCACAGAACCAAAGCTCACAAACCAAGTCATATAAACTCTTGTAAAGCTTATCAACATCACCAAGGAGTTCATTGGAGAGGATTTGCACAAGGGAGAGGTCCAGAAAGTACCAGGTTGCAAAGCTCCAGCTCAGGTAGGCATCTTCAAACTTTTTTCCAGAACATGCATTTCTTGTTACTAAATGAATCTATGAGCTCTCCTAATCACCATGATGTAGTTTGTTTTGAAAATGACTGAGAAATAAGGATGTATCGTGCTTCTGAAAGTTTTGTGAAATTTTCCGTTTTGCTTTGATTCATGTTTTTGATGTAAAATAAATGAGTTTTGGGGCTGGATTCATGTTTAGGGTTGTTAGATGTTTGATTCTGGAGAGTTTGAGAGCTTGGGGTTGCGTTTTGAGTGAGATAGCATGAAGGGGGTGCCGGAGAAGATGACCGGAGCTTGCTCCGGTCACCTGAAAGTGATTAGAGTTATTAATTAGGGTTTTAGCCAGGTTTGAATGTGAGCCCTTGGATCTTTGCTTCGAGCGCGTACGAATGGTCAGGATTGCACCACTTAACCCTAATCCTGATTAATTAAATTAATTAGGATCAATTAATTTGGAATTTCCAGATTCAATCCTAGCCATCCAAATGCGCGCCAGTCAATTCCCACCAAATTTGTTTGAATCTCAGCCACTGGATTTGCATACTTCCCATTTTAATTATTTTTATTTCATTTTATTACATTTCTTTTGTTTAATTTATTTAAAATATCAAAAATCATTTAAAATTTTTTTTTTTGCATTTTAGTTTCAAATATTTTTATCAACCTAAAAATAATTTTTATTTTATTTTTTGCATTTAAAAAGTATTTTTAAAATATTTAAATGTTTTATTTTAATTAATTAATGGAAATTAATTAATTAAAATAGCATTTAGGTTTCTAAAAATTACCAAAAACATCATGTTGCATCTTAACACATTTAGAAACATTTTCAAACCCTTCAAACAAAATTTTTTTTGGTTTTGATCATAACTTGACAATTTTCTTTGAATTTAGGGTTCATAAAATCACATTTTTAAACTCTAACCTTTGAAGAGTCTTTTCTGCCTAACCATGAAGGGTTTGAAGATAGTTCTTTTTGAATTGTTTTACACATATCATTTAGTATCTAGGATATTTTTGGCATGAATTTATCTTGCATTTTCAATTTGATTTGCATTTTTTCTTTTGAAGCACCCAAAAACCCTAGCAAACTTAGAAAAATCATAACTTTCAATAGGTTAAGAGTTAGACCTTATCCTTTGGGGTGTGATATCATAAGGGATTATGTTTTTTTTTGAGCTCATTTGCAATTTTTTATCATGTCATATGCTTCTGTTGTGGCCATTTAAATCTCATCCTTTCATGTAACCCTAATTTTGCATCTTTACTTGCATCTTCCATTGCATTGCATGAACATATGAACTTACCATGCCATTCTAAGCATTTGTATGCTATCTTAGACATCTTAAGACATTTCTTGAACATTTCTTGATCATTTATCCATACATTTGTTATGCTTTGCATCCATTTCATTTCATAAACATCCATGTGTTTACATGCTTCTTACATGCTTCATTTGCATTCATCCTCTTGTATGATCACACATATGCATCTTGTATGTCTTTGAATAATATCATAGCATCATTTACATCATGTGTATGCTTCTGGTTTTGGTCTTTTCCCTTACATTTGCTTCATTTCATTTCATTCTTTTCATATTGCATCTTATACTAACTTTTCAGGGTTAATGGTAAGTTGTCTGGGAGGTGGATTTGCCTTCACCTCCCACCTCTTCTCATCTCTACACATTGCATTCTTACTGCATTTTTGTTTGTCTTTGAGTGGGCTTGCCTCACTTGTGCTTCTTTTCCTTTCTTCCTCTTTTCATCTCCTTCTTTTCATCTTGCTTCTCCTTGGTGGCTTCCTTGAAGACTTCTCCTTTTAAGCCTCACAAAACCATAGGATGCCTAAGCATGATAACTTCTAGGATTGATAGTTTCCCTTAGACTTTTTTCTTTGATTCTTCTTTGTGTCTCTTTTCTCATCTCATCATTAGAGACTAAACCTTTAAGGTTTTAAGACTTTGGAATTAGGGTTATGCCTGCATCCTTATCTTAGGATGGAGTGTATAACTTTAATCCTAAGTGTTAAACCCTTAATCTGTTTAAACCTCTTAATCAGTCCATCTAATAATCACTAAGACATTAACTTGTAACTTGGGCCTTACATTAGGGTTCTATCTCTTCCTAATGGTTAAGAGGGACTAACCCTAGTGTTTAATGGACAAGTCCTCCTCATGTTGTCTTACAAACCATAAAACCACTTCTTAATCTCACCCTTTAATTAAAATCCATTTAATAAAGGCTTGTTTTGTCATGAATTTAATCCCTAACCATGGATTTAGTTGAGGAGTATTCCTTAGCTTAAGGGTTCTCATCTATCATCCTTATCTTAGGATGGTGTAATGAGTCCACTAATCTATGATTAGAGATTAAACTCATTACTTAACACTAAATAAAAAAACAAAAACATCTAATTAAACACAAGTAGGTTAATGATCTTAATCCTACATCATCATGGTAATTAAGTTGAGATGCTTATCTCATACTTAAGTATTCTCATTATCCCTAATCAGGGAGGATATAATGAGTTTACAAGCCCTTGATTTAGGCTTAAGCTCATTAACTTATGAAAAACACCAAAAACAATAAAAAAACTAATAAACACAAAAACAAACAATAATTGTCTCCTTCGGGATTCTTTTCTTATCACACTCATTCATAAATGAGAACTTGCTTCTTTCGTCTAATGCAAGACATTTAGCACTCGAGCCAGACGAGTCATACACTTGAGCATAGACAAGTAAGCAGTTCACAGTCAAATTTATTTTTCAGTCCCTCTGAGTCGAACTACGATGTTCTGACTTCCTCATTGCACGAGAGGATATGTAGGCATAACTTATCTGTTATCGAACAAAAGTCTCTTTGTCCCCCCCCCCTCTTTCAGCATTCTTTTCTAAGCCTCAGTTCCTGTGCACTTCACTTCTTTTTGCACTGACACTTTTATATTATTTTCCAGCTTTTGCACACATATAGCACGTACACTACCCCTTTAAACACAATCTTTTAAGCGTGGATCCCGTCGAGTACGATGGATAATATAGGTGCTAATATCTTCCCAGGTTGTAACCAACGCCCTTTCTCAGTTTCTCTGGTCCGCGACCGTCTTATTCATCTCTTTCTAGGTTTATGCAGCATTACCTTTCCTTCGGGATAAAACTTCCTAGCTGGCGACTCTATCTATTTCAGTTCATTTTCTCTTTTCAACGACCGTTCGCGTTTGTACCGGGATGCAAATCTTCGGGAGCGACAATAAGCATATCATATCCCACTACATAGTTCATTTCATCTGCATCTAGGGTTTGGATCTGAGCAATCCAAGAAGTGATCTAAGCCATCCACAAAGTCCTTGAAGCTTGCCAATAGGGTCCATGTGTGTTCCATGACCACAATCTGCTCCCCAAAGTTCATAAAAGTCAAGGGATTACAAAGCATGGTAAAGGCATAGAGGCAGACTGAAGATTTCCTGCACAGATGACCTAAAATTAGGGTTTTGGTTTCAGAGGGTCATCATCATCATTTTGAGTCTCTATGATCTTTATTTGATCTTAGAAGTGGTTGGAAGTTCACAAATTTGAATAATTTTGAGCCAAATGCAAACTTGCTATTTTTGGAAATGACTTGTAATGTAAACTTTCCATTTTGGGAAAGATATTCAACCTATACTTTCTTGACCAAAAATGCTTCAAATGAAAAATTCGTGGGCATGAAAGTTGTAGATTATGTCTTCCCATTTTCAAAAAGTACAAGAACATGTCTTGATTCATCCTAGAACTCAAGATATGGCCTTTCAAAGTTGGAAAAAATCCTATAATTTTCAAGTTCATGCCAAAGAGGGGTTTTTTGCAAATTTAAGTCTTAAGCCATTTCATGACCTCTAATTGACTTCTAAGCTTCATTACATGATAACACAACATTGCTTGACCAAAATCATTCCTTGGATCACAAGTTTCCATAAGCCATTTTTCACAAAATTCTTAAAGAGGGTTTTTTTGCAAAACTGATTTTTAAGACTTTGTGTGACCTCTAATCCACTTCAATGCATCATAGCAACACCATACAACATGCCATGACCAAAATTCATCCTTGAACCAACCAATTTCATGACCAATTTCTTCAAACTTCACAAAGTTGTCAATTTGCAAAACCTTTTCAATCTCACCATTCAATCATCACAACTCATCACAATCAATCCTATGGTGCTCCACAAACTCAGCTGAAATCAATGCAACCCTAGAACAGCTTCTGCCATGGCCCATTCTTGTAGTACACCAACTATTTACTTTTTGGCCAATTGCTCCATACCATTCCCACAGTGTTATACAGTCTTTATGGCTCATTGCATTTGTTTATTCATGGCACAAGGATCATAAAACATAACACACACAAGCCTGAAAACATACCATATTCAGATTGCAAGAAAATCACAAAAAACTTCCCTTCTCCGATTCTCTCAAACCAGCCATCAAACCTCAAAAATTTCTTCACCAATAAGTCATACATCATCGACAGAACAAAACCCAACCCTCAAAAAGACCTGAAACATCATAAACACAAACCTCCAATTCTGCTACACCAGAACTGGAGATTTCAAACCAGCCATTATAAAAGCTTTTGAAGCATTCCAAAAGCACTAGGAGGAACAGGGGAAGCAGTTTGCACAAGAGAAAGGCTCTGAAAGTCCACATTTGGAGATCTCCAGCTCAGGTAACCTCAAGAACACTTTCTCTCAAAACCTTATTTTCTTGTTCTAAAATGAAAATACATGTTGTGGGGTTCATCATGATCTTTTTAAAACTGAAAATGGTGGAGAAATGAGGATTTCATAGGCTTCTGAAAGTTTGTCCAGTTTTTATTTTTTCTTCGATTCACCATGTTTATGAAGCTTAAATGATGTTTGTTGGGTGATTTGAGTTGCATGGGGGCAGGGGATCATTTATGGGAAGTTAATTTGGGGTGGGGTGACCTGTAGAAGGATTTAGGGTTTTGGTGCCACCGGAGAAGATGACCGGAGCTTGTCTCCGGTCACCTGAAAGTAATTAGCCCTAATTAGGATTTAGTGCCCAGATTGAATGAGGACCCTTGGATGCATGGTTAGCTTAAGCCTTGGACAGACCAGATTAATTCATTAATGCTAATTTCTGTTTAATTAAATAAATCAAAATTAATTAGCCAGAAACCATCCTGATCATTCATTAACGCGCGCAGTCAACACACCTTTCCTCAGTTTGAATCCTGACCTTAAGATCATTTGACTTTCATTTATTTCATTTTTATTTCATTTTATTTTCATGTCTTTTGTTCATTTTATTTAAAATAGCAAAAAACATCAAACAATTCTCAAACTTTGCATTTTTGTTTCAAATATTTTTCTTAACCTGAAAACATTTTTATTTTTATTTTTTGCATTAAAAAGTATTTTTAAAATATTTAAATGTTTTATTTAATTAATTAATTGATTTTAATTAATTAAATATGCATTTAGGTTTCTAAAAATCACCAAAAAAATCATGAAGCATTCCAATACATTTAGAAACATTTTCAAACTCACTGTATAAAATTCTTTTTAGGTTTGCTCACCTTTTCACAATTTTCTTTGAATTAGGGTTCTTAAATTTCACATTTTTAAACCCTAACTTGAAAAATTCATTTCTGACTGACCATGATGTGTTTGAATTTGATTCTTTTTGCATCGTTTCACATGTTGCATATAGTTTCTAGGTTATTTTTCTCATGATTTTATCTTGCATTTTCTATTTGATTTGCATTTTCCTTTAGAAGCACCCAAAAACCCTAGCAAACTTAGGAATTTCATAACTTTCACTAGGTTAAGCTTCTGACTTTCTCATTTGGGGTGTGATCTTGTATAGGATTAGGGTTTGTTTGAGCTTGATTTCAATTCTTTATCATGCTAAATGCTTCTGTTTTGGTCATATGAATCTCATGTTGTCTTAAAACCCTAATTTTGCATCTTCATTTGCATTCTCCTTTGCATATCATCATCATCATCATATGAACTTTCCATGTCATTCCATTCTTTTGTATATCATCTTAGACATCTTAGGACATGTTTAAAACATTGCTTGATCGTTTCTTCATTCATTTTCTATGCTTTGCATCCATTAGATTCCATGAACATCCATGTGTTTTAATGCTTCTAAACATGCTCCCATTGCATCTCATCCTTGTATGATCATTCATATGCAACTTGTATGACTTTGCATCATCTCATATGCCATTTACATTGCATATTCACTTCTGACTTTGGTCTTTGCACCTTCATTTGTCTTATTTCTTTTCATTTCATGTCTTATGCATTCATACTAACATTTCAGGTACTTTTGGTAAGTTATTTGGGAGGTGGATTTGCCTTCACCTCCCACCTCTTCTCATAATTCATATGCATTCTTACTTGTCTTTGAAGTGAACTTGCTTCCCTTATGCTCCCTCATTCCCAATTTCTTTCTTTCAAGTTACTTATCTTCTTCAGGAAGTAAGTAACTTATTCTTCTTCTTCTTTCTCTTTTCATCTGCTTCTTCCTTGGTGGCCTTGAAGATCCTTTCGCTTAAGTCTCACAAACCATAGGATATCCAAGCATGATAACTTTTAGGGTTGTATATAGTCCCCCATAGCTTTTCACCTTTGAGTCTCCTTGAGTCTCTCTTCTCATCTCTTAATAAGAGGCTAAATGCTTAGAGCTTTAGGGCTTTGGAATTAGGATTATGCATGCATCCTTATCTTAGGATGGAGTGTATAACTTTAATCCTTAGTGTTAAACCTTTAATTTGTTTACACCTCTTAATCAAAACACATTAATAATCACTAAAACTTTATCTTGTAACTTGGGCCTTACATTAGGGTTTTATCTCTTCCTTATGGTTAAGAGGGACTAACCCTAGTGTTTAATGGACAAGTCTCCCTCAAGTTGTCTTACAAACTTAAAATCCACTTCTTAATCTCATTCCTTAATTAAAATCCACTTAATAAAGGCTTGTTATATAATGAATTTAATCCCTAACCATGGATTAAGTTGAGGTATCTTCCTCATCTTAAGTGTTCTCATCTATCATCCTTCTATTAGGATGGTGTAATGAGTTCACTAATCTGTGATTAGAGATTAAACTCATTACTTAACACTAAACAAAAACCAAAACATTCTTAATAATCACAAGTAGGTTAATGATCTTAATCCTACATCATCATGGTAATTAAGTTGAGATGCTTATCTCATACTTAAGTAGGCTCATTATTCCTAATTAGGGAAGATATAATGAGTTTACAAGCCATTGATTTAGGCTTAAGCTCATAATCTTACACAAAACACAAAAAACAATTAAAAACTGAAAACACAAAAACACAAAAACAAACAATAATCGTCTCCTCCGGGATTCTTTTCTCATCACACTCACTCATAACCAAGAACTTGCTTCTTCCGTCTAATGCAAGACAGTTAGCACTCGAGCCAGACGAGTCATACACTTGAGCATAGACAAGCAAGCAGTTCACAGTCAATTATTTGCAGTCTCTTTGAGTCGAACTATGGTGTTCTGACTTCCTCATTCCACGAGAGGATACGTAGGTATAACTTAACAATTATCGAACAAAAGTCTCTGTGTTTCCCCCCTCTTTCAGCATTCTTTTTCTAAGCCTCAGTTCTTGAGCAATTCACCTTTTTGCACTGACACTTGTACTTTCTTTTCCTAGCTTTTGCACACAGATAGCACATACACTTACCCCTTTTTAACACAATCTTGTAAGCGTGGATCCCGTCGAGTACGACAGACGATCTGGGTGCTAATACCTTCCCAGGTCGTAACTAACCCCTTTTCTCAGTTTCTCTGGTTCGCAACCGTCTTATCTATCTCTTTCCAGGTTTATGCAACATTACCTTTCCTACAGGATAAAAATGCCTAGCTGGCAACTCTATTCAATTCAACCTCATTTCTCTTTCGCCGACCTAGTGTCTTTTCCGGGAGCGACAGCTTGGCGACGCTGCTAAGGATTCTTATCTTGTAACCAGGGCTTCTGGTTCTTTTTGTGGGTTTCTCCTAGCTCTTGTTTTATTTGTGTTTATAGGGGTGTTATGTGTTGCATGTGCTTTCATTTTTGCTTTATTTATTGCTTTCTGTACAACTTTATTTACTGCAATTATTTATCGTTTTCATTTATTGTTTTATGCATTTCATACTATTGTCATATCATATATATGCTGGATTTGCTGGTTTTTCCTTGATGGGAGGGGTATTTCAGTGAGAAAGGTTCCACACCGGGAGCCTGAGTGACACATAGGATTATAGTGGCTTCATATTCTTTCCCATTCCATTTCGGTCTGGTGCGGGAATATGAAACACGGTTCAGACATGGGTTTCTTCTTGAGAACTCTGTGCTACGGATTTCCTGTAGTGCTAGGTGTCGCTCCCGCCAAATGACACCGGGCCAAGAGGGGTACAGACGCGAACGGTCGGCGAAAGGAGAACATGAAGATGAACTGAAAAGAGTCTCCAGCTAGGCATTTTTATCCCGAAGGAAAGGTAATGCTGCATAGACTTAAGAAGAAATGGATAAGATAGTCGCGAACCAGAGAAACTGAGAAAGGGGCTTGGTTACAACCTGGGAAGGTATTAGCACCCAGATTGTCCGCCGTACTCGACGGGATCCATGCTTGAAAGTTTGTGTTTAAAGGGGTAGTGTCAGTGTTATTCTATGTGCAAAAGCTGGAAAAGAATGCAAGTGTCAGTGCAAAAACTGTGTGAAGTGAAATGAAATAATGTCAGTGCAGGAAAAGAGTGTAAAGCTCAAGACTATGAGGCTTAAAAGAATAAAACTGGAGGAGGGGGAATATATAAAGACTTTTGTTCGATAACAGTTAAGTTATGCCTACGTATCCTCTCGTGCAATGAGGAAGTCAGAACACCGTAGTTCGACTCAAAGAGACTGAAAGATAAATTGACTGATGAACTGCTTACTTGTCTATGCTCAAGTGTAAGACCTGTCTGGCTCAGGTGCAAACTGTCTTGCATTAGACGGAAGAAGCGAGTTCTTGTTTGTGAATGAGTGTGATGAGAAAAGAATCCCGAAGGAGACGATTATTGCTTGTTTTTGATGTTTTCTGTCTTTTATTGCTTTTGGAGTTTGTCATAAGAAAATGAGCTTAAGCCTAAACCAAGGGTTAGTAAACTCATCACATCCTCCCTCTGATTAGGGGTAATGAGAATACCTTAAGTATGAAGTAAACACCTCACACTTAATCACCATGATGTAGGATTAAGATTATTAACCTACTTTCATTTATTTAGATGTTTTTGGAGTTTTTGTTTAGTGTTAAGTAATGAGTTTAAGCCAGAATCAAGGATTTAATGGACCCATTACACCATCCTAATAGAAGGATGATAGATGAGAACATTTAAGCTGAGGAAGGCTCCTCAACTTAATCCATGATTAGGGATTAACCTCATGACAAAACAAAGCCTTTATTAAAGTGGATTTTAGTTAATGGTAAGATTAAGAAAAGGATTTTATGGTTTGTAAGACAACTTGAGGGGGACTTGTCCATTAACACTAGGGTTAGTCCTTCTTAACCAATTAAGGAAGAATTAGAACCCTAATGCAAGGCCCAAGTTACAAGTTTGATGTCTTAGTGATTATTAGATGATTTGATTAAAGGATTTAAACACTTTAAGGGTTTAACACTTAGGATTAAAGTTATACACTCCATCCTAAGAGAAGGATGCAGGTATAACCTTAATCACAAAGCCTTAAAACCTTAAAGGTTTAGTCCCTGATTAAGAGATGAGAAGAGAGACACAAAAGATGACACAAAGGGAAACTAATAGGGGACTAATCAAACCCTAATTATTATCATGCTTGGGTGTTCCTAGGGTTTATGAGGCTTGCAAGAGATCTTCAAGGAAAAGCCACTAAGGAAGAAGCAGGATGAAATGAGGAGAAGCAGAAAGAAGCAAGACAACTTACTTCACTTAAGAAGATAAATTGCTTGAAGAAAGAAAGTGAGGAGAGAACATTAATGAGAAAGCTCACTCTAATACAAGATTGAAATGCAGCAATGAATGCATAAGAGAGGTGAGAAGAGATTGTGAGAAGTGAAGGAAAATTCACTTCTCAAAGACTTACCACCTGAAAAGTTAGCAAAAGAAAGTGAAATGAAATGAGAATGAAATGAAATGCAAAGATGGAAACCAAATCCAGGAGCATGTTCATGATGCTAAAGATGCAAAGAGATGACATAAATGTATGTCATGAAATGAAGATGATCATACTAAGGATGGGAATGCAAATGAAGCATAAAGGAAGCATGAAAGTTCATGAATGTACATGAAATGAAATGAAAGCATAACATGGCAAATGGATGATGCAATGATCAAACATGATTTTAATATGTCCTACGATGTCTTATATGTCATGTGGATGCACAAAATGTCATGGCAAGTTCATGTATGCAAGTTTATACAAGATGGATGCAAATGAAGATGCAAATTAGGGTTATATGATCATGTGAGATGCACAATTCAAAAACCGAAGAAAAACATAAGATAAAAAATTGAAAATGAACTCAAAGGAACCCTAAACCTATACTAAGTTACCAACCAAAGGGGGAGGTCAGAAGCTTAACCTAGAGGGACTTATGATTTTTTCTAAGTTTCTAGGGTTTTAAGGGTGATCCTAAAGGTAAAATTCCAAACAAATTGAAAATGCATTATAAAAATGAAACAAAAATGTTTTTAGATGCTTGAAACCATACATAGCACAATGCAAAAAGAATCATTCACAAACTCACATTGGTTCAAACGTTATGAATTTTTGAAGTTAGGCTTAAAAATATTCAAGTTTAAAAACCCTAATTCAATTGAAAAATGTCAAAGTATGATCAAAACCAAAAAGAAATTTGTGTGGTGGGTTTGTAAATGTTTGAAAATGCTCTCTGAATTTTTTTGTGATTTTTAAATACCTAAATATATTTTTAATTAATTAATTCTCATTAACTAATTAAAAATAACATTTAAATGATTTAAAAATAATTTTTAAATGCAAAAAATAAAAATAAACATATTTTTGGGTTCTGAAAATTAATTAGAGGTTGGATAAAAAATTTCAGAATTTTTTGATGTAATTTTCTATTTTTAAAAATTCGTACAAAATAAAATAAAGAAAATGAAATAAAAATTAATTAAATGAGAGGTATGCTGAATGGAGAGCCAGGATTCAATCTGGGCTTAAAAGGTTTGACTGGGCGCGCATTTGGACGGCCCAGATTCAAACTTCATTAATCCTGATTATTTATTTAATTAAACTTAATTTAAAACTAATGACTCAATCTACACCATCCAATGCACGCGGGAAAGGGTGATCAGACGACCCAGATTCAAACAAAGCCCTAAACCTAATTAAAAACCCTAATTACTTTCAGGTGGCCGGAAATGACCTCCGGTCATCTTCTCCGGCCACACTCTCCCCTGAGAATCCCTATCTCACTCCCTAAGCTACAAAATCATGCCAAAATCTCCAGAAACAATCAATGATCAACAATAAACCATAATCCAGCAACAAATCTCATTTATTTTGCCTCAATATCAAGATTCGAACACAAACATAAAAACTGAAAAAAAATTTAGAACATGCATACACACTCAAATCTTAACAATTCTTCATCATTCAAAGCTCATTGTGATCAGGGAAACAAACTCTACCATTCTATAGCTAAGAAAATGAATTCTGGAAAAATGTTTCAAGAAGGTACCTGAATTTGAGCTTTCTCAGTTTGGGCTTTCAGACCTCCTCTCTTGCGCAAACCATTCCCCTTGACCTCCTGATGAAGCTTTGACACTTTGAAGGAGTTTATATAGGGTGTTTTGAAGGTTTATTCTTCAACCGGCCAAGAATCGTGTTTTGGTTTATGGTGTTTTCAGGCTGTTTTAATGGTTGGGAAATGCTCTAATGGTGATGGTGAGTTGATCTATGAAGTTTGTTTGGATGTTTGCAACTTAAGTGATGAGTTTCAAAGTAATGAAGGCAAGAGGGATTTTTTGTGAACTTGGCTTGTGTAATGTTTCAGGGTCCAAGATTGTATGAAATGGCTTGCCTTTGGTACACATATCATGTCCTGATAGGTCAGAGAGTGGGTGGTGGCCTATGCTGATTGGTATGGTTCAAAATGCAAAAAGTCAATTTTTGTGTAAGTGAAGGCATGGGCTGGTTCAGTGGTGGTTCAGGGGCATGGCTCGAGTCAGCTAGCTTCAAGGAGGTCCATGGAAGTCATACTTTGCAGCTGGCACAAGTGGATGAAGAGATTTGCTCCATTTTGCAATTTTGAAGAAGTTTGGCTCCTTTTGAATTACTTGAAGTTCAAGGCATGAAATGGAATGATTCAAAACACAAATATGATCCTTAGAGGTCACATGAGCATGTTGTGAAGTATTTGTGCATATTTGAAGCCTTTAGAATGCCTTATCATGCCATTTTGCAAAATGCCTCTTTGGTGTAAAAGTGATTTTTATGTGATTTTTCCCAACTTTGACAAGCCATAAATTGAGTTCAAAAATGAATTAGGTCAAGTTCTTGTACTTTTTGAAAAGGGAAAGATCCAATCTACAACTTTCATGACAAAGAATTTTTCATTTGAAGCATTTTTGGTTAAGAAAGAGGAGGTTGAAAAACTTTCCCAAAATGGAAAGTTTACATTACAAGTCATTTCCATATTTGGCAACTTTTGGTTTAGCCCACTTTTATTCAAATTTGTGAACTTCTAAGCACTTCAATGATCAAATAAAGACCATATAACTTCATTTTGATGAAAAATCCATTTTGGGTCCATTGACGGGGGCCTCAGATGCCCTGATTTTGCTCTGACTTGCTCAAGAAGTTACCTAGTGATCAGATGGCTTCCACAATGAATTTTTCCATCAAACTTTTTATGCATGATCCCTATATCATATTGAGACCAATAGAAACAAGGATGACCAAATAAATTGGAGTTATGGCCTCTGAAACCAAAACCCTAATTTTAGGTCATATGTGTAGTTAAAGCTGGCTCTGCTTCCATGCCTTGCAAGTTCTTGTGATTTTCTGACTTCCTTGATCTTGGGAGGATATAATATGATGTTTGAACATCCTTAGACCCTATTGAGATGATTTAAGACCTTTGGAGTGGCTCAGAAGGTTCAGGGATTGCTCAGATCACAAACCCTATATGTAGATGACTTTGAATCAATGCAGTGAAGCAAAAATGCAATATGAGATGATATGATTGAACTAATGCAAATGAAAAGATCACAAGCCATGGTGTGAACTTATTGAGGGAAAATTTGGAGTGTTTACAACTTCCCCTTGTCAAACATGAGTTAGTTGTGCAGGATGTAAGCAGCGGCTTAACAGGCAAACAAGATAACTTGTGGTTGAATACCAAAGACAGTCCAAAATTTGCACTCATTGGGTTAAGAAGAAAAGGGATATAGATTTTAAAAGGAAGTAAAGTATGATTATAAAGATGCGGGCGATGGAGGACGACCATCGGGCAGAGGACGACTGCTGGGGATAAAATTGGTAAGTAAAGCAATAACGGGGACATCCGACAAGCTGGGGAAATAAAGAATATTTGATGGGGACGACCATCAAATATAGTAACAAAAATTATCTGGGGATTAAAGGTTAAGGCAATGATGGGGACGGCCATCAGGTTGAAGAAATAAAATGATGAGGGACGGTCATCAAAGGTGAAGGACGATCACCTAGCAGGGGACGGCTACTCTATTGGGGATAAGGATGAGGGACGGTCATCCAAGGTGAAGGACGATCACCTGGCAGGGTACGACTGCCGAAAGTATCACGGCATAGGACGAATGCCGGATAGAAAAGGTCGACGATGGGGACGGCCATCGGATAAAATGATGAAGAACGATCATCAAAAGGTGAAGGACGATCACCTAGCAGGGTACGGCTGCTCTCAAGGTTTATCATGACATATGACAAATGTCAGATAACAGAATCGACGATGGGGACGACCATCGGATAAAATGATGAAGGTCGATCATCAAAAGGTGAAGGACGATCACCTAGCATGGTACGGCTGCTCAACATCACGACATAGGATGAATGTCGGATAGAAAGGGGTTCTAATAATAGAGACTCCGCTGGGGGAATGATGAGGGACGATCATCAAAGGGTGAAGGACGATCACCTGGCAGGGTACGGCTACCGAAAGTATCATGACATAGGACGGATGTCAGATAGAAAAGAAATTTTGCTTTCTACTGGGGATTTGCTGGGGACTCTTCTGGGGAATGGTAGGCACAGGCGAGTGTCTACATTCAAGAAAGGAAAGGTATAAGTGTTTGACGCTGGGTGTAGATTAAAGATGCGGACGAGCATCCTTAAGACTATGATACGGACAAGTATCAATAGAAACAAACGCTGACGCATGTTCAGAGATGATGATACAGACGAGTATCAACTGGTTAACAAAGAACACGGACGAGTGTTGAGTCTGAGGAGAGATAAGTGGTGTATACAAGATACGGACGAGTATCTGTATGAGTGAAAAATAAGCATGAGTGAGACACATACGAGTGTTCAACTTTCTGGGGAAAGTATGACACAGACGAGTATCATAAGAGGAAGTGTATAAGTTATGATCTTATAAGTGTAAGGGATATTCTGATGTTGTGTGGGGATTAGATGACATGGGCGGGTGTCGAAAGAAGTTTATTATTAACAAGTGTTTGTCAACCATGCTGGGGAAAGGTGACACAAACGAGTGTCAAAGGAGTGTATAGATATTTGTTTGTGGTTTATATTTGCAGGGGAACGATATGACACAGACGAGTGTTGAAAAGAGTATATATATTGATATGTATTAGTGAGTGCAAAGGGGACGCTTTGGCTTTCTGCTGGGACTGTGAGTCTTTGTATACATTGCTGACGGGATGTTGGTATATACTGGTGTTTGATTCAAAACATGACTTGTGATTATGCAGTATGTTTGATTTTTGCCGTAATGCTTCGTATTAGACGGAATGCTACGCTCTGAGGGGAAATATGATGTAAATGCTATGATTATGCAAAAGATACCGATCCGGAATTTGGGTCTTGTTGCTGTGGAGACCTCTGACTGATTTGTTTCGAAAGAATATCCCAGCTGGGGATGAGATCATTGGTAGATCTGATACAGATGATTCTGCTTGGGGAAGTAGGTCACTGGTAGACCAATCTTGGTAATGAGGAGCCCAGCTGGGGCTGTGGATGCTTTCATCACTTTGTTGTGCGGGAAATTCAGACATTGCTCTTTTGGGAGAGGCTGGAGCTCTACGGGGAGATGGTTCCCTGTCTAGCACTTGGCTGGGGAGGGAAAGATCACTGGGCGGTCTTCCTAGATATTTCTGTAGGGATCCTGCTGAGGATGATAATATTTGACAACTCAGCTGAGGAGATGGACACCTTCTGATGCTGTTCTGAAGAGAGTGCTGGAGAAGTGATGCCCGACAGCTCTGATGGGGAGAAAGCAGCTCTAGTGCTGTCTGGAAGATGTGCCAAGGAAATAGTGATTTGGCAGCTTGCTGGGGAGAACCTTTCATGCCCCATGTTGCGCTCAGAATACCTGCAATCCTGTTATGACAAAGAAAAGCACAAGTTCCCCGAGGTATCCCTTACTGGATTCCATCACAGGAGTTTAGACACTCCCGGGAGTAAGTAAAATATTTCCTGCAAGCACGTGATTAAAGGCACGTCTGTTTTTATGCAAACACTATATCAAGGATATCAGACATTTTTGCAAATGAAATAAAAATGTATAAGACGAAGTGTGACTGAAAATCTCATTTTATTAATTTGGGTGCCCTGAATTGGCAAATACAGTCAAAGAAACAAATCCCCTGAAATGAGGAGATTGTTACAAAATTGAGAAACAAAAAGGTGCTGGCAATGTTGATGATGCTTTAGTGAGCTTCCCTTTTGCTATGACTCGTATGACATTGACGTTCTTCTCATCTTGCTTTCTGAAGAAGGTTGATTCTGACCGATGCTTTAACCCTTCGAAGCTTGCCTTGTTGTAGGTGATACAGACGAATACAGAATGCAGTTGTTCGCTTATTCCCTTATTTTGCGTGGATCTCCCTTTCGGGTTTTCAATCCACCGGGATACCCATTTTCGCCTGAGCTGTCCAATGCGGCTTTTCAACTCAGCGGGTGTACATTTGTTTTCTTTATTTTCCCTTATTTTTTTCTGATTCTTTTATTATGTTTTTGACTCGCCGGGATGCCCTATTTTTGCCGGGACTTACATTCTGTTTTTAGGTCCAGCGGGTCATTTTTTTATGCGAAGTATTTTTTAACTGCATCTGAATTCACAGGGGACAGGAAATCTTCACCATCCATAGTAGTGAGCATCAGTGCTCCACCAGAGAAAACTTTCTTTACTATGAACGGACCATCTTAATTTGGAGTCCATTTGCCCCTGTGGTCTGTATGAGGAGGAAGGAGTCTTTTCAGCACAAGATCTCCTACTTGGTATTCCCGAAGCCTGACTTTCTGATCGAAGGCTTTCTTCATTCTTTTATGATATAGCTGTCCATGACAAATTGCAGCTAATCTCTTTTCTTCGATCAGATTCAGTTGATCGTACCGAGAACGGACCCATTCTGCTTCATTTAACTTGACATCCATCAGTAACCGTAAGGAGGGTAATTTAACTTCAACATGTAGGACTACTTCCATACCATACACAAGCTGATACGGTGTTACCCTAGTGGATGTTCTGATTGAGGTACGGTACCCATGCAAGGCAAATGGTAGCATTTCATGCCAGTCTTTGTAGGTGACCACCATCTTTTGCACAATCTTCTTGATATTCTTGTTAGCTGCCTCAACAGCGCCATTCATCTTTGGCCTGTAAGGAGAAGAGTTGTGATGTTGGATCTTGAAGTCCCGGCACAGTTCTGCCATCATTTTATTGTTCAAGTTGGAACCATTATCAGTAATGATTCGCTCGGGCACTCCATACCGACAGATGATGTCTCTCTTTAGGAATCGGGATACCACTTTCCTGGTGACATTTGCATACGAAGCTGCTTCAACCCACTAGGTAAAATAGTCAATGGCTACCAGGATGAATCTGTGGCCGTTTGAAGCAGTCGGTTCAATCTTGCCAATCATATCAATGCCCCACATGGCAAAGGTCCACGGTGAAGACATCACATTCAAAGGATTTGGAGGCACATGCACTTTGTCTGCATAAATCTGGCATTTGTGGCACTTTCTGGCATAAGCACAACAGTCTGCATCCATTGTGATCCAGTAGTAGCCTGATCTAATCAATTTCTTAGCCATTGCATGTCCTCCAGCATGGGTACCGAAAGATCCTTCATGTACCTCGTGCATCAGCAAGTTTACTTCTGTCTTATCAACACATCTGAGAAGTACCATGTCGAAGTTTCTTTTGTACAAGGACCCATCAGCATTCAGGAAACAACTACCAGCCACTCTTCTTAATGTCTTCTTATCATTGGATGATGCCCCAGGTGGGTATGTTTGATCCTCTAAGAAGCATTTGATGTCGTAGAACCAAGGCTTATCATCTTTAGCAATGTCTACGGAGAATACGTATGCTGGTCTGTCCAATCTGGATACTGAAATCCGAGGCACAAAGTTGGCAGCTTGAACTTTGATCATGGATGAAATAGTAGCCAGAGTATCTACAAATTGATTTTCATCTTGAGGGATATATTCAAGCTTGACTATAGTGAAGAAAGTCAATAATCTCCTCGTATAATCCCGGTATGGAATTAGATGCTCCTGATGAGTGTACCATTTGCCGTTGGTTTGATTGATTACCAGAGCTGAATCTCCGAACACAGTTAAAGTCTTGATCCTGAGGTCAATGGCTTCCTCAAGACCCATGATACAAGCTTCGTATTCAGCTTCATTGTTAGTGCAGTTAAAGGTGAGTTTTTCCGAGAATGGCATGTGAACTCCTTTAGGTGTAATGACTACTGCACCAACACCACGACCATTCATATTAACAGCCCCATCAAACATCATTGTCCATTCTTCTTCTAGGTCAGGCCCTTCAGTGTGAACAGGCTCTTCATGATCTTTTGCTTTTATGAACATGATGTCTTCATCAGGGAAGTCAAATCTCATAGGCTGGTAATCATCAATGGGTTGCTCAGCTAGATAGTCAGACAATACACTTCCTTTGATGGCTTTTTGAGATGTGTACTGAATGTCATACTCTGTGAGAATCATTTTCCATCTTGTAACCCGTCCAGTAAGCGCTGGCTTCTCAAATATGTACTTGACTGGGTCCATTTTTGAGATTAATAAGGTAGTGTGGGTCAACATATACTGCCTTAGTCGGCGAGCAGCCCACGCTAAAGCACAGCAAGTTTTCTCGAGCAGTGAATGGCGTTGTTCGCAGTTAGTAAACTTTTTGCTTAGGTAGTATATTGCATACTCTTTTCGACCAGACTCGTCATGTTGGCCCAACACACACCCCATTGACTCTTCTAATACTGTCAAGTACATTATTAGAGGTCTTCCTTCAACTGGAGGCATAAGGATTGGAGGTTCTTGTAAGTATTTCTTGATTTTGTCAAAAGCCCTTTGGCAGTCTTCATTCCACCTGACCGTTTGTTCTTTCCTTAACAGCTTGAATAAGGGCTCACAGGTTGCCGTAAGATGAGATATGAACCGTGAAATGTAGTTCAATCTACCTAGAAATCCCCGAACTTCTTTTTCAGTCTTTGGTGCAGGGATCTCTTGGATGGCTTTGACTTTATCAGGGTTAACTTCAATCCCTTTTTCACTTACAATAAATCCCAGCAGCTTACCGGATCGCACCCCGAATGTGCACTTGTTGGGGTTCAGCTTCAACTGGTACTTCCTAAAACGCTTGAACAGCTTGAAAAGATTCACCAGATGGCCTTCTTCTGTGAGGGACTTGGCAATCATGTCATCCACATAACATTCAATTTCTTTATGGATCATGTCATGGAATAATGTCACCATAGCCCGTTGATAAGTGGCACCATCATTCTTCAGTCCGAATGGCATTACCTTATAACAAAATGTGCCCCAGTGTGTGATGAAAGTTGTCTTCTCCATATCTTCGGGTGACATCTTGATCTGATTATATCCTGAAAATCCGTCCATGAAGGAGAATACCGAGAACTGAGCCATGTTGTCGACAAATACATCAATGTGAGGTAATGGGAAGTCATCTTTCGGGCTAGCTCTATTCAGATCCCGATAATCCACACACATCCGTACTTTGCCATCCTTCTTAGGCACAGGTACAATGTTAACGATCCACGGCGGGTAACTAGTCACAGCAAGGAAATCGGCGTCCCATTGTTTTTGTACGTCTTCTTTTATCTTCATGGCCATATCCGGACGAGTACGGCGCAACTTCTGTTTTACCAGGGGACAGTCTTCTTTTATAGGCAGCTTGTGCATAACAATGTCGGTATCCAGACCTGGCATGTCCTGATAAGACCAAGCAAAAACATTCACATACTCCCGAAGCATGTCAATAAGTTGTTCTTTTACTGAATCTTGCAGACGGGCCCCGATTTTAACTTCTTTCAAGTCTTTTATGTACCAAGATTAACCGTCTCCACTTCCTCCTGATGAGGAGTGATAACCTTCCCATCTTGTCTCAACAACCTGGCTAGTTCTTCAGGTAGCTCATAATCTTCTTCAACCCCTTCATCGGCTTGATTAATCGGATTGTCAAAGTCATACGAAGTCATAGCGGTGTTGTTGTCGGTGCAGTCTGGAGGGCATTCTCTGCAAGGGTTTAGATTGGTTCATTTTAGTGATCAGTTTTATCTTGTTTAGAAAAAGTGAAAATGAAGTTATTATTCTGAAAAACATTGCCATTTTATTTTTGTACAAAAAATGAAAAATGAAAAACAGTGAGCGAGAAAAAAGAGACTCATTTGCAAAAGATGTCCTGATATTCATTAATTGATCGTTTGCACGAAATACAAGATGGCCCGATTACAAAATAAGCCCTGACATCTTAGGCAAGATGTAGGACTTGATGCATGCTTAAAGACAGGAAATAATAATTACTCTTCCGGAGTAACTCTTATAATTTCCTGGGAAAACCAGTTTGAGACTTGGTTCCCCAAGATCCTTGGACGTATCCAGTTTTCCAGGTTGCGTTCGTCTTCTTCCTCGTCTTCCAAAATGTTCACAGCATCCGGGGTAAGCATTCCCCCGCTGACAAACTTGGGCTCCATTGCAGCCTCTGGTTGATCTTGTCGAGTTGGTCTGTAACCCAACCCGAATCTGTCTTCTATCTTTTCAACTGGAAGCAGCTTGCCCCAGCCTTGAGCGGTACCCTCTTCAACAACCTTCCGGGCTTGTTGATATGATGTGATGGAAGTCCCAGACACAGAAGATGCTTCATTGATGTTAAGGGCCTCAAACCCCTGACTCATGGTCTCATGGATCTCCCCATACATCTCTATATACTTGTACGTAGCCAGCTGGCTAACAAAAATATCCTCCTCCCCACAGATAGTGATGATTTGGCCCTCCCACTCGAATTTTAACTTCTGGTGAAGGGTAGACGTAACAGCGCCAGCGGCGTGGATCCAGGGTCTACCCAACAGACATCTGTAGGCCGGTTGTATGTCCATCACAAAGAAGGTAGTTTTAAAGGTCTGCGGGCCAATCAACACAGGTAAATCGATCTCTCCAAGCACCGATTTTTTAGAGCCATCAAACTCTCTCACCACCAAATTACTCGGGCGCAATGCCAAGCCATCATACTCCAACTTCACCAGGGCTTTCTTTGGGAGAACATTGAGTGAAGACCCAGTGTCCACCAGTATATGGGAAAGAACAACACCTTTGCAATCCAAGGTGATGTGAAAAGCCTTATTATGGTTGCGCCCCTCCGTTGTTAGATCAGCATTTGTAAAGCCCAATCTGTGACTGGTGTTGACATTTGCAACCATAGTTTCTAACTTATTAATAGTAATCTCCTCCGGCACATATGCTGCATGCAGGACTTTCAACAATACGTTCTTGTGAGCTTCGGAACACATTAACAGTGATAATATGGAGATTTTGGAGGGTGTTTGGTGAAGCTGGTCCACCACCTTGTAATCACTCCTTTTTATTATTCTCATGAACTCGTCTACATCTTGTTCAAAAGATGTCTTATGAGTGTCTTTGGCAGTTGGCTCTTCGGATACCACATTCTTTCCTTTTGCCTTAGCAGCAGCTTCTGCTTCAGCATTAGGTCTTTGTGTTTGTGAGGTAAAAAGGCGTCCGCTTCTGGTGAAGCCTCCGCCTCCCCCAACATTGTCAATTTATGGTGAAGAGGTTGATGAATCCAGAGTGACTTTCTCCCCCATTGCAGTAGAGATCAGAGCCGTAGTGCCAAGGTATGGCATTACTGCTTTCATAAGGAACATGCCCAGGTACCGTAATGGTAACTGGATTGATCGCTGCAGCGGAAGGAACTGTGATGGTGTGCGGGTCGTAGTAGATCGTGACTGGAGATCCGACAGGAGGTGTTGTAGTTTGCTGTTGGAAATTGTTGTTGTGAATATTTGCGGGGTCATAATAGATTGTGACCGTTGAGACATTTTCATTAATGTTTGTTGGCGTTGTAGAAGATTCCGTTGATAAAAAATGGGTGCTGATGTTGTAGAAGAAAAATTTGTTGAACTCAGATCTGTTGAAACAATGGATGGAAGAACTTCTGGAGTTGTTGAAGAATCGGTAGGAATGATAGTTGTTGCGGTTGTAGGAGAAACTGTTGAAGGAAGAATTGTTAGTGTTATAGGAGGATCCATTGCTGTTGAAACAAGAGTTGTTGAAGGAGCTGTTGAAATAATTTGCAAGATTCCATCTTTGATGAGGCCATCTATGCCAAACCTTAGCTTCTCACAACCATTACTAGCAGTTTTGCACAATTCATAGCATGCCCCACAGCCCGAGAACACTTGGCATCTTAAAAGTTGAACTTTAACCTCAGCCAGTGGTGTTTGAATCTGTGCAACATTATCAATTAGTGTAGATGGTTAGTCCTCTTCAATGGCATTAATCCTAGGCCCACCATGATTAGGCATAGGATTTCTGTTAACGTTCGGAGGAGGTGCGAAATTGAGAACTTTGGAATCGACCAAATCCTGAACTTTCATCTGTAAGGCTCTGCATTTCTCAGTATTGTGACCAGGTGCGTTGGAGTGAAAAGCACACCTGGCATTAACATCATATATTCTTCGGGAGATTGAGAGGATCTGGTGGAGCCAACGTCCTTAACTCAACCAGGTTAAGCTTCAGGAGTTGTGGCAATAAAGCAGCATAAGGCATAGGGATAGGGTTAATCACCCTATTTGCCTGAGATGGCCTCTGTTGAAAGGGACGCTGCTGTTGGTTACTACTATTGTTGTTGTAGGTTCTTTTTTGTGGAAAATGAGATGGTTGCTGATAGTGATGTTGTTGTTGTTGTTGTTGTTGTTTTTGAGGATATAATGGTTGTTGTGGAACCGGAGCCGGGATGGTAACAGCTGCTACTAATCTGTGAGAATATTGGGGTCTGCCCCTGCTTGCATGTATAACATTTGTTTCACCTGCCGTTCAGGGTCCTGCAAAAGGTTTTCTGGGGTTGCTGGAGGAACTTGCACCATTGTCAGAGATTTTGCCCATCTTCAAAAGACTTTCAATTCTCTCACCAGCTATAACTACATCAGCAAAACTGGTAGAGGAGAAAGCAGCAAGTCTATCAATATAAGTTCCCTGCAAGGTGTTCATGAACATGTCAGCCATCTCCCTTTCTGACATGGGTGGCTGGACAGCAGCAGCAAGCTGTCTCCACCTCTGAGCATAATCCCGGAAGCTCTCCCTTGAAGACTGAGACATGCCCATTAGAAGAGTTCTATTGGGGGCCATGTCTAGGTTGTACTGATATTGCCGGATGAAAGCCTCGGCCAAATCCTTCCAACACCTTATAGTGGCCCTTGTCAAATGCGAATACCATTCTCTTGAAGCTCCAGTCAGGCTGTCCTCAAAGTAGAACATCCATAACTTCTCATCCATGGTATAAGCCTTGAGTCTTCCTAGGAAAGATTGCAGATGAATACGCGGGCAGGAGGTACCATTATACTTCTCAAAGCAAGGGGGTTTGAATTTGTGGGGAATCCTCACCCCATCTACCAGTCCCATATCCATTACGTCGAAGCCCAAAGAATTCTGAGATTCCAAAGATCTTAACTTTTCAGCTATCTCATCCAATCTTCTATCATATACCTCATCTCCAGCCCCTATAACAATAAACTGTTCTTCTCGGGGATCCTCCTGCAGGATTCTGCCCCCAGCAGTATTACCTTGAACATTCCTCGGGATGTTAACATTTGGATTCAAATGAGGACCATACTCTGGTGGTTCAATACGAGGCTGCCCCCGTTCATTATTGCTGGTTCCCCCTGTTCCAAGATGGGGCTCCTCAGGTGTCTGTCTTTCTACCATCTCTCTCAGTCTTTCTTGGCTCTGGGCTAAGCCAGTCATGACAGCCATAAATTGAGACATCAAGTTTCTCATTTCGACTCTTTCGTTTGCCATCTGATTTTTGACCTCATTCAGGTCCTGCTGTACGTGCTCCATTTGAATTCCTGGAAGGTTGTTACGGGTAGGGTACTGGTGTGTGCGGTTGACAGGGAACACCCAGCGACGAGCAATGTTTCCTGAGATCACAACAAAGTTAGACACAATAATAATAAACAAAACCTACAAAACAAAGAAAAAAGTCAGTATGCAATGCAGTATGCTTATTTGTTTTCCAAGGTATCCGGTTTGGTTCTTGGTTTTGACCTTTCCAGACTTTGAGGAAGATGCTTGATGTTGTTGAGAAAAGAAACCCAATGGGAACAAACTAAATATATTACAAATGATGAAAAATACATAGTCTGTTTTACAATACATGCCCATGGAGGGTCAAAAATACAACAAAAGGAAAAGTACATCAAAAGGAAATAACAACAAACAAAGAGGAATCAGACATCCAATCCATAATCATCTTCCTTGACCTCCTTCAGGAGTGCCTCAGTCACTGGACCAGTTGGGTGCTCTGTAATGGTCCTAATGAGGAGGTTCCTAGTAGCAATGGCAGTAGTCAGCTTCTTATGTCTATCCTGGTCTTTTGATCTCTTTAACCCTGCTCGAAGCTTCAATTCTGAAATCTCCTTCTGTGCAGCCAACAAAGCTTCCTGCTGCTTCTTTTCATTGGCCTCCAGCTGTTCAATCTTGGCTTAAGTCTTCTGGTCTTCTTGTGCACGGGCTTCGGTGATCCTGACCCACCTAGCCTGGCTCTCTTGCAGATAGTGCTCAACCGTAGCTTTCTGAATCTTGGCCTCCTTGCAGGAATTCTTCAATATTTGTTCCCCGACTCTTGCTTTCCATATGTAGTCCTCTGTCTTTTCAATCTTGGTCAGATGCTCGATCTTGAGGTTTTCCAATCTCTCAATGTCCAGACGACCGTCACTTCTTTCCCAAAGAGTCTTCTTCAAGGCCTGAGATAGCTGCTCATTCCTTTCCTTCAATTTTTCAAATTCCTCCAGACTAACAGTTGCTGCAGGCTATACTGTAGATAGTCCAGGTGTGTCTTCCAAGGTGAAAGGCATTCTGGTAATCTGAACTCTAGTACGAGACCAGTCATAGTACTGAGCTGTAGCAACATGGTTACATCTTCCAAGAATAGCTATCCCTTTTGTCTGAATGTTGTCCCAAGCCCAGGCAGCTTGCCTGATAATAGTTGAATTAGGTTGCACTTCACAGTATAGGGTCTCAGCTAAATCCTGTCATCTGGGAGGGTGAACTAAGGCATATCCCCATTGTCTCTTAAACAATAAAGGGTTGTAGTTGATGCAACCTTTTACTCCTATCAGAGGCACATTTAGGTATTGTCCACAGCTTGTGATAATGTCTTTGCCTTTAGTGCTCTGGGTGCACCATCTGATATCATCTGAAGTTAAGGCAATGAACCTCTTGGCCCAATTCCTCTGCTGATGTGGGTTCAAGAAAGCATCTGATTTAGGTAGGTGTCTGAGTAACCAAGAGTGGAACAAGGGAGCATAGCATCTGACCAACTTCCCCTTTGTTTTTCATTCCTCTGATGGATGGAGTAGTAAAAATCCCCTAGCAATGTAGGCACTGGGTTCCTTAGCAGAAACAAGTGGATGGCATTCTTACTGACAAATTTAGGCTCATCTGCAAACAATATAGCCCCATATAGGCTGAGGACTAAAAGTGCACAAATTGCCCTCCATTCCCCCACTGAAGCCTTCAGGATGGCCTGAGAAGTCAAGAAATCCAAATGTGAACCAGGAATCCCATCTTTTGTTGTCATACTTTGCTCAATAAGGGCAGGCTCCAAGTGCAATGCCCTTGCTATCTCTTCACTTTTGGGAGTAGTCATCTCTGGGTTAAAGGGGATCCCTCCTCTGATAGGCACTCCAATCAACAAAGAAAACTCCTCCAATAGAGGTCCAATCTGAAAGTCTGGAAAGGTGAAGCATCTAAGTGGAGGGTCATAGAACTGCAAGCATGTGTGGATCATGCTTCTCTGAGAAGCATCAAGGTCCATAACCTTATCCAAGATACCCCCATAGTGTTCTCTGAACAGTTGTAACACGGTGGGAGAACTGACTTTAGTTATGTTGCGGATAGCAAGAGTCGCCACCGACTTTTATTTTATCCAAAGGAAAGGCATAAAAGAACAGGAAAGACCTTTTAAAAGATTTTTGGGTCCGGGGGGTAGGTTATGTAAAGGGAAGGTGTTAGCACCCTTTTACATCCATGGTTATCCATGGGCTCTTAGTTACTTAGCTCACTTTGAATTGTTTTTGAAAATGTGAAGTGTGTGAATAGAAATTTTCATAAGAGTTTGATAATGATCCATGTACGGATGCGTAAAAAACTTGTGTTTGAAAATTGTTTGAAATTTGTGAAGTGTTTGAAATTTGTTTTGAAATAGTGAGCAAGTAACTACGAGGAACCTACCCTAAAGTTTAAGTCTTTCTGTTCTTTATCCTTTAAATGGTAAGACTATCCCTATTATTAAGGAATAGGTAGTCATTACCTTGGATGTAAGGGACATATGAGGGACATCTGTTTAATGAAGGCAACTGTGGGGTGTATTAAGCATTTAGGAGGGACTGTCATCGTTATTCGAAAGGGACAAGATCATATTGAAAGGCAACCATTAAGGGACTTGATCTTTGATTATGAAGGGACTAGATGACTTTTCTTTTAAGGGACTTTGCTTTATACACCCCACTTGACCTTTTATTTAGGCAACATTGAGAGGCAACCCTAGAAAGTGAGATGGCGATCAAAGATCGACTTACGTGTGTGAGTGTTTAATTTATATTTATCTTATAATTTAAATGACCTAAATTCAATTTTTAAATATAGTACATGTTTACACTCCCTATTTTACTAACCATAGCATGCAAATTAAATAATTTAAATATTACAAAAATTACATCCAGGAGCATTTACATAATAATAAAAATAAAGCAATTTAAAATAATAGCAAAAATAAATCAATAAGCAAAATATAAATAATAAGTAAAATAAATAAATAAGCAATAATAATTATAATAGGGGTTGGTAATAATAATTAAAAATAAATGGGGTTAGTGAGATAATAATAATAAGCATAATTAAAAAATAAATGGATTAGTAATAAGCATGATTAGTAATAATAATAAACAAAACAAAATTTTAATGGCTTAATAGAAAAATAAGAACAATTATATTAATTAATCATAAAATTTAAAATTATAAACAAATTAAATAAATTATAAACATATTATGAGAAATTAACAAATTTGCAAAATTTTTAGAAATTATTTTTATATATAATTAATTATAAACAATGATAGAATATTTATATATTAAAATAGGATTAATTGTAATTAAATAAAATATATACATAATAATTATGTTTACAAAAATTAGAAAATAAAATTAGGTTTTTAATAATGGTTTAGAAAAGATAAAATAGGGTTTATAAAATTAGGGTTTGTTAAATATTAGGTTTTAACTTACAATAACAATTTATTAATTAAATAATACATATATACATTTTATAATAATAATAACTACTAATTTTTGAATTTAGAAAATAAATTTTTAGAATTTTGAAAATACATAGTATATACATATATTTTATTTTGGAATTATTTAGATATATCATATATATATATACAAAACTATATATAATTTAATAATAAAATAATTGAAACAAACAAAATAAAAGAAAAAAAATGAAAACTTACCTGGCTGGGGTTTGAACCCAGGACGTTCTGCCTGCCAACAACAAAACACACCACTAGGCCATCAGCGCGCAGGTGATAGTGAAGGGGGTTCAATTGGTTTTGTTCTTTGTCTGGAAAAATCAAGAAAAATAATAAGAAGCAAAAGGCCTGGGGGAGAATCGACCCCAGGACCTCTCAAGCTAACGCACATGCACATTACCATCCCAGCTAGGTGAGCGAATCTGATATTGGATTGGCAAGAAAGCATAATATATTAAGCCTCATGTTTAACCTGAAAAATAAGAAAAAATATGTACACAGCCAGGATTCGAACACAAGTCTTATAGCTACACACAAACGCTTCTTTCCACTGGGACACATGCTCATGTGTGATAAACAACCAGGATGATAACATAATATTTTAAATCAGAATTTCAAATATGAAATTCGCGCCAGAACGTCTTCATCTTCAACCTCAAATTCGTAGGATTTCCTGCGAATTTTCTTGGGAAAATTCCTACGAATTTTTCTGCGCTTTCAACCTGCGAATCATGTACAACATCATACGAGTAAAATTTCATCAAATTGAACCTGCAAACATGATCTATAACACAATGACAGTCCAAATATGAGTTCATTATTCATTTATATTAGGTATTCCATGAATCCCCAATTTTGAAGCTCTAACCCTAACAATGTCCGATTACAATTCAAGCCATGAAGCTTTGATTCAATTGTCCAGAAACAATCTACACAACATCACAAACACGATTATACAAACAAAGTTTGTTAAAATGCATTGGATTAGTGTAATCGAAAAAATTTATATTCAAGAACAAATGTGATTCGGATTATGCATTATGGAGTGTTTTGGATGCAAATGAGCATTGGTATTGCTTCATGGATGTCCAAGGAACATTGCTATGTCTTTAGATTACCTTCAAACACCTTGTATCAATGAATCCGAATGTGAGTTTTGAGAGGTTTTTTGAAATTGTGAACTTACTCTTGAGGCTGTGTCAATTCGTGGCTTGTGATTGTAATGTGTTAAGTACTTATAGGAGAATGAATTTAGGTCAAAAAATCAAGTCATTGTGTGGAAAATTTGATATGAAAAGATTCAAAATGATCATGCCTTAAAAATCAAATATTCTTGTATGAACACTTGCTATTTTTGGCTAATCCTCATGATTTCTTTCCACTTCAATTCTAATCAAATTTATGATTTTCTAGAAGCTTGATCCAATTCAAATCTTACATTTTCATATTTTATTTTTATTTAAAATGATTTTTAATGAATTAAATAAAAATAAATAAAAATAAAATAATAAAAAATCTGATTTTTAATGATTTGGGTCGTGCATGAAGTTATTGTATGGATTGGGTCATCATTTGGCAAGCCCATTTGGAAGAAATTGGTTTTAGACCTCCATTTTCATCATAAACCAACCCAAAATTTCCCAACTTTGCAAAGGCACATATCCTTCAATTTTAATGATATTAGGGTGTTCTTGGACATTTTGGAAAGCTTGAAGAGTCCTCTAAACAACCCCACTGGTTTCATGTCCATATCATTTACCAATCTCAAGTTATGCCCTTTTGAAGTTGTTGACTTTTTGTTGACTTTCAAAAGGACCTATAATGTCTTAGCTCATACCTTCCAAATGAAGCATTTTTGGGCTTGGCTTGTGAGACACAAAGTTGTAGAGAATTAAATTTCCTTAAAAATGATCTTTGAGTGGAGACTTGGTGATGAAGCATGTGAAAGTTATGGCTGGTCAAAGTTCAGTTGACTTTTACTAAGGAAACCCTAATTTAGAAACTCCTGATTCTTGATGATCTGAAATCTCCTTGATGAATCATGATCAACCCTTGATCAAATGATGAATTTTACTTCATATACTTGATGTTGGCAAAAAATCATGAAGTTTGACTTTGATTTGACCACAGTTGACCTCAGTTTGACTTTTTAACTACTTTGACTGATTTTGACTTATCTGATCATCTGACTGAGCAAACTTTTGAGAAAAGTCTTGAAACTTGTCATGGGGGTTCTTAAACACACATAAGATGTTATGAAGCTCTCTTGAAGTCTTGAAAGCTCATTTAGCCTGATTAAAGTCAAAACCCTAGTTTTGGATGCACTGCTTAGGAGGTGCATTGTCTGAGGGAATTGTCAACTCTTCTGACCAATTGTGAACTTTGTGAACCTTGTGACCCTCATAAAGTGACTTGTAGACTTCATGAACCTCATGAAAGGTTTTGTAAGCATTGTGAATCTTGTGAACCTTGTGAACCTTCATGAAGTGACTTGTAGACTTCATGAACCTCATGAAAGGTCTTGAAAACATTGTGAATCTTGTGAACCTTGTGAACCTTCATGAAGTGACTTGTAGACTTCATGAACCTCATGAAAGGTCTTGAAAACATTGTGAATCTTGTGAACCTTGTGAACCTTCTTAGCACACAAAGTCTTGTATTGTGAGGGCAAATTTTGGGGTGCAACAACAGTGGGATGTGGTCAGGTGTGATAAGTGACTGGACCTGCCTGATACCAGTCAAAAAAGGCTCAAAGAAGTGATAAGATATGTTGCTCTTTCTGGGAGTAGCCATGAATGCTGCTGAAGAATTTGAAGGCAAATGCTGATGAAGATCACAAACTTAGAAGCTGGAAGTAAATCTCTGACAGACTAATGCAGGTGGGGATGGAGATAACTGAAGCAGATGCTGAAAAAGATATCTGAAGCTGAGGTCTAAGCAGAAGAAGGGGTCAAAACCAAAACCAAGATATAATGAGGTGGATACCCTGAAAAACAAATAAACAAATGTTAAATGATGCAATGATGATATATGCAAATGATATACAAGGGTTTGTGATCAAGAGCTGGATCTGATTATCTGTCTTGATATAAGGTCCATGTATGTTCAAAGGTTCAGATGGACGCTTAGAAATCCAGTAACCAGGGTGGGGGACTCAAATAAACAGTCACATGTCTAGGTTTAATAACAAGAACTGTCCAAAGTGGAGTACTCTTAAACAAAATAGTAATAGGGTATGATGTGGCCAAGGGTTCCTGCAAACCTGTAAACAACCCAACCCTCTCACAGGTAATGTTCTAGAACAAGGATCCTCAGACTTGGATCACTTATGAGAAGTGTAAACACTTCTAACCCGGGGGTACAATGTTTACAATAACTATAAAAAATCCTCCTCTAATTCACCCCAGATTTTGAAGGTCAAAGTAAAGGTCATCCAGACTTAGCAGGCTTCCCAGATAGCCCTAGCACTACAGGAAATCTGTAGCACAGAGTTCTCAAGAAGAAACCCACATCTAAAACGTGTTTCATATTCCCGCACCAGACCGAAATGGAATGGGAAAGAACATGAACCACTCTAGCCTAGGTGTCACTCAGGTCCCAGGTATAGGACCTTAATCTCTCAATGAAACCCCACCCACCAAGGAAAACCAGATCCATCAATGACATTATGAAATATGCATAAGACCGTAAAAGAAAGTAATAAATAAAGTTGTACATAAAGCAATAAATAAAGCAAATAAACAAACACATATAGCACATAGCACCCCAGTAAACACAAATCAAACAAGCTCTAGGAGGAACCCACAAAAAGAACCAGAAGCCCTGGTTGCAGTATAAGGTTCCCCAGCAGAGTCACCAAGCTGTTGCTCCCGCCAAATGACACCGGGCCAAGAGGGGTACAGACGCGAACGGTCGGCGAAAGGAGAACATGAAGATGAACTGAAAAGAGTCTCCAGCTAGGAATTTTTATCCCGAAGGAAAGGTAATACTGCATAGACCTAAGAAGAAATGGATAAGACGGTCGCGAACTAGAGAAACTGAGAAAGGGGGTTGGTTACAACCTAGGAAGGTATTAGCACCCAGATTGTCCACCGTACTCAACGGGATCCACGCTTGAAAGTTTGTGTTTAAAGGGGTAGTGTCAGTGTTATTCTGTGTGCAAAAGCTGGAATATAATGCAAGTGTGAGTGCAAAAACAATGTGAAGTGAAATGAAATAATGTCAGTGCAGGAAAAGAGTGCAAAGCTCAAGACTATGAGGCTTAAAAGAATAAAACTGGAGGAGGGGGAATATACAGAGACTTTTGTTCGATAACAGTTAAGTTATGCCTACGTATCCTCTCGTCCAATGAGGAAGTCAGAACACCGTAGTTCGACTCAAAGAGACTGAAAGATAAATTGGCTGATGAACTGCTTACTTGTCTATGCTCAAGTGTAAGACTTGTCTGGCTCAGGTGCAAACTGTCTTGCATTAGACGGAAAAAGCGAGTTCTTGTTTGTGAATGAGTGTGATGAGAAAAGAATCCTGAAGGAGACGATTATTGCTTGTTTTTAATGTTTTAAGTCTTTTATTGCTTTTGGAGTTTGTCATAAGAAAATGAGCTTAAGCCTAAACCAAGGGTTAGTAAACTCATCACATCCTCCCTATGATTAGGGGTAATGAGAATACCTTAAGTATGAAGTAAACACCTCACACTTAATCACCATGATGTAGGATTAAGATTATTAACCTACTTGCATTTATTTAGATGTTTTTGGAGTTTTTGTTTAGTGTTAAGTAATGCGTTTAAGCCATAATCAAGGATTTAATGGACCCATTACACCATCCTAATAGAAGGATGATAGATGAGAACATTTAAGCTGAGGAAGGCTCCTCAACTTAATCCATGATTAGGGATTAACCTCATGACATAAAAAATCCTTTATTAAAGTGGATTTTAGTTAATGGTAAGATTAAGAAAAGGATTTTATGGTTTGTAAGACAAGTTGAGGGGGACTTGTCCATTATCACTAGGGTTAGTCCTTCTTAACCAATTAAGGAAGAATTAGAACCCTAATTCAAGGCCCAAGTTACAAGCTTGATGTCTTAGTGATTATTAGATGATTTGATTAAAGGATTTAAACACTTTAAGGGTTTAACACTTAGGATTAAAGTTATACACTCCATCCTAAGAGAAGGATGCAGGTATAACCTTAATCACAAAGCCTTAAAACCTTAAAGGTTTAGTCCCTGATTAAGAGATGAGAAGAGAGACACAAAACATGAATGCATAAGAGAGGTGAGAAGAGATTGTGAGAAGTGAAGGCAAATTCACTTCTCAAAGACTTACCACCTGAAAAGTTAGCAAAAGAAAGTGAAATGAAATGAGAATGAAATGAAATGCAAAGATGGAAACCAAAACCAGGAGCATGTTCATGATGCTAATGATGCAAAGAGATAACATAAATGTATGTCATGAAATGAAGATGATCATACCAAGGATGGGAATGCAAATGAAGCATAAAGGAAGCATGAAAGTTCATGAAGGTACATGAAATGAAATAAAAGCATAACATGGAAAATGGATGATGCAATGATCAAACATGATTTTAATATGTTCTAAGATGTCTTATATGTCATGTGGATGCACAAAATGTAATGGAAAGTTCATGTATGCAAGTTTATACAAGATGGATGCAAATGAAGATGCAAATTAGGGTTATATGATCATGTGAGATGCACAATTCAAAAACCGAAGAAAAACATAAGATAAAAAATTGAAAATGAACTCAAAGGAACCCTAAACCTATACTATGTTACCAACCAAAGGGGGAGGTCAGAAGCTTAACCTAGAGGGACTTATGATTTTTTCTAAGTTTCTAGGGTTTTAAGGGTGATCCTAAAGGTAAAATGCCAAACAAATTGAAAATGCATTATAAAAATGAAACAAAAATGTTTTTAGATGCTTGAAACCATACATAGCACAATGCAAAAAGAATCATTCACAAACTCACTTTGGTTCAAAAGTTATGAATTTTTGAAGTTAGGGTTAAAAATATTCAAGTTTAAAAACCCTAATTCAATTGAAAAATGTCAAAGTATGATCAAAACCAAAAAGAAATTTGTGTGGTGGGTTTGTAAATGTTTGTAAATGTTTGAAAATGCTCTCTGAATTGTTTTGTGATTTTTAAATACCTAAATGTATTTTTAATTAATTAATTCTCATTAACTAATTAAAAATAACATTTAAATGATTTAAAAATAATTTTTAAATGCAAAAAATAAAAATAAACATATTTTTGGGTTCTGAAAATTAATTAAAGGTTGGATAAAAAATTTCAGAATTTTTTGATGTATTTTCCTATTTTTAAAAATTCGTACAAAATAAAATAAAGAAAATGAAATAAAAATTAATTAAATGAGAGGTATGCTGAATGGAGAGCCAGGATTCAATCTGGGCTTAAAAGGTTTGACTGGGCGCGCATCTGGACGGCCCAGATTCAAACTTCATTAATCCTGATTATTTATTTAATTAAACCTAATTTAAAACTAATGACTCAATCTACACCATCCAATGCACACGAGAAAGGGTGATCAGACGACCCAGATTCAAACAAAGCCCTAAACCTAATTAAAAACCCTAATTACTTTCAGGTGGCCGGAAATGACCTTCGGTCATCTTCTCCGGCCACACTCTCCCATGAGAATCCCTATCTCACTCCCTAAGCTACAAAATCATGCCAAAATATCCAGAAACAATCAATGATCAACAATAAACCATAATCTAGCAACAAATCTCATTTATTTTGCCTCAATATCAACATTCGAACACAAACATAAAAACTGAAAAAAATTTAGAACATGCATACACACTCAAATCTTAACAATTCTTCATCATTCAAAGCTCATTGTGATCAGGGAAACAAACTCTACCATTCTATAGCTAAGAAAAGAAATTCTGGAAAAATGTTTCAAGAAGGTACCTGAGCTTGAGCTTTCTCAGTTTGGGACTTTCAGACCTCCTCTCTTGCGCAAACCACTCCCCTTGACCTCCTGATGAAGCTTTGACACTTTGAAGGAATTTATATGGGGTGTTTTGAAGGTTTGTTCTTCAACCGGCCAATAATCGTGTTTTGGTTTATGGTGATTTCAGGCTGTTTTAATGGTTGGGAAATGCTCTAATGGTGATGGTGAGTTGATCTATGAAGTTTGTTTGGATGTTTGCAGCTTGTGTGATGAGTTTCGAAGGAATGAAGGCAAGAGGGATTTTTTGTGAACTTGGCTTGTGTAATGTTTCAGGGTCCAAGATTGTATGAAATGGCTTGCCTTTGGTACACATATCAAGTCCTGATAGGTCAGAGAGTGGGTGGTGGCCTATGATGATTGGTATGGTTCAAAATGCAAAAAGTCAATTTTTGTGTAAGTGAAGGCATGGGCTGGTTCAGTGGTGGTTCAGGGGCATGGCTCGAGTCAGCTATCTTCAAGGAGTTCCATGGAAGTCATACTTTGCAGCTGGCACAAGTGGATGAAGAGATTTGTTCCATTTTGAAGAAGTTTGGCCCCTTTTGAATTACTTGAAGTTCAAGGCATGAAATGGAATGATTCAAAACACAAATATGATCCTTAGAGGTCACATGAGCATGTTGTGAAGTATTTGTGCATATTTGAAGCCTTTAGAATGCCTTATCATGCCATTTTGCAAAAGGCCTCTTTGGTGTAAAAGTGATTTTTATGTGATTTTTCCCAACTTTGACAAGCCATAACTTGAGTTCAAAAATGAATTAGGTCAAGTTCTTGTACTTTTTGAAAAGGGAAAGATCCAATCTACAACTTTCATGACCAAGAATTTTTCATTTGAAGCATTTTTGGTTAAGAAAGAGGAGGTTGAAAAACTTTCCCAAAATGGAAAGTTTACATTACAAGTCATTTCCATATTTGGAAACTTTTGGTTTAGCCCACTTTTCTTCAAATTTTTGAAATTCTATGCACTTCAATGATCAAATAAAGACCATATAACTTCATTTTGATGAAAAATCCATTTTGGGTCCATTGATGGGGGCCTCAGATGCCCTGATTTTGCTCTGACTTGCTCAAGAAGTTACCTAGTGATCAGATGGCTTCCACAATGAATTTTTCCATCAAACTTGGTATGCATGATCCCTATATCATATTGAGACCAATAGAAACAAGGATGACCAAAAAAATTGGAGTTATGGCCTCTGAAACCAAAACCCTAATTTTAGGTCATTTGTGCAGTTAAAGCTGGCTCTGCTTCCATGCCTTGCAAGTTCTTGTGATTTTCCGACTTCCTTGATCTTGGGAGGATATAATATGATGTTTGAACATACATAGACCCTCTTGAGATGATTGAAGACCTTTGGAGTGGCTCAGAAGGTTCAGGGATTGCTCAGATCACAAACCCTAGATGCAGATGACTTTGAATCAATGCAGTGAAGCAAAAATGCAATATGAGATGATATGATTGAACTAATGCCAATGAAAAGATCACAAGCCATGGTTTGAACTTAGTGAGGGCAAATTTGGGGTGTTTACACTAGGGCTATCTGGGAACCCTTTTAAGTCTGGATGACCTTCTTAGATGACCATCAGCATCTGAGGTGAATTAGAGGAGGATTCTTTATGATTAATGTAAACAATGTACCTCCGGGTTAGAAGTGTTTACACTTCTCATAATAAATCCAAGTCTGAGGATCCTTATTCTAGAACAATACATGTGAGAAGGTTGGGATGTTTACAGGTTTGCAGGAACCCTTGGCCTCATCATACCCTGTTACTGATATTGTTTTTAAGGTCACACTATTTTGGACTGATTCTATGAAACCCTGGACTTGTGACTTTTTATTTGAGTCCCCCACCTGGTTACTAGTTCTCTAGCCTTCATCTTGATTTCTGAACACTCATGGACCATATCAAAACAAACAACAAATCCAACACTTGATCACAAACCCTTGCATATCATTCTACATACATCATTTTGCATCATTTAACATTTGTCTATTTGTTTTACAGGGTATCCACATCATCTTTGCTTTGGTTTTGACTGTTCTTCTACTCAACCGTCTTCATCCGTTATTTTCCATCAGAGATCTTCTTCATCAGTTTTCTTCTTCAGTTGACTTCTTCAGCTATATGCACAAGTTACCTGCATCAGTATTCCTCCTCAGTTATCTTCATCAGCATCCATTGTCAGCATGGACTCATCCAGGAAGAGCAACATCACTTACCATTTCTTTGAGCCCTCTCTAGCAGGCATCAGGCAGATTCAGGCACTTATCACTCCTAATCATGTCCCTTTATTCAGGGAACATTATGGTGGTATTATGGACATGATCATGGACTTGGATGCATCACAGAGGAGCATGATTCACACTTGCCTTTGGTTTTATGACCCCCCTCTCAGATGTTTCACTTTCCCAGACTTTCAGATGGGTCCTTTGTTGGAAGAGTATTCCAAGTTGTTAGGTGTCCCTATCAGAAGAGGAATCCCTTTCAACTCTGAGATGACTGCTCCTAATAATGAAGACATAGCTAAGGCCCTGCATTTGGAAGTCACCATCATTGATCAGCATGTGACCACCAAAGCTGGAATCCCATGCCTTCATCTAGAGTTTTTAATTACTCAGGCTACCAGTCAGGCTGCAGCAGGGAAGTGGGAAGCTGTTTGTGCTCTCCTGGCTCTTAGTGTATATGGAATCATCTTGTTTGTAGACGAGCCTAAGTTTGTAAGCAAGAATGCTATCCATATCTTCCTGCTGAAGAATCCAGTTCCTACCTTACTAGGTGTCGCTCCCGCTAAGTGACACCTGGTCAGATAGGGTACAGACGCGAACGGTCGGCGAAGGAGAAATGAAGATGAAGTGAAACGAGTCGCCAGCTAGGCATTTTTATCCATAAGGAAAGGTAATGCTGCATAAACCTGGAAAGATATGTATAAGACGGTCGCGAACCAGAGAAACTGAGAAAGGGGGTTGGTTACAACCTGGAAAGGTATTAGCACCCAGATTGTTCGTTGTACTCGACGGGATTCACGCTTAAAAGATTTGTGTTTAAAGGGGTAGTGTCAGTGCTAATTGTGTGCAAAAGCTGGAAAAGAAATGTACAAGTGTCAGTGCAGGAAAGTGAAGTGAATTTCTCAGGAATGAGGCTTAAAAGAATAATGCTGGAAGAGGGGGGAGGACATAGAGACTTTTGTTCGATAACAGTTAAGTTATGCCTACGTATCCTCTCGTGCAATGAGGAAGTCAGAACACCGTAGTTCTACTCAAAGAGACTGAAAGATAAATTGACTTGTGAACTACTTGCTTGTCTATGATCAAGTGTATGACCTGTCTTGCTCAGGTGTTAACTGTCTTGCATTAGACGGAAGAAACGAGTTCTCTTTTGTGAGTGAAGATGATGAGAAAATAATCCCGGAGGAGACGATTATTGTTTGGTTTTGTGTTTTCAGTCTTTTATTGATTTTTTGTGTTTGTCATAAGTTAATGAGCTTAAGCCTAAACCAAAGGTTTAGTAAACTCATCATATCCTCCCTTTGATTAGGGATAATGAGAATACCTTAAGTATGAGGTAAACATCTCAAACTTAATTACCATGCTATAGGATTAAGATCATTAACCTACTTGTGATTATTTAGATGTTTTTGGTATTTTTGTTTAGTGTTGAGTAATGAGTTTAAGCCATAATCAAGGATTTAATGGACTTATTACACCATCATAATAGAAGGATAATAGATGAGCACACTTAAGCTGAGGAAGATACCTCAACTTAATCCATGATTAGGGATTAACCTCATGACAAAACAAAGCCTTTATTAAAGTGGATTATAATTAATGGTAAGATTAAGAAGTGAGTTTTATGGTTTGTAAGACAACTTGAGGAGTACTTGTCCATTAACACTAGGGTTAGTCCTTCTTAACCAATTAAGGAAGAATTAGAACCCTAATGCAAGGCCCAAGTTACAAGTTAATGTATTAGTGATTATTAAGATGGATTAATTAAGAGGTTTAAACACATTAAGGGTTTAACACTTAGGATTAAAGTTATACACTCCATCCTAAGAGAAGGATGCAGGCATAACCCTAATCACAAAGTCTTAAAACCTTAAAGGTTTAGTCTCTGATTGTGAGATGAGAAGAGAGACACAAAAGAAGACACAAAGATAGAACCTAAGGGGAACTAATAAAAACCCTAATTATTGTCATGCTTGGAGGTTCCTATGGTTTGTGAGGCTTGCAAGAGATCTTCAGAGAAGCCACCAATGGAAGAAGCAGATGAAAGGAGGAGAAGCAGAAGAAACAAGTTAACTTACTTCATTGAAGAAGATAAGTTACTTGAAGAAAGAAAGTGAATGAAGGACATGAATGAGAAAGCTCACTCTAAAGAAAATGAAAATGCAGCAAGGGTGCATAAGAAGAATGAGAAGAGAAATGAGAAGTGAAGGCAAATTCACTTCTCAAATTACTTACCACCTGAAAAGATTAGCATAAAGGAATGAAATGAAAAGTAAATGAAGCAAATGCAAAGATGCAAACCAAAACCAGAAGCATAAACATGATTTAAATGATGCTAAGAGATGATGCAAAGATATGTCAAGTGTTATGGATGATCATACAATTGATGAAATGCAAAGGATGCATGCTTTGAAGTATGAAAGTACATGAAAGTTCATGGAATGAAATGAATGCACATCATGGCAAATGGATGAAGAAATGATCAAGCATGATTCTAATGTGTCCTATGATGTCTTAGATGCCATATGAATGCAAGAAATGTCATGGCAAGTTCATGTATGGATGCATATGCAAGATGTATGTAAATGAACATGAGAAATTAGGGTTTTAATGCAACTTGAGATGCAAAAAGGCAAAGACAGAAGCAAATGACATGATAAAAAATTGAAAATACATTCAAAGGAACCCTAACCCCATATGATATCACACCCCAAAGGAGGAGACCTAACTCTTAACCTAAAGAAAGTTGTGATTTTTCTAAGTTATCTAGGGTTTTAAGGTACCTTAAGGGGAAAAATGCAAATCAATTCAAAATTGCAAGATAAATTTGTGACAAAAATATGCTAGACACTACATGCTATATGAAGATCAATGCAAAAATAATCAATGTCATACCATTCATGGTTAGGTAGAAAAGAATTCTTGAAGTTAGGGTTCAAAAAATAGGATTTTTATGAACCCTAAATTCAAGAAAATTGTCAAAGAGTGTTCAAAACCAAAAAGAAATTTGTGTAAATGGTTTGACAATGTTTCTAAATGTCCTAAGATGCAATTTGAAGTTTTCTGGAATTTTCAAAAACCTAAATGATATTTTAATTAATTAATTAAAATAAACATTTAAATGTTTTTAAAATGATTTTTTAATGCAAAAAATAAAAATAAAAATGTTTTTTGGTTAAGAAAAATATTTGAATTAAAAGTGCAGAAGGAAAATATTTTTAGGATTTTCTAAGTATTTTTAATAAATTATACAAAACAAATGAGAAAAAATGAATTAAAAATGAAATAAAACAAAAGTATGTTGATCTGATGGTTCACATTTGAACTGAGGGTGGAGGGAAAGACCTGGTGCGCATCTCAACGGCAGAATTTAAACTGAGCTAAACTCAATTAAATAATTAATTAAACCTGATTTAAAGTCAAGGAACTAATCTGAGCCCTCCGTAGCCTAACCCTAATCCAGATCCTACGACCCAAATTCAAAATCTGCCCTAAACACGTCATTAGCCCTAAAATCACATTTCTGGAAAATTTGTTCTTGAGGTTACCTGAAGTGAAGCTTTCTCAAACTGAGCTGTCTGGCCTCCTCTCTTGTGCAAAAACACTCCAATGATCCCTCTGATGAAGCTTTGATGCTTGGAGGAAGTTTTTTATAGCTGGTTTGAGAGCTTACACTCTTGCTGGTCAGAAATCGTTTTTTGGTTGTGGGGTGTTTTTGGTTGCAATGAAGGGTGGGAAATGATCCTCTTGTGTTGTTGAGTTGTTTGGTGAAAAGAGTTTGAAGTTTGTGTGTGTGAGCAGAGAGTTTCGAATGCTTTTGCAAAATGGAGTGATTTTGGGAACTTGGGCAATATGAGGTTTCAGGCTGGCTTCTTGTGTGTTATGAGCTGAGTTTGATTCACATAACAAGTTGTGATAGGTCAGAGAAGTGGTTGTGGCCTATGGTGATTGGTATGGGCTTCTTGCAAAAAAGTCAACAAAGCTTGTCCTTGAGGTATGGGCTGGTTCAGAGGTGGTACAAGGGCATGTCTGGCTTCATCTTTGATCAAGGAGAGCCATAGAATTGGTTTTGTGGTGATGCAGCAAGTTTGTGAAAGGTTCTATGCTCTTTTGCAAATTTGAGAATGTTTGGCCCCTTTTGAAATTCTTGAAGTGTAAGACATGAAAGAGCATGGTTCTTTGGGCAATTCTAATCTTTAGGCAATGTACTATGTTGTTATAATGCATAGAAGTGTATTTGAAGTCAAAAAATTGGCTTGGTAAGTGGTTTTGCGAAAAATCCTCTTTGGTGTATTCTTGAAAATTATAGGATTTTTGCCAACTTTGAAAGGCCATAACTTGAGTTCCATAATGAATTAGAACTTGTTCTTGTACTTTGTGAAAAGGGAATGATCCAATCTACAACTTTCATGACCAACAATTTTCCATTTGAAGCATTTTTGGTTGAGAAAGAGGAGGTTGAAAAACTTTCCCAAAATGGAAAGTTTACATTACAAGTCATTTCCATTTTTGGCAACTTTTGGTTTAGCTCAGTTTTCTTCAATTTTGTGAACTTCCAAGCACTTCAATGATCAAATAAAGATCATATAACTTCAATTTGATGAAAAATCCACTTTGGTTCCATTGGTGGGGGCCTCAGATGCCCTGATTTTGCTCTGACTTGCTCCAGAAGTTACCCAGTGAACATATGACTTCCACAATGAATTTCTTCATCAAACTTGGTACACATGACCCTTATAACATATTGAGACCATTAGAAACAAGAATGACCAAAAAAATTTGAGTTATGGCCTCTGAAACCAAAACCCTAATTTCAGGTCATCTGTGTAGTGAAACCCTAGCTCTACTTCCATGCTTTCCAAGTTCTTGTTATTTCTTGACTTCCTTGATCTTTGAGGGATATAAAATGATGATTAAACATACATAGACCCTCTTGGAGTGATTGAAGACCTTTGGAGTGGCTCAGATGAATCTTTGCATTGCTCAGATCATAAACCCTAGATGCAGATGAACTTAAACTAATGCAGTGAAGCAAAAATGCCATATGATATGATATGCTTATGCTAATGCAAATATGAAATATCACAAGCCTTGGTGTTAAATTAGTGAGGGAAAATTTGGGGTGTTTACAGCTACCCCTATTCAAGCATGAGTTAGCTGTGCAGGATGTAAGCGCCTGGCTTAACAGACAAACAAGAAAACTTGTGGTTGAATACCCAAGACAGTCTGGAATTTGCACTCAGTGGGTAGAAGAAGAAAAGGGATATAAATTGTAAAAGGTAGTATAATATGATTATCAAATGAAGGTGATGGAGGACGACCATCGAGCAGAGGACGACTGCTGGGGGATAAAGTAATGACGGGGATGACCGACAAGCTGGGGAAATAAAGGGACCACGACGGGGACGGCTATCGGGTAAGGAAATAAGATTCTCTGGGGATTAAAAGGTAAAGTCAATGATGGGGATGACCATCAGGTTTGCAAAGTAAGGTAAACAACGACGGGGACGACCATCGGTTTAAAAAATAAATGAAATAATGATGAGGGACAGTCATCAAAGGTGAAGGACGATCACCTAGCAGGGGACGGCTGCTCTTTATCATGACATAGGACGAATGTCGGATAGAAAAGGTCGACGATAGGGACGGCCATCGGATAAGAATGATGAAGGCCGATCATCAAGAGGTGAAGGACGATCACCTAGCAGGGTACGGCTGCTTTTGGGGTTTATCATGACATAGGACGAATGTCAGATAACAAAATCAACGATGGGGACGACCATCAGATAAAATGATGAAGGACGATCATCAAACGGTGAAGGACGATCACCTAGCAGGGTACGGCTGCTAAATATCACGACATAGGACGAATGTCGGATAGAAAAAGGGTTCCAATAATGGAGACTCCGCTGGGGAAAGGATGAGGGACGGTCATCCAAAGGTGAAGGACGATCACCTGGCAGGGTACGGCTGCCGAAAGTATCACGACATAGGACGAATTTCGGATAGAAAAAGTTACTTTTACTGGGGAATGGTAAACACGGACGAGTGGTTATGCTCAAGAAATAAAAGGTATAAGTGTTTGTCGCTGTGTATAGATTAAAGATGCGGACGAGCATCCTTAAGACCATGATACGGACGAGTATCAGTAGAAACAAACGCTGACGCGTGTTCAGAGATAATGGTACGAACGAGTACCAACTGGTTAACAAAGAACACGGACGAGTGTCGAATCTGTGGGGAATAAGGGTATACAAGATACAGACGAGTATCTGTATAAGTAAAACAAGTATTGTGAAGTATGAGCAAGACACAGACGAATGTTTGACTTGCTGGGGAAAAGTGTGACATGGACGAGTGTCAGAAGATAAAGTGTATAAGTAATGAACTTATGAGTGTAAAAGGGTACTGTGGGGATAGGATGACACGGACGGGTGTCGAAAAGGAGTGTATTATAAACAAGTGTTTGGTTTGCAACAAGTGTTTTGGCAACCATGCTGGGGAGCGGTGACACGGACGGGTGTCAAAGGAGTATATAGATATATCTGCAGGGGATGATATGAGATGACACAAACGAGTGTCGAGAAGAGTATATATGAACATGTATTTGTGTTAGAGAGTGTAAAGGGGATGCTTTGGCTTTCTGTGGGGAGATTGAGATGTGAGTCCTTTTATATACATTGTTGATGAAATATTGTCGGTATTTACAGGTGACTGGCTCGAACCTGACTTGTGATCATGCAATATGTTTGATTTTTGCTGTAATGCTTCGTATTAGACGGAATGCTATGATTTATGGGGGAAAATGATGTGAATGCTATGATTATGCAAAAGAAAAACGATCCGAGATTCGGATCCCGCTGTTGTGAAGATCTCTGGCTAATCTACTTGAAGGAAAAATCCCAGCTAGGGATGAGATCATTGGTAGATCTGATAAGATATATAACTCTGCTTGGGGACTAGATCACTGATAGATCTATCCGGTAAAGAGATATCCCAGCTGGGGATGAAGAAGCCTCTGTCACTTTGTTGTGTGATAATTTCAGACATTGCTCTTCTGGGTAAAGGCTGGAACTCTGTGGGGAGATAGTTTCCTTGTCTGTGGGAGACCTGGAACTCTGTTCGGGGGAGGAGAGATCACTGAACGATCTTCCTAGAAACGTCTGTGGGGATCTCGGCTGGGGATGAGGATGCTTTGACAACTTTGTTGGGGAAAAAGCATTTCAGATGCTGCTTGGAGAAGATGTGCTGGGGAAGTGATGCCTGGCATGCCCCATGCTACATATTTGAATACCTGTAACCTGTTAAGACAAAGAAACACACAAGTATCCCGAGGGATCCCTTATCGGATTCCGTCATAAGAGTTAGATATTCCTGGAAGTAAGATTATTTCCTGTAAGCATTTATTTAAGAATGGCTCATTTGTTTTATGCAAATATTGTATCATGGACACTGGACATTTTGCAAACGAAACAAAAATGTACAAGACGAGGTGTGACTGAAAATCTGATTTTATTAATCTAGGTGCCCTGAATTGGCAAAATACAGTCAAAGAAACAGATCCCCTGAAATGAGGAGATTGTTACAAATTGAGAAGAATAAAGAGTGTTGGCAATGTTGATGACGCTTCGGTGAGCTTCCTTAGCTATGACCTGTATGACCTTGATGCTCTTCTCATCTTGCTTTCTGAAGAAGGTTGATTCTGACTGATGCTTTGACCTTTCGAAGTTTGCCATGTTGTAAGTGATACGAACGAATTTAGAATGCAGTTGTTCGCTTATTCCCTGATTTTGCGTGAAATGCCCTTTCGGGTTTTTAATCCACCGAGATACCCATTTTTGCCTGAGCTGTCCAATGTGGCTTTTCAACTCAGCGGGTGTACATTTGTTTTTTAAAATTTCCCTTATTTTTGCCCGAGTCTTTTATTCTGTTTTTGACTCACCGGGATGCCCTATTTTTGCCTGGACTTACATTCTGTTTTTATGTCCAGCGGGTCGTTTTATGCGAAGTATTTTTTAACTGCATCTGAATTCACAAGGGATAAGAAATCTTCACCATCCATAGTAGTGAGCATCAGTGCTCCACCAGAGAAAACCTTCTTTACTATGAACAGACCGTCGTAATTCGGAGTCCACTTGCCCCTGTGGTCTGTATGAGGAGGAAAGAGTCTCTTCAGCACAAGATCTCCCACTTGGTATTCCCGAAGCCTGACTTTCTGATCGAAGGCTTTCTTCATTCTTTTATGATATAACTGTCCATGACAGATTGCAGTTAATCTCTTTTCTTCGATCAGATTCAGTTGGTTGTACCGAGATCGGACCCATTCCGCTTCATTCAGCTTGACATCCATCAGTACCCGTAAAGAGGGTAGCTCAACTTCAACAGGTAGGACTTCCTCCATACCATACACAAGCCGATACGGTTTTGCCCCAGTGGATGTTCTGATTGAGGTGCGGTACCCATGCAAAACAAATGGTAACATTTCATGCCAGACTTTGTATGTAACCACCATCTTTTGCAAAATCTTCTTGATATTCTTGTTATCCACCTCAACAACGCCATTCATCTTTGGCCTGTAAGGAGAAGAGTTGTGGTGTTGGATTTTGAAGTCCCGACACAGTTCTGCCATCATTTTGTTGTTCAAATTGGAACCATTGTCAGTAATGATTCGCTCGGGTACTCCATATCGACAGATGATGTCTCTTTTCAGGAATCTGGCTACCACTTGTCTGGTGACGTTTGCATACGAAGCTACTTCAACCCATTTGGTGAAGTAATCAATGGCTACCAGGATGGATCTGTGACCATTTGAAGCAGTTGGTTCGATCTTTCCAATCATGTCAATGCCCCACATGGCGAAGGGCCAAGGTGAAGACATCATGTTCAAAGGGTTTGGAGGCACATGCACCTTGTCTGCATAAATCTGGAATTTGTGGTACTTCCTGGCATAGGTACAACAGTCTGCATCCATTGTGATCCAGTAGTAACCTGATCTTAGTAATTTCTTAGCCATTACATGTCCTCCAGCATGGGTACCGAAAGATCCTTCATGCACCTTGTGCATCAACAATTCTGCTTCTTCCTTATCAACACATCTGAGGAGAACCATATCAAAGTTTCTCTTGTATAAGGAGCCATCAGCATTCAGGAAGAAACTACCAGCCAGCCTTCTCAATGTCTTCTTATCATTGGATGATGCCCCAGGTGGGTATGTTTGGTCCTCCAAGAAGCATTTGATGTCATGGAACCAAGGCTTATCATCTTTAGCAATGTCCACAGAGAATACGTATGCTGGTCGGTCCAGTCTGGATACTGAAATCCGAGGTACAAAGTTGGCAGTCTGAACCTTGATCATGGAGGAAATGGTAGCTAAAGCATCTGCGAAGTGATTTTCGTCTCGAGGGATATACTCAAGTTTGACTGTTGAAAAGAAAGTCAATAATCTCCTCGTATAGTCACGGTATGGAATTAGATGCTCTTGGTGAGTGTACCATTTGCCGTTGGTCTGATTGATTACCAAAGTTGAATCTCCGAATACAATTAATGTCTTGATCCTGAGGTCAATGGCTTCCTTAAGACCCATGATACAGGCTTCATACTCAACTTCGTTGTTAGTGCAGTTAAAGGTGAGTTTTGCTGAGAAAGGCATATGAACTCCTTTAGGTGTAATGAGCACTGCACCAACTCCTCTACCATTCATGTTGACAGCCCCATCAAACATCATAGTCCACTCTTCTTCTGGGTTAGGCCCTTTAGTGTGAACAGGCTCTTTATGATCTTTTGCTTTTAGGAACATGATGTCTTCATCAGGGAAGTCAAATCTCATTGGTTGGTAATCATCAATGGGTTGCTCAACTAGATAGTCAGACAGTACACTGCCCTTGATGGCCTTTTGAGATGTGTCGTGAATGTCATATTCTGTCAGAATCATTTGCCATCTTGCAACCCTTCCGGTAAGTGATGGCTTCTCAAATATGTACTTGACTAGGTCCTTCTTTGAAATCAATAAAGTAGTGTGAGTCAACATATATTGTCTTAGTCGGCGAGCAGCCCACGCTAAAGCACAACAAGTTTTCTCGAGCAGTGAATAACGTTGTTCATAGTCGGTAAACTTTTTGCTTAGGTAGTATATTGCATACTCTTTTCGACCAGACTCGTCATGCTGGCCCAACACACACCCCATTGATCCTTCTAATACTGTCAGGTACATTATTAGAGGTCTTCTTTCAACTGGAGGCATAAGAATTGGAGGTTCTTGCAGGTACTACTTGATTTTGTCAAAAGCCTTCTGACAATCTTCATTCCACCTGACCGTTTGCTCCTTTCTTAACAATTTGAATAGGGGCTCACAGGTTGCAGTAAGATGAGATATGAACCTTGATATGTAGTTAAATCTACCTAAGAACCCCCGAACTTCCTTTTCAGTCCTTGGTGCAGGCATCTCCTAAATGGCTTTGACTTTGTCAGGATCAACTTCAATTCCCTTTTCACTTACAATGAAACCCAGCATTTTATCGGATTGTACCCCGAATGTGCATTTGTTGGGGTTTAGCTTCAGCTGATACTTTCTCAAACGCTTGAACAACTTCAGCAGATTTACCAGATTATCTTCTTCAGTGAGGGACTTGGCAATCATGTAATCCATGTAACATTCAATTTCTTTGTGGATCATGTCGTGGAATAACGTTACCATAGCCTGTTGATAGGTAGCACCGACATTCTTCAGTCCAAAAGGCATTACCTTGTAACAGAATGTGCCCCAAGGTGTAATGAAGGTAGTCTTCTCCATGTCTTCGGGTGACATCCTGATCTGATTATACCCGGAAAATCCATCCATGAAGGAAAATACCGAGAACTGAGCTGTGTTGTCACCAATACATCAATGTGAGGTAAAGGGAAATCATCCTTTGGGCTAGCTCTATTCAGATCCGAGTAATCCACACAGATCCGTACTTTTCCATCCTTCTTAGGCACTGCAACAATATTAGCAACCCACGGCGGGTAACTAGTCATAGCAAGGAAACCGGCGTCCCACTGTTTTTGTACCTCTTCTTTAATCTTCATGGCCATATCCGGACGAGTACAACGTATCTTCTGTTTCACTGGAGGACAATCTTCTTTCAAAGGCAGCTTATGCATAACAATATCAGTGTCCAGACCTGACATGTCTTGATAGGACCATGCAAAGACGTCGATGTACTCTTGAAGCATGTCTATAAGTTGTTCCTTCACTGAATCTTGCAGACTGGCCCCAATCTTCACTTCTTTCAAGTCTTCTTTGGTACCAAGATTAATTGTCTCAACCTCCTCCTGATGAGGAGTAATCACTTTCTCATCTTGCCTCAACAACCTGGCTAACTCTTCAGGTAACTCATAGTCTTCTTCAACCCCTTCATCAGCTTGGTTAATTGGATTGTCGAAGTCATACAAGGTCATAACAGTGATGTTGTCGGTGCAATCTAGAGGATAATCTCTGCAAGGGTTGAGATTGGTTTGTTTTAGTGATCAGTTTTAATCTTGTTTAGAAAAAGTGAAAATGAAGTTATTTATTTTGAAAACATCGCCATTTTATTGTTTTGTACAAAAGTGAAAAATAAAAAGACAGTGAGCGAAAAAAGAGACTCGTTTGCAAAAGATGTCTGATATTCATTGATTAATCATTTGCACAAAATTACAATATGACCCTATTACAAAATGGGTCCTGACACCTTGGGCAAGATGCAGGACTTGATGCATGCTAAAAAGACAGGAAATAATAATTACTCTGCAGGAGTAACCCTTATAATTTCCTGGGAAGACCAGTTAAGGACTTGGTTCCCCGGGATCCTTGGACGTATCCAGTTCTCCAGGTCACGGTCACTTTCCTCCTTGTCTTCCAGATTGTTCACAGCATCCGGGGTGAGCATCCCCCCACTGACAAATTTGGGCTCTTTTGCAGCCTCTGATTGATCTTGTCGGATTGGTCTGTAACCCAACCCGAATCTATCTTCCTTCTTTTCCACTGGCAGCAGCTTTCCCCAGCCTTGAGCAGTACCTTCTTCAACAACTTCCTGGGCTTGCTGATAAGAGATGGTTGAAGTTCCCATCCTGTCCTCCTGGGATGCATCCAAAACTCCAGTAGCCTCATTAACATTTAGGGCATCAAACCTTTGGCTCATTGTCTCATGGATTTCACCATTTATCTTAATATATTTGTAAGTAGCCAGCTGGCTAACAAATATGTCTTCCTCACCACATATGGTAATAATCTGTCCTTCCCATTCGTACTTCAGTTTCTGGTGAAGGGTCGACGTTACTGCACCTGCGGCGTGAATCCAGGGTCGACCTAGCAAACAACTGTAAGCAGGCTGTATGTCAATCACATAGAAAATGGTCTTAAAAACTTGTGGACCGATTATCACTGGAAACTCCACCTCTCCCAGAGCAGATCTTTTAGAGCCATCAAAAGCCCTGACAACAAGATTACTTGGCCGAAGAGCTATTCCATCATACTCAAGCTTGACAAGAGCTTTCTTTGGTAAGACATTGAGTGAGGACCCAGTGTCTACAAACACATGAGATAAGATAGCTCCTTTGCACTCCAGGGTTATATGCAAGGCTTTGTTATTGAGACGTCCTTCAGATGTCAAATCAGCATCAGTGAACCCTAGCCCATGGCTAGTATTGACATTTGATACCACTGTTTCCAGCTGATTTACAGTGATCTCTTCTGGCACGTAGGCAGCGTGCAGAACTTTGAGAAGTGCATCCCGATGGGCTTCGGAACACAACAACAATGATAGGATTGAGATCTTTGAAGGAGTCTGGTGGAACTGGTCCACAACTTTATAGTCACTTCTTTTGATAATTCTCATAAACTAATCCACATCTTGATCGAAGGATGATTTGTGAGTTTCCTTTGGCACAGATTCTCCCGATATCACACTCTTCCCCTTTGTTCTGGTAGCAGCTTCTGCCTCTAAGTTGGTTCTAGGGACTTGAGATGCGAAGAGACGTCCGCTTCGGGTGAAGCCTCCGCCTCCCCCAACATTATCCACTTGGGGAGTGAGAACTGGAGAGTCAAGAAGGACTTTCTCTCCATTGCAGTATAGATTAGCACCATAATGCCATGGTATAGCACTATCTTTGTCATATGGGATTGGCCCAGGCACCGTGATAGTGACTGGGCTTACTGCAGCTGTTGTTAGGACTACAATGGTCTGTGGATCATAAAAGATTGTTACAGGACCTCTGGTGGGTGTTGGTGAAGGTGAATTGAAGCTTTGTTGAGACTGTTGTTGAGGTTGAAAGTTGTTGGAACTCGGGACCGCTGTCGGGTCATAATAGATTGTGACAGTGGAAACATCATTATTGATTGTTGAAGTTGTAGTAGCCGGTGCAAATGAATTGTTGTGTGTTGAAGTGATGGATGGAATGATTGCTGAAGTTGTAGCTGAATTGGTTGGAACAATGGTTGTTGCAGTTGTAGAAGAAACACTTGGACAAATGGTTGTTGCATTTGTAGGAGAATCAGTTGTTGTTGATAAAGGGTTGTTGGTGTTGTAGAAGCAGTGGTTGTAATCTGCAGAATTCCTTCCTTAATCAAATCATCGATGCCTTTCCTCAAGCTGGCACACCCATTCTCAGAAAGTTTGCATGATCCGCAACAGGCCTCACAACCTGGAAACACTTGGCACTTTAAAAGCTGGGCTTTAACCTCTGCCAAAGGTGTTTGAATACATGCAATGTCTTCTATTAAACTCATGAGTGAGCCATCCTCTACAGCATTAATCCTTTGCCCACTGTGGCTTGGCATAGGATTCTTCATTACATTTGGAGGAGGTGCAAAGTTCAGGGCTTTTGAATCTACCAGATCCTAAACCTTTATATGCAGAGCTCTGCACTTTTCCGTAGAGTGGCCAGGTGCGTTGGAATGAAAAGAACACCTAGCATTGGCATCATAGTTCCTTGGAAGGTTTTGAGGATCAGGTGGAGCCAATGTCCTCAACTCAACCAGATTGAGCTTTAGGAGTTGTGACAGCAGTGTAGCATATGGCATAGGAATGGGGTTAATCACCCGGTTGACCTGAGATGGTCGTTGTTGAAACGGGCGTTGTTGTTGATTGTTGTTGTTATTGTTGTATGATCTATGTTGCGGAAACTGTTGTGGTGGTTGAACATACTGAGGAGGTTGAGCAGGGATAGTAACAACAGCAACTGTTCTGGGCAAGTATTGGGGTCTCCCTCTTCCCATGTGCACAGAGTTTGTCTCACCAGCTCTACGGGGCCCAATAAATGGCTTCCTTGTACTGCTTGAATTGGCATCGTTATCTGAGATCTTTCTCATCTTCAATAGGCTCTCTATTCTTTCCCCGACTATCACTACATCAGCAAAACTGGTGGAAGAGAATTCAGCCAATCTGTCAATGTATGTTCCTTGAAGAGTATTCATGAACATGTCTGCCATTTCCCTTTCAGACATGGGGGGTTGAATTGCAGCAGCAAGTTGCCTCCACCTTTGGGCATATTCTCTGAAGCTCTCACGGGAAGATTGATACATTCCCATTAGCGGGGTCCTATTAGGAGCCATGTCCAAGTTGTACTGATACTGATAGATAAGAGATTCAGCCAAATCTTTCCAGTTTCTAACTGTGGCTCTAGTTAGGTGGGAGTACCATTCTCGGGATGCCCCTGTTAGACTATCCTCGAAGTAAAACATCCACAGCTTTTCATCCATGGTGTATGCTTTTAATCTTCCCAAGAATGATTGAAGGTGGGTGCGTGGGCAGGATGTTCCATTATACTTTTCAAAGCACGGGGGTTTGAACTTGTGAGGAATTCTCACCCCTTCCACCAGTCCCATGTCCATTACATCAAAGCCTGGGGAATTCTGGGATTCAAGAGACCTCAGCTTCTCTGCAATTTCATCCAGCCTACGGTCGTAAACTTCATCCCCAGCCCCAACAACTGTGAACTGCTCTTCTTGAGGATCCTCTTGCAAGATCCTACCTCCAGCAGTGTTACCCTGAGTATTCCTTATGAAATTAACTTCTGGGTTTAGATGAGGCCCAAACTCCGGTGGATCAGTGCGAGGCTGCCCATGATCGTTGTTATTGGTACCTCCTGTACCTGGATGGTGTTCTTCAGGAGTCTACCTTTCAACCAACTCCCTCAGTCTTTCCTCGCTCTGAGTTAAGCCAGTCATTACAGTCATGAATTGGGTCATCTGATTCCTCATCTCAACCCTATCATTTTCCATTTGGGTCCTCACTTCATTCAAGTCTTGCTGAACTTGATCCATCTGAATTCCCGGAAGGTTGTTTCTTGTCGGGTACCGGTGTATTCTGTTGACAGGGAACACTCTTTTGCGAGCAATGTTTCCTGAAACCACAACAAAGTGAGAAACAACAATAAAACAAAAACCTACAAAACAAAGAAGATGTTAGTATGCAATGCAATAAGCTTATTTGTCTTCCAAGGGTATCCGGTTTGGTTCTTTGGTTTTGACCTTTCCAGACCTCGAGGAAATGCTGATGATGTTGATAGATAAAGCCCACCAAAAATAATACAAACTGATATATTACAAAGAGATGAAAATACATAGTTTGATTACAATACATGCCCATGGTGGGTCAAAATACAACAACAAAAGAAAAAAGTACAACAAAAGGAAGAAGTACAAGCAAAAAGATCAAACATCCAATCCAAAGTCATCCTCCCTGACTTCCTTCAGGAGGGACTCAGTCACTGGCCCTACTGGGTGCTCTGTAATAGTCTTGATGAGGAGGTTCCTGGTAGAAATGGCATTGGTTAACTTCTTATGCTTATCCTGATCCTTTGACCTCTTCAACCCCGCCCGGAGTTTCAATTTAGATATCTCCTTCTGAGCTGCCAACAAAGCCTCCTGATGCTTCTTCTCACTAGCCTTCAACTGTTCTATCTTAGCCTGAGTCCTTTGGTCTTCTTGTGCACGGGCTTCAGTGATCCTGATCCACCTAGTTTGGCTCTCTTCCAGATAATGCTCTGCCCTAGCTTTCTGAGTCTTTGCTTCCTTGCAAGCATTCTTCAGAACTAACTCATCTGCCCTTGCCTTCCTGATGTAGTCATCTGTCTTCTCAATCTTGGTCAGATGCTCAATCCTGAGTCTTTCCAATCTCTCATTATCCAGATGGCTGTCATTTCTCTCCTAGAGAGTCTTCTTCAAGGCTTTAGCTAGCTGAGTGATCCTCTCTTTCAGCCTTTCAAACTCTTCCAGGCTGACAGTAGCTGCAGGTTGCGCTGTAGAAGGTCCAGGTACATCTTCTAAAGTAAATGGCATCCGGGTGATCTGAGTTCTGGTACGGAACCAATCAGAATACTGTGTTGAAGCAATGTTGTTGCACTTGCCAAGGATGGTTGTTCCCTTGGTCTGAATGTTGTCCCAAGCCCAGGCAGCTTGTATGACAACAACAGAGTTAGGTTGGATTTCACAGTAAAGAGTCTCAGCTAAATCTTGTCCTCTGGGAGGATGAACCAAAGCATGTCCCAATTGTCTCTTAAACAGTAAAAGGTTGTAGTTGATGCAACCCTTCACTCCTATCAAAGGCACATTAGGATATTGCCCACAGCTAGTAATGATGTCCCTGCCCTTGGTGCTCTGAGTGCACCATCTGATGTCATCTGATGTCAAGGCAATGAATCTCTTAGCCCAATTCTTCTATTGATGAGGGTTCAGGAAGGTATCTGATTTTGGCAAGTGTCTTAGAAGCCAAGAGTAATAGAGAGGAGCACAGCATCTGACCAGTCTTCCTCTTTGTTTCTCATTCCTCTGGTGTATTGAGTAGTAGAAGTCTCCCAGCAAGGTAGGAATAGGGTTCCTTAATAAGAACAGGTGAAATGCATTCTTGCTCACAAACTTGGGCTCATCTGCAAGCAAGATAACCCCATATATACTGAGGGCTAGAAGTTCACAGACAACCTTCCATTCCCCTATTGCAGCTTGCATGGTAGCCTGGAAATCAAGAAGTCTAGGTGAAGGCCTGGAACCCCAGCCTTGGCTGTCATGTTCTGATCAATGAGGGAAGGCTCCAAATGCAATGCCCTGGCTAAGTCTTCGTTTCTGGGAGCAACCATCTCTGGGTTGAAAGGAATCCCTCTCCTGATAGGAACTCCTAACAACAGGGAAAACTCTTCTAGCAAAGGTCCCATCTGGAAATCAGGAAATGTGAAGCATCTGAGTGGGGGATCATAAAACTGCAAGCAAGTATGGATCATGCTCCTCTGAGATGCATCTAAATCCATGACCATGTCCAGTATGCCCCCATAATGCTCTCTGAATAGTGGGATATGGTCAGGTGTAATGAGGGATTGGACCTGTCTGATGCCAGTCAGGGTGGGCTCAAAGAAGTGGTATGTAATGTTGCTCTTTCTTGAAGTGTCCATGGGTGCTGGTGAAGAGGCTGAGAACAACTACTGATGAAGGTCACTAACTGAGAAGATGGAGGTAAGATCTCTGATGAAGACAAAGCTGGAGATGAATTACTGACAAACTGGTGGAGGTGCTGGAGAAGATAACTGAGGCAGTCTGAGCAGCAGAAGGGGTCAAAACCAAACCAAAGGTGAAGTTGGATACCCTGTAAAACAAATAAGCAAATGTTAAATGATGCGAAAATGATGTATGCAAATGATATATAGGGGTTTGTAATCAAGTGTTGGATCTGTCTATCTGCCTTGGTAAAGGTCCATGTATGTTCAAAAGTCTGGATGGAGGCTTAGAAATCCAGTAACCAGGTGGGGGACTCAAATAAAGAGTCACAAGTCAAGGGTAATCACAAGAACTGTCCAAAGTGATGCATTCTTAAATAAAACTAGTAACAGGGTATGATGTGGCCAAGGGTTCCTACAAACCTGTAAACATGCCAACCCCCTCACATGTAATGTTCTAGAACAAGGCTCCTCAGACATGGATCAGTTATGAGAAGTGTAAACACTTCTAACCCGGAGGTACAATGTTTACAATAACCATAAAAGACCCTCCTCTAATTCACCTCAGATGTTGAAGGTCATAAAATGGTCATCCAGACTTAGCAGGCTTCCCAGATAGCCCTAGTACTATAGGAAATCTGTAGCACAAAGTTCTCAAGAAGAAACCCATGTCTGAACCGTGTTTCATATTCCCGCACCAGACCAAAATGGAATGGGAAAGAATATGAAGCCACTCTAGCCTATGTGTCACTCAGGTCCCCGGTATAGGACCTTAATCACTCAATGAAACCCCACCCACCGAAACAGACAAGAGCCAGCACATGATAATGACAGTATGAAAATGCATAAGACTATAAAAGAAAGAAAGAAATAAAGTTGTATAGAAGGCAATAAATAAAGCAATAAACAAACACAAGTAGCACATAACACCCGTGTAAACACAAATCAAACAAGCGCTAGGAGGAAACCATAAAAAGAACCAGAAGCCCTGGTGTCGCTCCCACCAAATGAGGCCAATTCAAATGGGGTACAGACGCGAACGGTCGGTGAAAGAGAGAGAACACACAAGGGTGAACTCAGAAAGAAAAGAGTCGCCAGCTAGGCATTTTTATCCCAGAGGAAAGGTAATGCTGCATAAACCTGAGAAAAGATGGATAAGACGGTTGCGAACCAGAGAGATAGAGAAAGGGGGTTGATTACAACCTGGGAAGGTGTTAGCACCCAGATTGTCCGTCGTACTCGACGGGATCCATGCTTAGAAGATTTGTGTTTTAAAGGGGTAGTGTCAGTGCAACTTATGTACCAAAGCTAGAAGGAATGCAAGTGTCAGTGTAAGATAAATGTGAAGTGTATATAAGAGAAGTGTCAGTGTAAGAACAAGGAGTGAAATGCTCAAGATAATGAGGCTTAAAGAATAATGCTGGAAGAGGGGGGAATATGAAGAGACTTTTGTTCGATAACTGTTAAGTTATGCCTACGTATCCTCTCGTTCAATGAGGAAGTCAGAACACCGTAGTTCGACTCAAAGAGACTGAAAGATGAATTGACTTGTGAACTGCTTACTTGTCTACGCTCAAGTGTACGACCTGTCTGGCTCAGGTGCAAACTGTCTTGCATTAGACGGAAGAAGCAAGTTCTCGTTTGTGATTGAAGGTGATGAGAAGAGAAAATCCCAGAGGAGACGATTATTGTTTGTTTTTGTGTTTTCAGTCTTTTATTGCTTTTTGAAGTTTGTCATAAGTTAATGAGCTTAAGCCTAAACCAAAGGGTTAGTAAACTCATCACATCCTCCCTCTTATTAGGGGTAATGAGAATACCTTAAATGTGAAGTAAGCACCTCACACTTAATCACCCTGATGTAGGATTAAGATCATTAACCTACTTGTGATTATTTAGATGTTTTTGGTGCTTTTGTTTAGTGTTAAGTAATGAGATTAAGCCATAATCAGAGATTTAATGGACTCATTACACCATCCTAATAGAAGGATAATAGATGAGAACATTTAAGCTGGGGAAAGCTCCTCAACTTAATCCATGATTAGGGATTAACCTCATGACAAAACAAAGCCTTTATTAGATGTATTTTAGTTAATGATAAGATGAAGAAGTGATTTTTATGGTTTGTAAGACAACTTGAGGGGGACTTGTCCATTAACACTAGGGTTAGTCCTTCTTAACCAATTAAGGAAGAAATAGAACCCTAATGCAAGGCCCAAGTTACAAGCTTGATGTCTTAGTGATTATTAAATGGATTGATTAAAGGAATTAAACACATTAAGGGTTTAACACTTAGGATTAAAGTTATACACTCCATCCTAATAGAAGGATGCATGCATAAGCTTAATCACAAAGCCTTAAAACCTTTAGGGTTTAGTCCTTGATTATGAGGTGAGAAGAGAAGACTCAAAGATAACACAAAGGTAAAACTAAGTGGGGGACTAATCAAACCCTAATTATTATCATGCTTGGTTATTCCTAGGGTTAATGAGGTTTGCAAGAAGATCTCCAGATAAACCACCAGGAAGGAAGCAGATGAAAGGAGCAAGAAGCCAGAGAGAAGCAAGACAACTTGCTTCACTTAAGAAGACAAGTTGCTTGAAGAAAGAAGGTGGGAAAGAGCATGAATGAGCAAGCTCACTCTAATAAAAATACAAAATGCAGCAAAGAAGGTATGAAAGAGATGAAAAGAGATTGTGAGAAGTGAAGGCAAATTCACTTCTCAAACAACTTACCACCTGAAAAGTTAGCAAAAGAAAATGAAATGCAATGAGAATGGGATGAAATGCCATGGTGCAAACCAAAACCAGAAGCATAAACATGATGTTAATGATGCTAAGAGAAGATGCAAACACAATACAAGAGATGAGAGTGATCATACAAGTATATGGATGCAGATGAAGCATGCTTGGAACCATAAGGATTCATGAATGTTTATGAAATGAAATGAACATATAACATTTACAAAGGAATGATGCAATGATCAAACATGATTCTAATATGTCCTAAGATGTATTATGAATCATGTGGATGCACAAAATGTCATGGCAAGTCATTGAATGCAAGCAAATGAAAGATGGATGCAAAGGAAAGCACAAATTAGGGTTTACATACAACATGCATCACAAAAATCCAAAACCAGAAGCAAATGACATGATAAAAAATTGAAAATGCAATCAAAGACACCCTAAACCTATACAAGTTCACTGCCCAAAGGAGGGGACCCGGGGACTTGCATGGTATGATTTGTTCATCCATCGTCACCCGACACTCAAAGAAGTTTTCAAATGTTTCCCTGCAATGTCATTTTTCTTTCAAATTATCACCATGTTTAAAAATTCAATGCTTATTTTTTGCCAAAAATTCAGGACATTTTGCAAACAAAAGTAAACACAGCACAGCGTTTTGACTGAATATTCTTTTATTGAAAGGCCTCTGAATAGGCAAAGTTTTTACATCAGGAAGCAACCACCTGGAAAGAGGTAGCTACCATAAAATTGAGAAAATAAACTATCATAATGGCAATGGACACGACAACCCAATGAGTTTCCTTCTCGCTATGACCAGCATGTCTTCAAAACTCTCTATTCTTGCCTTTGCTTTCTGAGAAAATGAGGGGACTGATTCCTATCCTTCTGATATTGTCAAGCTGTAAGAAACAATGATTTGGTTCAGATTACTCGGATCGCAGTTGTTCGCTTATTCCCTTGTTTTGCGTGGATCGCCCTTTCGGGTTTTCAATCCATCGGGGTACCCTTTTTTGCCTGAGCTGTCTGATGTGGCTTTTCAACTCAGCGGGTGTACATTTTTTTTATAATTATTTTCCCTAACTTTTGCCGGAGCTTTTTATTATGTTTTTAGCTCGCCAGGATGCCCTTTTCTTGCATGGACTTTAATTCTGTTTTTGTGTCCAGTGGGTCTTCTATGCGAAGTATTTTTTAACTGCGTCCGAGTTAACAAGGGATTGGAAATCTTCTCCATCCATAGTGGTGAGCATCAGTGCTCCTCCTGAGAAAACTTTCTTCACTATGAATGGTCCTTCGTAGTTTGGGGTCCACTAGCCCCTGTGATCTGAACCTGGAGGAATGATCCTCTTGAGAACAAGCTCTCCTACTTGATACTCCCAAGTACGTACTCGTTGGTCGAATGCTCGCTTCATTCTCCTCTGATAAAGCTGACCATGACAGATAGCCGCTAATCTCTTTTCCTCAATTAGACATAACTGATTGTATCGAGCACATACCCACTCAGCCTCATCAAGCTTCACATCCATCATCACACGCAATGAAGGAATTTCTACCTCAACAGGCAAGACTGCCTCCATACCATATACCAATGAGAAAGGAGATGCCCCAGTTGACGTCCTGACTGACGTTCGGTACCCATGCAATGAAAATGGTAACATCTCATGCCAATCTTTGTAAGTGACAACCATCTTTTGCACAATCTTCTTGATATTCTTGTTTGTCGCCTCTACCGCACCATTCATCTTTGGTCGGTAAGGAGAAGAGTTGTGGTGATGAATCTGGAAGTCCCGACACAACTTTGCCATCATCTTGTTGTTTAAGTTAGAACCATTGTCAGTAATGATTCTTTCGGGCACTCCGTATCTGCAAATAATGTCTCTTTTCAAAAACCTGGCTACCACCTGACAAGTGACATTGGCATACAATGCTGCTTCAACCCACTTAGTGAAGTAATCGATCGCAACCAAGATGAAGCGATGACCATTTGAAGCTGTAGGCTCTTTCTTCCCAATCATGTCAATGCCCCACATAGAAAAGGGCCAAGGAGATGACATGACGTTGAGTGGGCTAGGAGGAACATGCACTTTGTCTGCATAAATCTGGCATTTGTGGCACTTACGGGCGTACGAACAACAGTCTGCATCCATTGTCATCCAATAGTACCCCGATCTCAACAACTTCTTAGCCATTGCATGTCCTCCTTCATGAGTACCGAAAGATCCCTCGTGGACTTCCTACATTAACAGTCTTGCTTCGTGTCTATCCACGCATCTGAGCAAAACCATGTCAAAGTTCCTCTTATACAAAACCCCGTCTGTATTTAAGAAGAAGCTAGCAGCAAGTCGTCTTAAAGTCTTCTTGTCGTTGGATGAAGCCCCTACTAGGTATTCTTGCTTTTCCAAGAAGAGCTTGATATCAAAGTACCAAGGTTTCTCATCAGACACTGAGTCTACAGAGAAAGCATGAGCTGGTGCATCAAGACTGGAAATGTCAATCCTGGGCACATAATTCCAGCACAAGACTTTGATGGACGAAGACAGAGTAGCCAATGCATCGGCAAATTGATTCTCATCTTGTGGTATATACTGAAGCTTAACTGTCGTGAAGAACGTCAACAGTTTTCTGGCATAATCCCTATAAGGAATTAAGTGTTCTTGATGCGTATACCACTTGCCGGTAACTTGATTGATAACGAGGGATGAATCTCCGAATATATCGAGGGTCTTAATCCGAAGATTAATAGCCTCCTCTATTCCAATTATGCACGCCTCGTATTCCGCTTCATTGTTGGTGCAGCCAAAAGTAATTCTGGCAGCGAAGGGAAAGTGAACACCTTCAGGAGTGATAAGAACAACACCAACTCCACGTCCGTTGATATTGACTGCCCCATCAAACATCAACTTCCATTTGGATTCAGGGTCTGGCCCCTCCTCTGGAAGTGGTTCCTCGCAATATTTTGCTTTGAGGTACATGATGTCCTCATCAGGGAAATCAAACTTCATTGGCTGATAGTCATCTTCAAGGGGTTGCTGTGCAAGGTAATCCGACAATACACTTCCTTTGATGGCCTTCTGGGAAGTATACTGTATGCCATACTCTGTTAAGATCATTTTCCACCTAGCAACCCTTCCGGTTAACGCTGGTTTCTCAAAGATATACTTGACAGGATCCATTTTTGAGATTAGCAGTGTGGTATGGGTCAACATATACTGTCTCAGTCGGCGAGCAACCCATACCAAAGCGCAGTAAGTTTTCTCGAGCAGTGAGTAACGGGATTCACAGTCGGTAAACTTTTTGCTAAGGTAATAAATAGCGTACTCTTTTCGACCAGACTCGTCATGTTGGCCTAGAACACACCCCATTGACCCTTCTAGCACAGTCAAGTACATGATAAGTGGCCGTCCTAGAACTGGAGGCATTAGAATCGGAGGTGTCTGCAAATATTCTTTTATCTTTTCAAAGGCTCTTTGGCAGTCCTCATTCCACCTGACCGTTTGCTCTTTTCTTAGCAATTTGAAAATTGGTTCGCACGTGGCAGTTAGATGAGATATAAACCGTGAAATGTAGTTCAACCTCCCTAAAAACCCGTGCACTTCTTTTTCTGTTTTCGGTGCAGGCATATCTTGTATTGCTTTTACTTTTGCAAGATCCACCTCGATTCCTTTCTGACTAACAATGAAATCCAGCAGTTTTCCGGAACGCACTCCGAAAGTGCACTTGTTTGGATTCAACCTCAACTTGTACTTTATCAGTCTATCAAACAGCTTCTTGAGATTGACCAGATGCTCTTCTTCGTCTCGGGACTTGGCAATCATATCGTCCACATAGCACTCTATCTCCTTGTGTATCATGTCGTGGAACAATGTGACCATAGCCCACTGATACGTTGTCCCGGCGTTCTTCAAACCAAAGGGCATCACCTTGTAGCAGAATGTACCCCACGGGGTAATGAACGTTGTTTTCTCCATGTCTTCTGGCGCCATTTTAATCTGATTATATCCGGAAAAGCCATCCATGAAGGAAAATACCGAGAATTGAGCGGTGTTATCTACCAGCACATCAATGTGAGGTAATGGAAAGTCATCTTTTGGGCTCGCTCTATTTAAATCTCGGTAATCAACGAACATTCGGACTTTGCCGTCCTTCTTTGGTACAGGCACAATGTTAGCTACCCAAGGGGGATAACTAGTTACGGCAAGGAATCCGGCATCCCACTGCTTCTAAACTTCCTCCTTGATCTTCATCGCCATGTCATGACGAGTTCTTCTCAGCTTCTGTTTTACCGGAGGACAGTCCTCTCTCAATGGTAGCTTATGCACAACAATGTTAGTATCCAACCCTGGCATATCTTGATACGACCAGGAGAAGATATCCACATATTCACGCAGCATACCAACCAACTTTTTCTTTACCTCGGCCTGCAGACTGGCCCTAATCTTAATCTCTTTCTTCATATCTTCTGTCCCAATGTTGATGATCTTTATTTCTTCCTGATAAGGTTGAATGACCCTTTCCTCTTGTTCCAACAACCTGACCAATTCTTCAGGGAGTTCACAGTCTTCCTCAACCCCTTCATCAGCTTGGTAGATAGGATTGTCAAAGTCATGCGTGGTCATAGCATGAACGTTATCACTAGAATCCGGATGATCAACACTGCACAGATGATGTGCTTATTTCATAATCTGTTTATTTTTCAAAAGAGACGCAAACAAACAAACAAAAGAAAAACAAATTGCCATTTTTATTTTTTTTGTGAAAAGTTTAAAACGAAAGAAAGAGAACACAATTTGCTTGAAAAACGTCTTTTATTTCATGGTAAAATAAAAATGCATTCAAAGCATGGTGGCCCTACAAATGGGTCCTTGCACCTTGGGCAGAGTGCAGGATTGACAATGCAACATGATAAAAAAAGGAAACAAATAAATTACTTTGGTTGCCAGGTAACTTGGACGATGTCTTCAGTCGACCAGTTCTTGAGCTCCTCTCCGGGTGCACACGAATGAATCCAGTTGTCCCAGTTGCCATCACTGTCTTCTTCTTCACTTGTTGCACAGATATGGTTACGATCGACCATCCCAGCGCTTGCGAAAGTAATAGCTCTACCACTTGTAGGCCAATTGGACCCACCAGGTTGATAACCCAGACCAAACTTGTCGTCTTTCTTCTCTAACTCCAGCAATTTGCCCCAGCCCTGGGCGCTTCCCGACTGAACCACTTCCTTGGCCTGCTTGTAGGAGTGAATGGAGGTACCTTCTCTCTCATTGTTCCTCTCTACTAGAGTCAAAATACTGACATTAACCGCTTCGAAGGCCTAACACAGCATTTCATGGATCTCTCCATCCATCTCCACATATTTGAAAGTTGATAAGTGGCTCACAAAGATGTCGTCCTCTCTGCACATAGTGATTACTTGGCCATCAACCACGTACTTTAGCTTTTGATGCAAAGTGGAAGTTACTGCTCCTGCAGCATGAATCCAAGGACGTCCCAGTAAGCAACTATACGCAGGCTGAATGTCCATGACGTAGAATGTGCTCTTGAATACTTGAGACCCTATTTTCACAGGTAATTCAACTTCTTCGAACACAGACCTTCTGGACCCGTCAAAAGCTAGGTCTCAAGACGATACCATTGACATTCAACTTCATTAAGGCTTTCTTCGGGAGTACATTAAGAGAAGAGCCTGTGTCAACCAGGACATGCGACAAAACAGCACCCTTACACTCCATAGTAATATGCAGTGCTTTGTTGTGGTTACGGCCCTATGAAGTAAGGTCTCTATCTGTGAAGCCCAACCCGTGGCTTGCATTCACACTGCCCACTACAGCTTCCTGTTGATTAACGGTTATCTCTTGAGGAACGTATGCCATTTACAACACCTTCAGCAAGGCTTCTCTATGTGCTGGAGAACACATCAGCAAAGACAAAATTGATATTTTGGACGGCGTCTGGTTCAACTGTTCAACCACCTTATAATCACTCTTCTTGATTATTCGCATAAATTCCTCCACTTCTTTCTCAAAGGTACCATGTCCATCAGCAGGAGTTGTCGTTTCTTCAGTCGCTGTTTGGTTTCCTTTAGCCTTTGCTGCAGCTTCAGCCTCAGGATCTCCTCTCAGAACTGGGGGAGCAAAAAGACGACCACTTCTCGTAAAACCACCAACCCCTCCGAAGTTCACTACAGTCGGGTCAATCGCTACTGACTTGCTCTCGACCTTTTGTCCTTCCACGTACACATCTGAGCCGTAATTCCATGGGATGGCTTTATCATCAGTATAAGGAACAGGCCCAAGAACAGTGATAGTTACAGGACTGACTTCAGAAGCATAAATGGTCACAGGTTCTCTTCTAGCAGGTACTTCAGCTGGATCATAGTAGATGGTTATAGTGGACACACAATCACCTCCATTATCAACTTTATCAAACTACAATGACCCTTCATCAATCAGATTCTACAAACCCACTTTCAGGTCTTCACAACCGTTCACTGAATTCAAACACTTCTCACAACCAGAACCGCATCCCGGAAACACTTTATCTTTTAAGAGCCTCTCCTTTACTACCAACAGCGGAGTATTCACTTCTTCTATGTTCAGAATCAGACTTAACTTCTCACCACCCTCAACAACATTTATTCTAGCCCCTCCATGGTTCGGAATAGGGTTTGAAGTAACATTAGGCGGTGGTGCAAAGTTAATCGCCTTAGAGTCGATCAAATCTTGAACTTTATGTTGTAGCGCCCTGCACTTCTCAGTTAAGTTCCCGGGTGCCCCTGAATGGAATGTGCATCTAGAATTGGCATCATACCCCACTGGAAGCTCTCCAGGTGGTGGTGGTGCTAATGTCCTCAGTTGTATCAAATTCAGGTCTAGCAACCTCTGCAACAATGCAATGTATGTCATGGGAATTGCTTCAAGCACCTTATTAGCCGGACGAGCTTGTCTTGGCTGATAAGGTCTTTGTTGATAATTGTTACGTTGTGGATGTTGTTGTTGTTGTTATGGTTGAGTTTATACCTACTGCACAGGACTGGAAGGGATAGTGACAGCTGCCACTTGCTCATATGATCTTCTATATCCTCGTCCCCGTCCTCGGCCATACACAACATTGGTTTCCCCTTCCCTTCTTCTCGGGGGTCCGTTGAAAGCTTTTCTTACGCCACTCGAGCTGCTCGCATTGGTATCCTGAATCTTCCCCATCTTTAACAGAGTCTCGACCCTCTCGCCTGCTATTACTATATCATTGAACTTGATGGCCGAACAAGACGCCAACCTTTCAATAAACACCCCTTGCAATGTTCCCATGAACATATCAGCCATCTCATTCTCCAGCAATGGTGGTTGTACTCTGGCAGCGAGCTGACGCCACCTTTGAGCATACTCTTTAAACCCCTCCTTAGCATTTTGAGACATGTTCTACAGTTGAGTGCGATTTGGAGCCATGTCCAAATTGTATTGGTATTGCTTCACGAACGCCTCTGCCAAGTCCTTCCAGCTCTTAATGTTGACCCTACTTAGCTTCATATACCACTCCAAAGAGGCCTTAACCAGGATGTCCTGGAAATAGTACATCCATAGCTTCTCATCTTCAGTATGGGAAGCAATCCTTCCTACAAAGGATTGAAGGTGAGTCTTTGGACACGTTGTGCCGTTGTACTTCTCAAAAGTCGGGACCTTGAACTTGTAAGGGATTCTAACCCCTGGAACCAAGCCCAAGTCATTAATGTCGAACCCCAAAGAGTTCTGAGATTGAATGGCCCTGATCTGTTCAGCCATTTCTTCAAATTTTCTGTTCATTTCAGCCCCTTGGCCTTCCGTTTCGTCCAGCAGAGTAAACTGTTTGTCTTGACCGTCCATCTGTACATTTTTCAGTCCATCATTGATAATGGTGACCCCTGGCTGTGCCACAGGGATCTCAACTTGACAGGTGCCCGCACCGTTACGATTACCTCCATCAGCAGCCCCGTTGTTCCTGGCTTGATTATTTTCAACCAACTCACGTAAACATTCCTGATTCTGACCCATTCCTTCCGTAAGGGTCATAAAATTGTCCATCCTCAATCTCATGTCAGCTAAATCAACCTGCATTTGATCCATGACTCTTTCTCTATTGACTCTTGTGGGATATCTGTGTACGGTCGGCTGTTCTCGAACCTTCCTGGGAGCTATAGTGCCTGAGACGACATAAACGTTAGAAACTGAAGAACTACCTGCAAAAAAAAAACACATTATATGCATGCAATGTAACTGCTCATGTTTCCAAGTTTTAGGAATTTATATGCCCCAGTTCTGGTATTTGCTCCAGATAGCCACTTTCAGTATTAGTTTTAAATCTTTCCCTTTGAAGAGTGTTCAGATCTTAGCAGTATCAGACAAACAAGCTTTGCATATTCAGAAATGGTAATTTGCATATTAACACTATATATCATGGATAACCCACTGCTGGCCCGAAGTTAGAGCACACACAAAAATTCCCCGAAGGGTTACAAGTCAATACATGAACAAAAGACAAAAAATAAAGCTGGACTCCTACAACAAGCTTGTAGGTAGTCTGAAAAATAAAAAAACTAAACTAAAGACCCAGGTTCTTCTGCAGCCATCTCTGTTCTGTTCTTCTTCACACCTGCTCTCAGCTTGAGCTCTTCAATCTCCTTCTGTGCCTCCTCCAAGGCAATCTGGCTTTGTGCCAACTGCTGAGTCTTTTCCCTTCGTATGTTGTGGACTTGCTCCACTTCTTCTTTCTTGAAGGCCATATGTACCTCAAAAAACTATTCTTTTTCTTTATACTTCTTATGCTCCTGTTCCCTTTGGCCTTGCAACCAAACAATGGACTGACGAGCTTCTTTAAGAGTTTTCAAAGTCTTTTTGCACTCCGCTTCTCTTTTTGCCTCCATTAGATCCAACCTCTGAAAGTGAGCTTCCCTTCCAGCAAAGTCTTTCTCTTTAGCTTCCAAGGAGGCTTGCATCTTCTGTAGCTTTCCCTCTGCTTCATTTTTGGAACGGTTGGCAAGATGGTATAAGTTAACCATTTCAGCATTCTCCACTCGGACTTCGTGCAGCTGAGCTTCCAGCTTCTTATACTCTTCAAGGGAGACAATACTCTGACATGGCACTTCTTTAGGATATAATGGAGCTTCTACTGAGAATGGTATGAGAACTTCCTCTACATGTTTCTGCAACCATGTAGCAAAAGGATGATATGTCTTGGGATCTACTCTGCCAAAGTCTTTCTTACCTTTCCTCACTCTGTGAGCCCAAGCCTGAGATGCTTGCATAACTAACTCTTTGTTTCCCTCCACAGGAAAATACAAAGACTCATCAAATTCTTCCATATTTGGTGGATATCTCAGAGGATAGCCAAATTGCTTCCTGGCTAATGTTGGATGATAACTGATCACACCTTTCCTTCCTGGCAAAGGCACTCCAGCAAATCTTCCACAACTGACCAGCAACTCTTTTCCCAGCAGATCTCTGTCATATCCCCAAGCTATATCCTCTGAAATTAGCCCCATTAGTCTCCTAGACCACCTCCACTCATCTCTCATCTCCTTGAAAGAACCTGACTTTGGCAATTGCCTGGCAAACCACTCAGCAAACAATGAAGCACAACAACCCACTGGTCCACCTCTACCTTTCTCATTCCGGTAATGAACGTTGTAGTAGAAATCTCCCAACAGATTTGGCACAGGATTGCCTTTAGCAAAGATGGAGATCACTTCCAAGCTCACAAATTCTTTCTCTCCCGGGAAAAGACTAGACCCATACACCATCAAAGCCAGCACATCACCAAAATCCCCCCATTTACCCTCTTTGACATATTCTTCAGCTTCTGGTATAAGCACATTCCAAGGGAGTCCTCTGCCCTCACTGTCCTTCAAAGCCTTATTGACTTTAGCAGCTGGTAAACGACAGACTTTGGCTATGTCTTCTTCCTTGAGAACCACCTCAGACCCATAATAAGGCAAAGTATCTCTGACTGGAACACCCAAAATGTTGGAAATCTCCTCCAAGGTAGGAGCCAAGATGTAATCTGAAAACACAAAGCACCGCAGCAGGGGATCATAAAACTGAAGCATGGTGTGCAAGCTATCCTTCTGGTCTGCAGTAGGGTTGTCCATGTACTTCAATATCTGGCCATACCTCTTTCTGAAATTCCCCAAGACTTGGTCATTCATCAGCCCTGCTAATTTCTGAACACTCCTGACTTCTGGCTGAAGAAAAGTATAATACACATTATTTTTCCTTGTAATTCTCTTGACTTTTGCCATCTGGAGAGGTTAAGATTACCAGAACTGGGTGCTAAATGTGAACAATAACTTGAAAATGGAAACATAAACAGTTAATGCAAGAATGATGCAATGCAAATGCAATGCAGGTATATGAACAATCTGGGACCATCTGGATACTGGACACTGAATATAAGGGCCCTCTGAATAGTTGAAACCAAGATCCTCTGAGCCACAACCCTCTGATAGAAATTCTCAGAACCATAGCACCAAGAAAACCAGAACCATAAGGACCAAATCTCAACAAGGACCACTGATAATGAGGGTATGTAGAGGCCAAGGGTTCCTGCAAACCTGTAAACCCCTCCCAATCTCACTGGTGTGCTCCGGGTCAAACATCATGGACTCTCAAAGTCAAATAGCAATAATACTTTCACCATTTCCGAGAAATGGCTCATGACCAAATCAGGGAATCGGTTTGGTATTATATACTACGCAGGGAGGCCTCAGCTGAGTCTGGGAAAACAAGGTCATCCTATGTAAGTCCCAGGTGGGCCCTCGGATGCGAATGAGTTTGCCACAAAATGTGGTTTGCCATTGTCATCACTAGAGAGGGATGTTTCCACAAGGTTCTCAATGATCGGTCCCCAGCTGCACATAACTGTCGAGGTCATGAAATGAGAGAGGAAGATCCCCAAATCAAAGCATTTCCAAGACGGTCGCAAATCTGGGCGTGGAACTAACTACTACCCCCATGACAAGATCTCATGAGGCCAAAGTGGAACCACTCTAAGTCCTAAGGTGCACTCGAGCCGTGGTAATAAGCTCATCTCTCAGAAACAGTATCACCCAAACCCACCAAATAGAAGATTCAGTCCAGACAGTCCAGTAATAGTATAATGCATGAAAATAAAATACAGAAAACTGTAAATAAAGCTGTAAATAAACTGTAAATAAACAACGGTAAAATGCAACACACAACAGCAAGCAATCAACACCCAAAGAAATAGAAACATGCAAGCGCTAGGAGAGACTCTCAAGGGAACCAGAGATTCTGGGTTCGATCCCCAGCAGAGTCGCCAGCTGTCGCTCCCCGGATTTCCATCCTGGTACAAACGCGAAAGTGGTGCATAAAAGAATAGAGTCGCTAGCCAGGCATTTTTATCCCGAAGGAACAGGAATGGTAATGCTGCACAAACCAAAAGAAAAGAAAAGGAAGGACACGGGTCCTGCAAACCAAAGAAACTGACTTCGGGAGTCGGTTACGACCTGGGAAGGTATTAGCACCCAGATCGTCCGCCGTACCCGATGGGATCCACGCTTGCAAAGAAAACTGTTTCAAAGGGTGAAGAAATGAAAGCTGCTGCAAAGAAAATGAACTGAACTGGAAAAAGAACGAAAAGGGAACTGAAAGAAAAAATGAAAAGGAAAAAATGTAGGGAAAATAAAGATTATGCTCGAACGGGCCCTACCCTGCTGCCTACGTACCTCATTGGACATGAGGATCAAAGTCGCTGTAGTTCCCCTAACTAGGGGTGGAAAGGATTGCTTGTGCATTAACGCTTGAACTGCCTATGTCAATGCTCAGGTGTTGCAGGCTCGGACGACGAGTGCGCTACCTTCTTACATAATGACAAGTAGGAGCAAGTTCGTACGATGAGAGTGAAGGTGATGAGAAAAGAAGTCCCGAAGGAGAGACGCTTATTATTTGTTTGTGTTTTTTAGAAGCTTTTATGAGTGTGTCACAAGGAAGTGAACTCAAGCTCTTTTCCATGGAATGTGCACTTGTCACTACATTCCAAGATGGAATAATAGAACAAGCACACTCAAGTAAGGAGAAGATCCCCAAAACTTGGATCCAGAGATTAGGGCTTAAGCTCACTAACTCATTAACTTATTAAGTGTTTTTGTATTTATAATGAAGAAGTGTGTTTTATGATTTTCTTGGTGAAGATGATATCCTGATCAGACTTGTACATCACAAGACAGGCTTGTACTATCCCAAGATGGGAAGACTACAAGTGTCTCATGGGATAAGGCTATTGCTCAAGATATCACTTCAATCTTTATTAAGTGTCTTCTTTAGGGTTTTGAGATGAGAAGAGAAGAGAAACCAAAAGGATCACAAAGGTAAAAGTCTAATGGGGGACTAATAAATCCTAATTGTTATCATGCATGGAAAATCCTAAGTTAGTGAGGTTTACTATCCTAACGAAGAAAGAAAGAAGAAGAAAGAAGAATAGAAGAGGGAGGAAGTAAGGCCTAAGCCCAACAATCACAGGATTAGCAAAAATAATAAGGAGAAGAGAAAAGATAAGATTTGGAGATGTGGGAATCACATCCACACCTCTCACTTACCAAAGCCCCTGAAATGGTTAGTGACACAAGCATAAATGCAATACAAAATGAACATAAGGTCAAATAAAATCCACACAACCAGAAGTGAAGTCATAGGCACAAATGCCAAGTGCCAACTCAAAGCACAAGAATGAAAAAAGAATCACACAACTCAACATGAAGCAATATGAATCACTATGGCAAAACAAAGCAAACATGAGAAGATGCAAAGCAAAATAAACAAAGCAACACCACCAAGTTCAAGACCAGAACCCTAACATGTTAGAAACGTGCCTAAGAAGCATGTAATATGAAGAGAAGAAGCACATATAGTCAAATATTCACATCATGAGAAGGAAAGAGCAAAGGAAGTGAAGTGAGCATGCATTAGTGTGGAAGAACTTCAAGAGCAACCAAACACAAACTTTCCAAGGTACAAGCATCAACTTAAGACCAGAGGGGTACCAACAATCTAAGATAGCCCTAAACATCCTAAAGAAGTTGGCGCAAGTGCCCTTCTAAGCTAAGGAGAGAAGAAATGATCCAAAAGAAGCAAAAAGGGACAAGTGAAGAACCAAAATTCAAATTAATTCAAGTGAGCATCCAAAAAAACCACAAACTTGCACAAGTGATCTTCAATCATACCATATCAACATGCCAAAAGGAGAGGATCAGATTCAGAAGCTTGATCATTCAAATGAGGGTTCAAACATGGATTAGGGTTAGAATGCTTCATGCACAAGTTAGTGATCAAAATCAACTAAACAAAATTCTAAAAATCAGAACAAAAATCACCAATAAACTACACCTCATCATGAATCCAGAGCAAAAAGAATCATCCAAAAATTCAAAATAGTGATCAAGATAGAAAATGGACAAGTCAGCATGCTTCAAAATGAAATAAAATCAATTAATTAAAAGAAACAATTAATTTCCACGTGACAATTAAAAATAAATGAAAAATAAAAATACCAAAAATTAAAGAAAACTAAAAGACACACTCCTGAATATTTTTATAATTTTTGGAGACCTAAAACTATTTTTAAAAATTAAAAAGAAAATTGAAAATAAAATGGAAATAAAAAGAAACAAAAATAAAGGAATAAGCCAGGGGGTGCGTATAGCAAGAGATTCCAGTTCATTTCTCATTGGGCCTCAACATAGGGGGGTGAATAGCAAAGGGAAGCCCACTCAGTCCAGCGCAGCTCACAACAATTAACATGGATATTCATTAATTCAGGAAAAATGGAAAACCAATGGATCAGATGAACGCATGGGATCAGTCAACTCATTAAACCAAGTATACGCAATGATTGGTCATAAAGTGAGAACACAATAACTATGGTGAGGAGCGAAATCACATGATTAATTTAGATTATAATTTGAAAAATAAAACACGTGACAGGGAGGGTGGAATTTTAATGTGGTGTCACGCTACCAACCATCCAGATGAGAAATCCAAGGGCTCATGTTCATCTTCTTCATGAAACTCAGGCAAACAAAACAAAACAGAAATGACTCAAACCTTCCAGGTCAAGCAATTAAACCAAGCTGAATCCAAATATGCACTTAGATTTCACAATAGATCAAGGAATCAAACGGATCGAACACAAACATCTTTGAACATAAAACTGAAAATCCACATATCTCACTCAATAATCATGCATTTTCAAATCTAAAAAGTGCAGAATACTCAGCAAAGTTCACAGATCACAATGCACACAACTAAAATCATTTCCAGATCTATGAATTTGGATGATACCTGAGATATGTAGAACTCAAATTGGGGCCAGAAAAGCTTGCTCTAGCTGTAGATCCACTCCTTTTTACTTCTATTTGCAAAGTAAATGCAAGAGAAGCCTTGAATCTTCTTAGATCTAGAGATTCGACACCAACTGCACTTGAATGGCCATGGGAGAAAACCTTGCTTTCAGCTTGAATGAATGGTGGCTTTGTGTTCCTTATGCTTCAAGGAGGAAGAATATGAAGTTTGTTTTGACAATGAGTGAGTGTAGAGAGTGATTCGAATAGAAATGCAGAAATAGAAAAAACTTGAGAGTGAACAAATGTGATGGATTTCGGGTGAAATGAAACCCTAGTTCTCTTTTATATCATGCCAATACTCAATGATGAAAGAATGAAAAGAAAATGCACGTGAGAGGAGAGTGTGAGGATGCTTTTGCAAAATTGGCAAGATTGGTGTGATGAGGTGAAACACTCGTGCACTTCCCTCTCTCTTCTCACATACTGATCATGCTTGATTCACCAATCCATAAGTGGTTTAATCCTGGCCCTTGGATGCTTGAGTCATGCATTTTGTGTGATCATGCAAATTTGCACCTTATGGAATATCTCACCTCTCATGCACGAAATTATTTGTTTCCTTGGGCAAAAATTCCTCTCATGCATTGCCTTGTAGCATTGCAAGCTTATTTTGTCCATCAAACCACTTGAAAACAAGTTACATGAAGTTTTGCATTTGTGGAAAGCTTGAAATTCATGTTATGCCCTAGAATTCAAGGGATTTTCGAATGGCCTATCTCCCAAAACATGAGGGCTATGAAAAAGTACTTGTACTTTTTAAAAATGGGAGACTTTAATCTTCAATTTTCATGTTTGGTGGCAATCCATTTGAAGCTTTTTTCAACAAGTTATGTACACTTGAAAATTAGGGTAAAAGGTTACTAAAAATGGCAATTTCCATGACCAAACATATGCCAAAAATGCAAAACACCTCAAAACCTCTTGATTCTTGATCTTTGATCTTGCCAAACATCTTCTAAGGTTATAATAACATCCCTTGGCTTGAAAAACAAGGTTGGACCTTTTGAAGTTTCACAGTTGACTTCTAGAATGCACAATTGACCAATTTCTTCATCTACAAGCAACTGAAGAAATATCTTACTTCCACAATGAATTTTCTCACCAAATTTCATCCCTAGGATCATATTAAAATATGAGAGACTTTGCCCAAATGAAATGGCCAAAGTCACAAGGTTTTCATGCTTGAAACTCAAACCCTAATTTGGGATCATTGTGTAGGAGCTTTGCCCTAGCTTGAATTCCCTGATGATCCTCCAACTTCCTGGGCTTTTGTGAATGATCTTGAGCTTGTGAAAGCAATGTAGAATCCTCATAGGACTTGATAAAATCCATTGGGCCCCTTGTTATAGCTTGAAATGCTTCAAATCCCTCCACAAATGATCATATGCCTAATGCTAGGTCATGAGAATGTTATGCCTCATCTTTCCATGCTAAGATGCCAAGAATATGATATGTTTATGATGAATATGATATGGTATGATGCTTAAAAATAAGAGGGAAAATTTGGGGTGTTATAACTTTGTATGACTTCGACAATCCGATTAATCAAGCAGATGAAGGGGTTGATGAAGACTATGATTTGCCTGAAGAGTTGGCCAGGTTGTTGAGACAAGAGGAAAAAGTGATTGCTCCTCATCAGGAGGAGGTCGAAACTGTCAATCTTGGTACCGAGGAAGATGTGAAAGAGGTGAAGATCGGGGCTAGTCTGCAAGCTTCAGTAAAATAACAACTCATCAGTATGCTTTGGGAATATGTTGACGTCTTTGCTTGGTCCTATTAAGATATGCCAGGTCTAGATACATATATTGTCATTCACAGTTTGCCACTGAAAGAAGATTGTCCGTCTGTCAAACAGAAGTTGCGCCGTACTCGCCCAGATATGGACATGAAGATTAAAGAAGAAGTACAAAAGCAGTGGTACGCCGGTTTTCTTGTTGTAACTAGTTACCCGCCGTGGGTTGCTAACATTGTACGCGTACCTAAGAAGGATGGCAAGGTGCATATGTGTGTGGATTACCGGGATCTGAATAGAGCAAGCCCGAAAGACGATTTCCCATTACCTCACATTGATGTATTGGTGGATAACACGACTCAGTTCTCGGTATTCTCTTTCATGGACAGATTTTATGGATACAATCAGATTAAGATGTCACCTGAAGACATGGAGAAGACAACTTTCATCACACCTTGGGGCACATTCTGCTACAAGGTAATGTCGTTTGGTCTAAAGAACGCCGGTGCAACTTATCAACAAGCTATGGTAACATTATTCCACGATATGATCCACAAAGAAATCGAGTGCTATGTGGATGACATGATTGCCAAGTCCCTTACAGAAGAAGATCATCTGGTGAATTTGCTGAAATTGTTTAAGCATCTGAGTAAGTATCAGTTGAAGTTGAACCCCAAAAAATGCACATTTGGGGTACATTCTAGTAAGCTGCTGGGTTTTATTGTAAGTGAAAAGGGAATTAAGGTTGATCCCTGTCGCTCCCACCAAATGACACCCGGGTCAGATAGGGTACAGACGCGAACGGTCGGCGAAAGAGAAGAAATGAAAAGAGTCGCCAGCTAGGCATTTTTATCCCGAAGGAAAGGTAATGTTGCATAAACCTTAGAAAAAATGGATAAGACGGTCGCGAACCAGAGAAACTGAGAAAGGGGGTTGGTTACAACCTGGGAAGGTATTAGCACCCAGATTGTCCGTCGTATTCGACGGGATCCATGCTTGAAAGTTTGTGTTTAAAGGGGTAGTGTTAGTGCAATCTGTGTGTTAAAGCTGGAAAGAATGCAAGTGTCAGTGCTAAAGGAAAGTGAAGTGAAATATGTGAAGTGTCAGTGCTAGAACAAGAGTGCAAAGCTCAAGATAATGAGGCTAAAAGAATAAGGCAGGAGGAGGGGGAATATACAGAGACTTTTGTTCGATAACTGTTAAGTTATGCCTACGTATCCTCTCGTGCAATGAGGAAGTCAGAACACCGTAGTTCGACTCAAAGAGACTGAAAGATAAATTGACTGATGAACTGCTTGCTTGCCTATGCTCAAATGTATGACCTGTCTGGCTCAGGTGCAAACTGTCTTGCATTAGACGGAAGAAGCGAGTTCTCGCTTATGAGTGAATGAGATGAGAAAAGAATCACGGAGGAGACGATTATTGTTTGTTTTTGTGTTTTCAATCTTTTATTACTTTTATGTAGTTTGACATAAGTTAATGAGCTTAAGCCTAAACCAAGGGTTAGTAAACTCATCACATCCTCCCTCTGATTAGGGGTAATGAGAATACCTTAAGTATGAAGTAAACACCTCACACTTAATCACCATGATGTAGGGTTAAGATCATTAACCTACTTGTAATTATTTAGATGTTTTTGAGTTTTTGTTTAGTGTTAAGTAATGAGTTTAAGCCATAACCAAGGATTTAATGGACCCATTACACCATGATTAGGGATTAATCTCATGACAAAACAAATCCTTTATTAAATTGGATTTTAGTTATTGGCAAGATTAAGAAATGGATTTTATGGTTTATAAGACAACTTGAGGAGAACTTGTCCATTAGCACTAGGGTTAGTCCTTCTTAACCACTTAAGGAAGAATTAGAACCCTAATGTAAGGCCCAAGTTACAAGCTTGATACCTTAGTGATTATTAGATGGATTGATTAGAGGATTTAAACACATTAAGGGTTTAACACTTAGGATTAAAGTTATACATTCCATCCTAATGGAAGGATGCAGGCACAAGCTTAATCACAAAGTCTTAAAACCTTTAAGGTTTAGTCCTTGATTATGAGATGAGAAGAGAAGACACAAAGATGACACAAAGGTAAAACTAATGGGGGACTAATCAAACCCTAATTGTGATCATACTTGGATGTTCCTAGGGTTTATGAGGCTTTGCAAAAGGTCTTCAGAGAGAAACCACCAAGGAAGAAACATGATGAAGGGAGAAGAAGCAAGAAGAAGCAAGACAACTTACTTCACTTAAGAAGATAAGTTGCTTGAAGAAAGAAAGAGGCGAAAGAGCATGAATGATCAAGCTCACTCTAATACAAATACAAAATGCAGCAAAGAATGCATAAGAGAGATGAAAAGAGATTGTGAGAAGTGAAGGCAAATTCACTTCTCAAAGTAACTTACCACCTGAAAAGTTAGTGAAAGGAAATGAATATGAAAGGAGAATGAGGAAGATGCAAGGATGCAAACCAAAACCAGAAGCATATACAAGATGTAAATGATGCTAAGGGATGATGCAAATGGTAGACATGAGATGTGGATGATCATACAAGATGGGAATGCAAATGAGACAAGTAAGAAGCATGAAAGTTCATGAAAACATATGACATGTAATGAAAGCAAAAACATGGCAAATGAATGGTGCAATGATCAAACATGATTCTAATGTGTCCTAAGATGTCTCATATGTCATATGAATATACAAAATGTCATGGCAAGTTCATGTATGCAAGCATATGAAGAATGAATGCAAATGAAGGCAAAAATTAGGGTTTATACATAACATGCAATACAAAATTCAAAACCAGAAGCAAATGACATGATAAAAAATTGAAAATGGAATCAAAGGTACCCTAAACCTATACAAGTTCACTGCCCAAAGGAGGAGACCTAACTCTTAACCTAATGGGAGTTATGATTTTCTCAAGTTTGCTAGGGTTTTAAGATACCTCTCAATGATAAATGCAAAACAAATTGAAAATGAAGAATAAATTCAAACCAATTTTATCCTAGAAACTAAATGACATGAGGAATGCAATGCAAAAAGAACCATCATCAAACTCTTCATGGTTAGGCATAAAGGATTTTTCTAAGTTAGGGTAAAAATATTGACTTTTAAGAACCCTAAATCCAAAGAAAAATGTCAAAATAGGTTAAGAACCCAAAAGAAATTTGTGTGAAGGGTTTGATAATGTTTCTAAATGTATCAAGATGCAATGTGATTTTTTTGGTGATTTTTAGAAACTTAAATGGTATTTTAATTAATTAATTCTCATTAATTAATTAAAATAAACATTTAAATATTTTAAAAATACGAAATTTATGCAAAAAATAAAATAAAAATTATTTTCAGAATGAGAAAAATATTTTAAGTCATGATGCAAAAAATGAAATTTTTTAGAAGTGTTTTGCTATTTTTAATAAAATGTAGAAAGAAATGCAATTAAAATGAAAATTAAATGAATTAAAATGGAAGTCAACTGATCCAGTGGTCCAAATTTGAATGAGAAAGGGAGGGAATTGACCAGCGCACGCATCTGGATGGCTGAGATTCAAACTACACTAATTACGTCATTAAGCCCTAATCTGAACCCTAAACACTTTCAGGTGACCGGAACAATGTTCCGGTCATCTTCTCCGGCTACCCTCTCAAGCTATCTCACTCAATACGAAACCCCAAGCCCTAAAACTCTCCAGAAATGATCCTGACATCAACCCCGACAAGAATCAGCCATCAAAATTCATTTATTCATCACCAAAAACATGAATCAAAGCAAAACGGAAAACATCTCAAAAATTTCAGAAGCTTATGAAATGCTTATTTCTCAACTATTTTCGAAACAAAACATATCATGACAATCAGGGGAACACATAGAATCATTCTATAACATAAAATGAAGGTTCTGGAAAAATAAATGCCATGGCTACCTGAAGTTGAGCTTTCAAACCAGGAGCTTTCTGGCCAGTTCTTTGCCTCAAATCCACTCCAATGACTCCCCTCAAGAGCTTGTAATGCTTGGTTGGAGTTTAAATGGCCTCAAAATGAAGTTGGCAGAAGTTCAGTTCATGAAATGTCAAAATCTTGTTTTTGATTCTGGATGTTTTAGGGCAAAATGAAGGGTGGGAAATGATCAGCAATGAGTGTGTAGTTGAATGGTGGAAGAAGTTTTGATGTTTGTTGGATGAGTTATGAGATTCGATAGCTTTTGCAAATTTGGGGAATTTTGTGTATGATGTGTTCTTTGAGGTTTCAGCTTGTGTTGTGTTATGGAATGGCTTGCTTTTGGTACAAATATAATGTTGGGATAGGTCAAAGGGTGGGTGCTGGCCTATGTTGATTGGTATGGGCAAATTGCAAAAATGTCAAGAGTTGGTGTACGTGAGGTATGGACTGGTTTAGTGGTTGTTTCAAGGCATGGCTCGAGTCAGCTTGGTTCAAGGATAACCATGGAAAAGGTTTTGTGGTGATTCAGCAAGTGTGTGAGAGGTTTTGATCCATTTTGCAAATTCATGAAGTTTTGGCCCCTTTTGGATTTTGTAAAGTTCAAGGCATGAAACTTGGAATTTCTTTGTGCAATTCTGAATTATAGGTCATGTATGATGTTTGTGCAATGGTTAGAAGTCAAATTGAGGTCACAAAATGCTTTGGCAAGTGTTTTTGCAAACTTCCCTCTTTGGTGCATAAGTGAAATTTTTTTATTTTTCCCAACTTTGCAAGGTCATAACTTGAGTTCTATGATGAATTAGATCAAGTTCTTGTACTTTTTGAAAAGGGAATGATCCAATCTACAACTTTCATGACCAAGAATTTTTCATTTGAAGCATTTTTGAATCAAAAAGAGGAGGTTGAAAAACTTTCCCATAATGGCAAGTTTGCATTACAAGTCACCTTCCCAAAATGGCAACTTTGAAAATGGCTTGAAATTCTTCAATTTTGTGAACTTATAACTTCTTCTAAAATCAAATAAAGATCATAAACATCCAAAAGGATGGAGAAGACCCTTTGGTTGGGTGATTGGGGGCCTCAGATGCCCTGATTTTGCACTTACTTGTCCAAGAAGTCATCCATTGATCAGATGCCTTCCCCATTGAATTTCTTCATGAAAATTGGTATGTATGATACTTATAGCATATAATGACCAATAAAAAAAAGAATGAGCAAAAAATTTGGAGTTATGGCCTCTGAAACCAAAACCCTAATTTTAGGTCATCTGTGCAGTTAAGTTTGGCTCTGCTTCCATACCTTCCTTAGTTCTTGTGATTTTTTGACTTTCTTGATCTTGGGAGGATATAATATGATGCTTGGACATACATGGATTCTCTTGAGATGATTGAAGACCTTTGGAGTGGCTCAGATAGCTCAGGGATTGCTCAAATCACAAACCCTAAATGCATATGACTTTGAACCAATGCAGTGAAGCAAAAATGCAATATGAGATGATATGATTGAACTTATGCAAATGAAAAGAATCACAAGCTATGGTGAAAAGAGTGAGGACAAATTTGGGGTGCTTACAATCCCGACAAAGTTAAAGCTATTCAGGAGATGCCTGCACCTAAGATTGAGAAAGAAGTTTGAGGGTTCCTAGGTAGATTGAACTACATTTCAAGGTTCATATCTCATCTCACTACAACCTGCGAACCTTTGTTCAAGTTGTTAAGAAAGGAACAAACAGTCAGGTGGAACGATGATTGTCAGAGAGCTTTTGACAAAATCAAAGAATATCTGCAAGAGCCTCCAATTCTCATGCCTCCAATAGAAGGAAGACCTTTAATAATGTACCTGACAGTATTAGAAGAGTCAATGGGTTGTATGTTGGGCCAACATGACGAGTCTGGTCAAAAAGAGTATGCAATATACTACCTAAGCAAAAAGTTTACCGACTGTGAACAATGTTATTCACTGCTTGAGAAAACTTGTTGTGCTTTAGCGTGGGCTGCTCGCCGACTAAGACAGTATATGTTGACTCATACTACCTTATTGATCTCATAGATGGATCCAGTCAAGTACATATTTGAGAAGCCATCACTTACCGGAAGGGTTGCAAGATGGAAAATGATTCTAACAGAATATGACATTCAGTACACCTCTCAGAAGGCCATCAAAGGCAGTGTATTGTCTGACTATCTGGCTGAGCAACCCATTGATGATTACCAGCCTATGAGATTTGACTTCCCTAATGAAGACATCATGTTCTTGAAAGCAAAAGATTATGAGGAGCCTGTTCACACTGAAGGGCCTAATCCAGAAGAAGCATGGTGATGTTCGATGGGACAGTTAATTGCAACGATCGTGGGGTTGGTGCAGTACTTATCACACCCAAGGGAGTCCATATGCCTTTCTCAACAAAACTCACTTTTGCTTGCTCTAACAACGAAGCACAATATGAAGCTTGTATCATGGGTTTTGAGGAAGCCATTGACCTCAGGATCAAAACCTTTAATGTATTCGGAGATTTGACTTTGGTAATCAATCAGACCAACGAAAAATGGTACACTCGTCAGGAGCATCTGATTCCATACCGTGACTATACGAGGAGATTGTTGACCTTCTTCACAACAGTTAAGCTTGAATACATCCCTCGAGATGAGAATCGGTTTGCAGACGCTTTGGATACCATTTCATCCATGATCAAAGTACAAGCTGCCAATTATGTACCTTGGATTTTGGTATCCAGACTGGACAGACCGACATATGTTTTCTCTGTGGGCACTGTCACCGATAACAAACCTTGGTACCATGACATCAAATGCTTATTGGAAACTCAGACATACCCACCTGAGGCATCGTCAAATGATAAGAAGACATTAATTAAGGCTAACTGGTAGCTTCTTCCTCAGTACTGATGGTTCTTTGTACAAGTGAAACTTCGACATGGTCTTGCTTAGATGTGTTGACAAGAAGGAAGCAGACCTACTGATGCATGAAGTACATGAAGGTTCTTTCGGTACCCATGTCGGAGGACATGCAATGGCAAATAAGTTATTAAGATTGGGTTACTATTGGATCATAATGGATGCAGACTGTTGTGCTTATGTCAGACAATGCCACAAATGCCAGATCTACACAGATAAAGTGCATGTGCCTCCGAATCCTTTGAATGTAATGTCTTCACCTTGGCCCTTTGCCATGTGGGGCATTGATATGATTGGAAAGATTGAACCGACTGCTTCAAATGGTCACAGAGTCATCCTGGTAGACATTGATTACTTCACCAAATGGGTTGAAGCAGCTTTGTATGCAAATGTCACCAGGCAAGTGGTAGCTCCATTTCTGAAGAGGGATATCATTTGTCGATATGGATTTCCCGAGTGAATCATTACTGATAATGGTTCCAATTTGAAGAACAAGATGATGGAAGTACTTTGTCGGGACTTCAAAATTCAACATCACAACTCTTCTCCTTACAGGCCATAGATGAACGGCGCTGTTGAGGACGCTAACAAGAACATCAAGAAGATTGTGCAGAAGATGGTAGTCACCTACAAAGACTGGCACGAAATGTTACCATTTTCCTTGCATGGGTACCAAACCTCTATCAGAACATCCACTGGGGTAACACCCTATCAGCTTGTGTACGCTAAGGAAGTTGTCCTACCTGTTGAAGTTGAACTACCCTCCTTACGGGTAATGATGGATGTGAAACTGGATGAAGCAGAATGGGTTCGGTCTCGATACAATCAACTGAATCTGATTGAAGAGAAGAGATTGACAGTTTTCTGTCATGGTCAGTTATATCAGAAACGAATGAAGAAAGCCTTCGATCAAAAAGTCAGACCTCGGGAATACCAAGTGGGAGAGCTTGTGTTGAAAAGACTCTTTCCTCCTCATACAGACCACAGGGGCAAATGGACACCGAACTATGAAGGTTCCTATGTGATAACTAAAGTCTTCTCTGGTGGAGCACTAATGCTCGCAACCATGGATGGTAAAGACTTACCGTCTCCTGTGAATTCAGATGCAGTTAATACTTCGCATAAAAGTACCCGCTGGACATAAAAACAAAATGTAAGTCCAGGCAAAAATAGGGCATCTCGGCGAGTCAAAAATAGAATAAAAGACTTGGGCAAAAATAAAGGAAAATCAAAAACAATGTACACCCGCTGAGTTGAAAAGCCACATCGGACAACTCAGGCAAAAAAGAGGGTATCCCGGTGGATTGAAAATCCGAAAGGGTGATCCACGCTGTAAACACCCTAAATTTGCCCTTTGGTTTTCTGGCTTTCCGTTTTGCATTCATATGCATCATTATTAGATCATACATTAGGTCATATCATTTGCATAGGCTCCTGAGATATGGGATCAACATTTTTCTGAGGATTTGAGTTTCACATCTTTATTTGTGGATTATCAGAGAATTCAAATTTTCAGCTATGCAGTAATCAGTGGCATCATCCTCTCTTTTCTCCTGTCACTAATTAGGGTTTATTTCCCTGAAACAGTGATCTTCAGAGATTTCACGTCTACAAGGACTATTCACTGTGCATTTAGCCTATCATCAGGCTATTCTTTCCTTCATCAAGTTACAAGACTATGCTTCTCTTCTCAGCATCTCAGTCCATTCTTCTTTCTCGATATCTCAAAAGCATTGGTTGCATTTTAAGCGTGTTTATTCAGTCACGATCCAATTCAGATGGGTGACCCAATCTTGGTCAACTATCAGGAGTTTGCTTCAATTGCAAGTTATCTGTCTCAGTGGTTTATTTCTCAGGTAGTGCTCCTCCAAAGTCAAGTTGTGTAGCATGCTGAATTCATCAGATTATCAAGTGGTGATTCATAAAAAGTGTGCGTCAGAGTGTCTATTCATTTGTTCAGTAGTGTTTCGTCTGCGAATTTAGTTTCCACAGATTTGATTTAGACAAATTCAAGCGGTTTGTGAGATGGCTTCCTTTTAGTTACGATTTGTCGGGTGATGGTTGTGTTTGTTAATTAATGGCTTTTGCGAAAGTTTGAGTTTGGTCTTCGATTCATTTATCCCTTAAGTCGAGTTTTCATCATCCATTTTGTTAATTAAACCCATTAGACCATTTGTATCATGTTTCAAAATTCGTTTACCCATTTTTTCCCATTCAACTCCTTATTCTCTTTTCTAAACCTCAATTATCCATACATCTTATCCAATTACTCATTATCCTTAATTTCATTATTTTTATCTTTAATTCAACTTCTCAATGTCCATGTTTTATTTTCATTTTTAATACCATTTATAATCCCTATATTTGTCCCATTTTACACCAATTCACATTTAAATAAATATATGTACAAATATATTTTTGCAAAGAGTCCATACATTCCAATTATAACCATAGACCCATCACAATTCAAAAAATGAATAAATAGAACAACATGACATTTCATTACAGCTCACAAATATTTTTCAGTCATCCGTATCACTCAATATTTTTTATCCATCAGCCTAGCCACTTGAAGATGTACAATTCAGAATCAACATTCTTGAGTCAGCAGCATAAACGGACCCACACGAAATACCACTCCATAACAAACTGTTATACAATACACACTGGACAACACATTCCGCACAAAGATGCTTTCCCACACACAAAAACGTCACCAAAATGGTCATGCACCACACACTCCTTCATACAACTCCACCACAACAAATTTCAGCAGCCAACTGAATGAACAAATTCCACAGACTCTGATTTCCACTCGCAACAAACACAAACCGCATAACCCTCAATCTTTCTTCATCACCAAACCTCAACTCTTCTTCAAACCTTCAGCCTCTCTCCGCCTCGTAAAAAATTCGTGAAACACCAGTACCCTTTCGTCATTTCTATCCAAGTCATACTTCTCCTTAAAACCCAAAAACAATAAATCATCCCAATTTTCTTCTCAAAATAAACCTTCAAACTTAAATCACCACCATCGTACCTTCTTTAACCCCAACACAAACCACAACACACAGCCAAAAAAAAACCCATTGAATCTTCATTTCAAATCACCAACCAACACAACAAATACCCTGTACAGATCAAAAACGTAGAAGGAAGAGAGGAAGTGAGATTTCGTAACCACGCAAATCGATCGAAGCAGAGCAGAAACAAAGATGGAGAGAGGACGGATTCGAGAAACGTAATACCTAAGTAAAGATGGAAAAGAAAGCAGTGAGAGGCTTGGCAAAAGCAAGCGATTCTCACCCACCTTTGTTGTTGTTGTTGTTGTTTTGCCACCTTGAGGGAGAGAGAGAGCATCGCACCGTCGATTGTTGAAGTTGAAGAAGAGCCGACGGTGATGAATCGACGATGAGAGATCGAGAGACGGAGAAGACCATTGATGACGAATTGAAATCGTGACGCGATGGAGCCCTCGTGATTCTTGCTGAAGGTCGGAGATCAGCGTCGGAGCTCTCGAGGAAGAAGGGTAACGAGGTCGCCGATGCAGAAATTGAGGGTGGAGGTTCTTCCGTTGATTCTACGGATGTCGTTGTGTTTTTGATAAAGCGGTTCAGAGTTTGAAGAAGATGACAGTGCTGACAAAGGAAAATCGTGCGGCCGCCGGTGATTGTTGAACAATTGGCTCGGTTTGGTTTTGACAATGAACAGTAACGACGATTTCTTTTTGAGAAGATGAAGATTAGTTCGTGGAGCGGTTTTGTTTATCCATCCCCTGTTTCCATTCCTCTTTTTATTTCTTTTCTTTTTCATTTTTCTTAATACTTTTTATTAGATTTTTTATATATTATTGACAACATTTCTTTTATTCTAATTCAATAGGTTGTTTGGTTCTGAGTTAATAAACAAATTGTAAAGTCTACAAGCTTCATAACCAAAGCCCATTTGAGCCGCTAATCACACCACCCCAGTCAGCGCACGTACTCCCTCCCTGTGCAAGTTAGAGTGGACTTGGGCCTCGGGCCTTTGCGTTTCTATTTGTAGCCTTATTTTCCTCCCACACCCTCTTTGTCTTTATTTCATTATTCATATAATTTCTCTTGTAATTTATGTTAGTTTTGTTAGTATAGTTGATTTTTGAATATTAATTCTGGTTTTAACCTAATTTTAATTTTAATTTTGGATTAGTTTAATTAGTTTGCAATTGTGGTTTAGTTTTTTTTCTCTTAGTATTTTTGTTTAGCTTTGGCATTTGTTGATTAAGTCTTTAACTAATTGATTATTAGATTTTCTTTGCTAGTTTTGATAATATTTTTTCAATCTCGTAGTTTTTGTTGATGTTCTAGTTGAATCTTGAGTAAAGTTTGGTATGGAACGCTTAAAGATGTTTTGATTGATCGAGTGAATCTTTTTGACATTTATTCCTGATTTCCTTTGCGCATATTGAAGAGGCAGTAGACTTTCTCCGTTAGCTTAGATGCTGGAAGCTTATACTTGATCTTTATCTGATATCTTGATAATGGACAGTTGTGCTTGACTGTTGAAATCATTCTGGACTTGATATTGCTTTTCTGAGCTCTTGTGCGCGTATTGAAGAGGCAACGAACCTTCTCCGTTAGGTACCACTGAGGCCCGATTTTACTTATTGCATGCTGTTGCATCTGGAAGTCCTACTGATGTAGGCTCTGTTTGTGCATTGTTCGTTTACTTTATTTTGCATTCTCATCTCCTCACTTATTTCTTATTCATCTCAATTTCTTCTTTCTCCTTTTCTTTTATACTTTATTACTTGTTACCATGATGTGATTAGGCCATCTTTCATCTAGCTCATGCTCCTTTCAACTTCTTCTTTTCATTCTTCTTTAGGACAGTTCAAACCACACTAACCTAGGATTCCCTTTGCATGATAACATTAGGTTTTAGTTCCCCCGTAATTGTTTTACCTTTAAGATCTTGGTTTCTTTTCTCTTCTCATCTCAAGCAAAAACCATAAAAAGACATCTAATAAGGATTGAAGTGATATCTTGAGCAATGGCCTTATCCTATGAGACACTTGTAGTCTTCCCATCTTGGGATAGTACAAGCTTGTCTTGTGATGCACAAGTCTGATCAGGATATCATCTTCACCAAGAAAATCATAAAACACACTTCTTCATTGTAAATACAAAAAAACTTAATAAGTTAATGAGTTAGTGAGCTTAAGCCCTAATCTCTGGATTCAAGTTTTGGGGATCTTCTCCTTACTTGAGTGTGCTTGTTCTTTTATTCCATCTTGGAATGTAGTAGTAATACACATTCCATGGAAAAGAGCTTGAATTCACTTCCTTGTGCCACACTCAAAAATCGTCTTTCCTTCGGGAATTCTTTTCTCATCTCCTTCGCTCCGTCCGCGAACTTGCTCCTACTTGTCATTTTGCGAGACGGTTACACACTCGTCATCTGAGCCTGCAACACCTGAGCATTGACATAGGCAGTTTAAGCCTTAAGACACAAGCAATCTTTTCCACCCCTAGTTAGGGGAACTACGACGACTCTGATCCTCATTGTCCAAATGAGGTACGTAGGCAGCGGGGTAGGGCCCGTTCGAGCACAATCTTTATTTTCCCTACATTTTTCCTTTTCATTTCTTTTTCAGTTCCCTTTTCTTTTCTTTTATCCAGTTCAGTTCCTTTCCTTTTTGCAGCAGCTTTCATTTCTTCACCCTTTGAAACAAATTTCTTTGCAAGCGTGGATCCCGTCGGGTACGGCGGACGATCTGGGTGCTAATACCTTCCCAGGTCGTAACCGACTCCCGATCTTAGTCTCTTTGGTTCGCAGGACCCGGGTCTTTCCTCTTCTTTCTTCTGGTTTGTGCAGCATTACCATTCCCATTCCTTCGGGATAAAAATGCCCGGCTGGCGACTCTAACCTCTTTCCGCGCCACTTTCGCGTTTGTACCAGGATGGAAATTCGGGGAGCGACAGCTGGAGACTCTGTTGGGGACTTCCTAACCAGAGAATCTCTGGTTCCCTTGAGAGTCTCTCCTAGCGCTTGTTTGTTTCTGTTTCTCTGGGTGTTGATTGTTTGATGTTACGTGTTTATTTTACTGTTGTTTTATTTACAGCTTTATTTACAGTTTTCAGTATTTATTTTATGCATCATATTATTACTGGACTGTCTGGACTGGATCTTCTGTTTGGTGGGTTTGGGTGACATTAATTTTGAGAAATGAGCTCATTACTACGGCTCGAGTGCACCTTAGGACTTAGAGTGGTTCCACTTTGGCATCATGAGATCTTGTCATGAGGGTAGTAGTGAGTTCCACGCCCAAATTTGCGACCGTCTTGGAAATGTTTTGATTTGGGGATCTTCCTCTCTCATTTCATAACCTTGACAATTATGTGCAGCTGGGGACCGATCATTGAGAACCTTGTGGAATCCTCCCTCTCTAGTGGTGACAGTGGCAGACCACATTTTGTGGCAAACCCATTCGCATCCGAGGGCCCACCTGGGACTTGCATAGGATGACCTTGTTTTCCCGGACTCAGCCGAGGCCTCCATGCATAGTATATAATGCCAAACCGATTCCCTGATCTGGTCATGAGCCATTTCTTGGAAATGGTGAACGTATTATTGCTATTCGAATTTGAGAGTCCGTGATGTTTGACCCAGAGCACACCCGTGATATTGGGAGGGGTTTACAGGTTTGCAGGAACCATTGACCTTAACATACCCTTATTACCAGTGCAGTCTTATGTTTTGATATGGTCACTATGATCTTGAAGTCCTTGATCCTTTGGTTCTGGATTATCATCTATGGTTATTATACAGAGATCTTGTGGTTACAGACACTCGATTCTTGGCTCAGTATTCCAGATTCCAGGCAGTTTCCAGGATTTTGATCCCATGTCTTTGCATCTTTTGCATCATCATATTGCATTTTGCATTTGCATCTGCATTGCATTTCCTTCTTCCAGATAGCTCATCCCTCCTATTTTGTCCATGACCAGCCAGCTGATTTCCCGGTACTCAGTTTGAACAAGTGGTAGCCTTTGGAAGACGACAGATGTTTAAAGCTAGACTGAGCAGTGTCAAGAGCTAAGAGAAGGTCAGTTTGGAAGCCGTCAGTAGCTATGTCAGAGAACAACCATCAGAATGTTGAGTTTCCACCTGGTTTCACTTCGATGACCAATCCTTTGTATGGTCTTTTTTCTGATGAAGATCTTCCGCAAGTGAACAACCTTACTCAAGCTCAGCCTGCACGGACCCCGATCGTGAATCAGAGTGTACCTGAACCATCTGTTGTCCGAGGTGGACCTTCATCTTCTTTTGATGCTACGGATTACCAGAGTTTTGCTTTCCCTATGCCGAACTCCCAAGAGGCAATCCCTCTTGTGAAAACCAAGTATCCACCAACTATTGATCATGCTGAAAGGTTTCGTGTGTTGGACGAGCAACTCAAAGCCTTAGCAGATCCTGATGCCTTTAGTTTTGATGCTCTAAACATGTGTTTGGTGCCTGGTCTTGTCATACCTCCAGATTTCAAACCTCCGAAGTTTGAGAAATACACTGGTGTCAGTTGCCCAAAGCGTCATTTGGTGATGTTCTGTAGAAAGATGACTTCTTATGCCCGCAACGATGAGTTGATGATTCATTATTTTCAGGACAGTTTGAGTGGTGCATCCTTAAGTTGGTATATGGATTTGGAAAGCAGTCGTATCCAATCTTGGAATGATTTATCCAGAGCTTTCGTAAAGCAATACCAGTACAATGTGGACATGGCACCCTGCCGCATGCACTTGCAGAGCCTATCTCAGAGGAGTGGTGAATCTTTCAGAGAATATGCACAGCGGTGGAGAGAGTTGGCAGCCCAAGTGCAACCACCACTTTTAGACAGAGAATTAGTTGACCTGTTCGTGGGCACATTGCAAGGTCCATACCTGGAAAGAATGAGTAGCATTGGGACATTAAGCTTCTCTGATTTGATGATAGTTGGAGTACGCATTGAGAGCCTGCTCAAAAGTGGAAAGATCCAAGACTCTTCGAATATCCTAGCTAGTGAAGATGAGTCTGTTGTTAGCTCCCAAGGGGAAGAAGGGTATGACATCAATGCAGTCATGGAAAATATCGAATATTCTAGACCATCATCTTCACAGAGATCATCTTTTCCTGTGTCTGGATACTCTTATGGGCATTCAGCAATGCTCAAAGCATCGTATCAGAAACCCTGTACTCCTCCTCGTTCAAATCTGCAAGCTCATGGTCGAAGACCTCAGAATCAACTTCAGAGCCAGCCTAGGCCTCACAACAATCTGGAAAGAAGGAATGCTCCTCTTTATCTAGTTCCCATGGCGTACAGTGAACTCTTGCCACATCTAATTCAGAGCTCATTGGTGTTTCCTAAGCCTCTCAAGCCGTTGCCAGAGCCGTACCCTCTAGGGTACAATCCTCATGAGCAATGTGGGTATCATGGTGGATTAATGGGGCATTCAACTGAAGATTATAAAGCTTTTCAAGCCAAGGTACAACAGTTGATCGACAAGGGCTACATATCCTTTCCATAAGGAAGCTTGGTTGTGCACGTCAACCTCTCGCCTGTTTAAGTTTGAAGGATTTCGAAGGAGTGTCTCCTGATTTCAGTGGTCCAGACAAGAAGATGTCATCAGAATTGGTGATCATTGTATCCTTTTTATCATTTGCATTGTAGTTTCTTTCCTGTTAGTAGCTACTTGTCTTTTAAATGTTGTCGTTTTGAATGGTAATGTTAATGTAGTGATCATGCTTTTTGAATCAATTGTGTCGCATTCGCTCATTTTTCTTTACTTGCATTGAAAAAAAACAAAAAAAATGCATCCATTTATCTCCCATTTATTTCACTATTGTTTAGCAGGTTTGAGGGAGGATGATGACAAATGAATACCCATAATTGTTGAAGGTATGCTTTCAGAGTAGAACCTGCTGATGATGTGCAGGCATTGCTTTAATTCCCAAACACCGGAGATATAAGGGAGATAGACCCTCGTCAACCCCTTCGAGCCTTGAAGTAGGAGTTTCTTTTCTAAACGAAAAAACCCTCACATTTAACCTGGGGCAGGGTAGTTATCAGTTAATTTGACCGAGCGTTCAAATTTCCAAAGTAGTGTGCATCCAAGGATCCATTACCTTTATTCATTACACCTCAAGAGGTCAAGGGACGTAAAACCACAATGGTTACCCCTCAACAACAAAGGAATGAGGCAGTCACAACCTTTTCAAACAAGTCAAACAAACCAGTGTCACACGATTTGTTCAAGACAATCATCAAAAGAAAAAGAAAAATAAAGAAAAATAAAGCCCGCTAAGTCAAAAAAAAAAGTGAAAGCAATTGACTTAGGCAAAAGTTAAGGCATCCCGCTGGACTTCAAAATCAAAAAAAAGAGAAAGAATCAGTCCAGGAAAAAAATTAGGGAATAAAATCATCAGAAAGAAAAAATCTTCCATAAGAACAAGGTCGTGTGACTATAGACACAAAATCAGAAGGGGTGAGTGTTACTCCTGGAAACCTCATTGGTGCTTAAACCGTCAACGTCATTGGTTCCTCAACCATTGCAAAACCCTTTCGAGAGGCGAGCGCTCAAGCCAAATTAGCTGAACATAGGACTAGAGAACATTAAGGAGAATAGGTGGGCACAGATAAATTTTGAGCCATAAATATTTCTTTCTAAAACCTTGAACTAGGCCACGTCATAGCCCTTAAAAGTCCTAATTGAATCAGGTTCAATTCTGAAAGCATACTACGACAAGGTTACGTAAACTGGCTCCTCACGATTTGCTAACTCAGCACTACGTTTGGACTAAACGGTCCATTCGTCACACACTATCACAACATTCAAATAATTAAATTCTCAAAACTTGCATGTGAACCGCATTAAAATTACCATTTGTAAATGAACAATTTTAATTGCAAGTCAGCCTGTGTCACCAGGGAAGTTCCTATAAAGAGCAATCACGAGGGAACTTGATCATTCAACAATGATGACCAAAATCAAGAGAATCTTGTAGGCCTACGAATCAGGGGCATGTTATTCAGTCATTTCATTGACCAAGGAATCAGTCAGTCTAATGTAAGTTCCCAGGCACCAGTTGATTGAGGAACATCATTCAAAGCCAGTTGATCAGAAGTGAATCTACCAAATAGGGGCAGGCCACCCGAATTTTTTGTTGACCAATGATGAATTCTTCCAATGTTCAGTCAGAATGAGTCAAGTCGCTTCCACGCTCATACCGGAGCAGAACACTTCCAGAGATCACTAAGTGCAACTCTCCTGGAGAGGACATCCAAGTCCGCCATGCCAAGAATTGGATAATCAGTGACAATTTGTTCAGAGACTCATCATACAGGGGCAAAGTTCAGCTACACAGAGCCAGTTATATCAGAAATCTCTGAGTTCAAGACGAGTATCGGGAAATCGTATTACCAACCCTCGCCTTTGTCACCCATCTCAACCAGGATCCTTGCCATATAGGACCTTCCTTCCCACCTTGGGAGTTTTTCTGGCCTTTCATGATCATTGCATAAATCATTTGCATATGTTATTCGTGTCGCTTCGCTAGAGCATACGCATCATAATTTCATTGAGCATAACCCCGCAACATCGATCTCACACTGTAGGGCCCCGTAACCCCAACTTATCAACTTTTCAAAGTCCAGTTCTCGTCTGGAAAATCTTTTTCAAAGTCCAGTTCTCGTCTGGAAAATCATTTCAAAGTCCAGTTCTCGTCTGGCAAACCATTTCAAAGTCCAGTTCTCGTCTGGAAAACCGTTCCAAAGTCCAGTTCTCGTCTGGCAAACCAACTTCAAGTACCAGTTCTCGTCTGGTAGGAGAATCTTTTAACCAGTTATCGTCTGGTCACCTTTTCATTTAGCCTGTTGAATGCCAGTTCTCGTCTGGTAGTCATTCTTTTTCAGAGTCAATTCTCGTTTGACAATGAACCCAAGGAGTCAGTTCTCGTCTGACGACTTATTTCTTTTCCCATCAGTTCTCATCTGTTGGCCTACCTTCAATAAACCGGTTCTCGTCTGGTAATTCACCTTCAAAGTCCAATTGCTTGGCAACCAAACAAAAATAAACTATCAACTTGGCCCTAACGCCCAACCATCCTTGTTCCCGTCAGCTCCCGCAGCTTGCATCTTCATATCCTTAGCATCATGAGCATACGTTTGCATCTTGCATCATTTGCATTGCATCTTCATACTGCATGGTTTCTGTTTTCTATCTGATGTAGGGTAAGAGCTGTTACAAGACGCAGTCTAGGGAAGTTATCTCAAGATCTGATGAATTTATACGAGAGTTTGAAGACATTGGGGCATTTCTGGAGGCTAGGTCTTCTATAAAATCCTCTAAAGATAATCTTTTTTCATAGACGATGCAGTATGACACAATTTAAGGAGTAAGGAATGCTTGTGCACTCTCAATAATCAATATGCAACTGTTGAACTCAGGGGCTTGAGGCACTGTGTTAATTCTCAAGGAATGTCTGGTATTTATTTTCCCAGCATGGTTTTGGAAGTTTATTTCTTCCCCGAGCATAAAATCTTCTTTCAGCCGACAATATTTTCTCATGAGGAGGTGGGTATCCTCAAAGTCCAATTTTCATTGGCATATCTTTCCAACATAGTCGTCATACTATACTTGGGGCATGTTTGGCTTACTTTGATCTTTAATTCCTCAGCAAAGTCTCTCCTCAACAGAGCATGGCCAATATTTGTGTTCAGCCAAGTCAGAAGGTTGACATCCCCAGCTGAGTAAGAACATATGTTATCCCCGGCAGAACTTCAAGGTTAATTGAATAGTTCTCATCCCCCAGCAGATTCATCTTTCCACAGTGAAGTTTTCCCAGCAGGCAGCTGAAGGCCTTGCATTTCCCCACAGAGTTAGAACTGGCAGAATTCGTTTCCCAGCAAGGGTTATTTGACAGAGCATCTTCCCAGCCAAGTCTGAAGATTTCCCCCACAGAGCTTCATGATTGGGATTCATTCCCGTCATTGAAATATCCCCCAGAGAAATTGACAATTTATTTTTGGCCAATGTGATGCTACAGACAGTTGTTCATCTCCCCAACCAGAGTTAAGCATCATCCAAAACTCTTGACCTGGTTTCTCCCCTGCAGAGTTGTGATTCTTGTTGCCAATCAGGGCGCTTTGTTGTTACTCGTTTGCATTCCCCAACACTCGTCTGCATTCACGCTTTGTTATTGCTCGTCTGCACTTCCCAGCACTCGTCTATGGGTAACTTCCATCTGGTGCTCGACACTCGTCTATGTTTGATAGTTGTTGTTGCTCGTATGAACTCCCCAACACTCGTTTGTGTTTGATATTCGCTTGTTGCTCGTATGCGTTCTCCAACACTCTTCTGTGTTTGTTATCTATGTGAAGCTCGTCTGCTTTGCTTGGATACTCGTCTGTATCATTCCTTACACTCGTCTGTGTTAGCTTATATCCATATGTATTGATAATTACCCTGGTACTTGTCTATATTGCTACCCCAAATGCTTGTCTGTGTTTGAATTTCTGGTATTTGCCTGCACCAGTGGATGGTATTCGTCTGTATCATCGCCTGAAGCGCTCGTCTGTGTGTCTCAGATCATTGTCTGATATTCGTTTGTATCATTGACTTATGGCACTCGTCTGTGTTCTCTTAATGATCATCCAATACTCGTCTGTGTTGAAGAGGTTTGAAGTCCTGACAGTGGGATTAAATGTCAAAATGGTTATCGGTCCTGGCGTAACAAGTTTATCCGAAGGAGGCTTGTCTGTCTCAAACACCGCTTTTTTTAATGTTGCACCTGACGTAACAGGTTCGCTCGAAGAAGGCTCATCTGTCTTAAATCATATATCCGTGGAAAATATATGGGGAGGGTTCGTCTACCCTGATTATGCATGTATATCCCACAGACTTAAGTGCATCACCTGTCCTGGCGTAACAGGTGTATCCGGAGGAGATTCATTTGTCTTAAGTCATATGTTTTGCAAAGTATATGGGGGCTCCTATGTCCAGTTCCTGGCGTAACAGGATTGTTTGAAGAAGACACGTCTGTCAAAGTATTCTGATTCCAAATAACAGTTTCAACTCGGGAGGAGATCGTCTGCTTTCTCCCCACTCCAGTCACCAAAGCGTCATTTGGTTAGGTTTATTTCCCATTTCTGCATTCTCTTGAAGAGTGCAAATTTCTGGTTATTCTTGGTATTCAATCACTGTTTATCTCGAACGTCTAATAGCCGTTGCTCTCATCCTTTTCAGATAAACAGTCGATTGAATAGGGGCAGCTGTAAACACCCTAAATTTGCCCTTTGGTTTTCTGGCTTTCCGTTTTTCATTCATATGCATCATTATTAGATCATACATTAGGTCATATCATTTGCATAGGCTCCTGAGATATGGGATCAATATTTTTCTGAGGATTAGAGTTTCACATCTTTATTTGCGGATTATCAGAGAATTCAAAGTTTCAGCTATGCAGCCATCAGTGGCATCATCCTCTCTTTTTTCCTGTCACTAATTAGGGTTTATTTCCCTGAAACAATGATCTTCAGAGATTTCACGTCTGCAAGGACTATTCACTATGCATTTAGCCTATCATCAGGCTATTCTTTCCTTCATCAATTTACAAGACTATACTTCTCTTCTCAGCATCTCAGTCCATTCTTCTTTCTCGATATATCAAAAGCATTGGTTTCATTTTAAGCGTGTTTATTCAGTCACAATCCAATTCAGATGGGTGACCTAATCTTGGTCAACTATCAGGAGTTTGCTTCAATTGCAAGTTATCTATCTCAGTGGTTTATTTCTCAGGTAGTGCTCCTCCAAAGTCAAGTTGTGTAGCATGCTGAATTCATCAGATTATCAAGTGGTGATTCATAAAAAGTGTGGGTCGGAGTGTCTATTCATTTGTTCAGTAGTGTTTTGTCTGCGAATTTAGTTTCCAGAGATTTGATTTAGACAAATTCAAGCGGTTTGTGAGATGGTTGCCGTTTTAGTTACGATTTGTCGGGTGATGGTTGTGTTTGTTAATTAATGGCTTTTGCGAAAGTTTGAGTTTGGTCTTTGATTCATTTATCCCTTAAGTCGAGTTTTCATCATCCATTTTGTTAATTAAACCCATTAGACCATTTGTATCATGTTTCAAAATTCGTTTACCCATTTTTTCCCATTCAACTCCTTATTCTCTTTTCTAAACCTCAATTATCCATACATAATATCCAATTACTCATTATCCTTAATTTCATTATTTTTATCTTTAATTCAACTTCTCAATGTCCATGTTTTATTTTCATTTTTAATACCATTTATAATCCCTATATTTGTCCCATTTTTCACCAATTCACATTTAAATAAATATATGTACAAATATATTTTTGCAAAGAGTCCATACATTTCAATTATAATCATAGACCCATCACAATTCAAAAAATGAATAAATAGAACAACATGACATTTCATTACAGCTCACAAATATTTTTCAGTCATCCGTATCACTCAATATTTTTTATCCATCAGCCTAGCCACTTGAAGATGTACAATTCAGAATCAACTTTCTTGAGTCCGCAACACAAACGACCCCACACGAAATACCACTCCATAACAAACTGTTATATAATACACACTGGACAACGCATTACGCACAAAGATGCTTTCCACACACAAAAACGTCACCAAAACGGTCACGCACCACACACTCCTTCATACAACTCCACCACAACAAATTTCAGCAACCAATTGAATGAAAGAATTCCACAGACTCTGATTTCCACTCGCAACAAACTTAAACCGCATAACCCTCAACCTTTCTTCATCACCAAACCTCAAGTCTTCTTCAAACCTTCAGCCTCTCTCCGCCTCGTAAAAAATTCGTGAAACACCAGCACCCTTTCGTCATTTCTATCCAAGTCATACTTCTCCCTAAAACCCAACAACAATAAATCATCCCAATTTTCTTCTCAAAATAAACCTTCAAACTTAAATCACCACCTTCGTACCTTCTTTAACCCCAACACAAACCGCAACACACAGCCAAAAAAAACCCCATTGAATCTCCATTTCAAATCACCAACCAACACAACCAATACCCTGTACAGATCAAAAACGTAGAAGGAAGAGAGGAAGTGAGATTTCGTAACCACGCAAATCAATCGAAGCAGAGCAGAAACAAAGATGGAGAGAGGACGGATTCGAGAAACGTAATACCTGAGTAAATACAGAAAAGAAAGCAGTGAGAGGCTTGGCAAAAGCAAGCGATTCTCACTCACCTTTGTTGTTGTTGTTATTTTTGCCACCTTGAGGGAGAGAGAGAGAGAGAGAGAGAGAGAGCATCGCACCGTCGATTGTTGAAGTTGAAGAAGAGCCGACGGCGATGAATCGACGATGAGAGATCGATAGACGGAGAAGACCACTGATGACAAATTGAAATCGTGACGCGATGGAGCCCTCGCGATTCTTGATGAAGGTCGGAGATCAGCGTTGGAGCTCTCGAGGAAGAAGGGTAACGAGGTTGCCGATGCAGAAATTGACGGTGGAGGTTCTATCGTTGATTCTACAAATGTCATTGTGTTTTTGATAAAGCGGTTCAGAGTTTGAAGAAGATGACAGTGCTGACAAAGGAAAATCGTGCGACCGCCAGTGATTGTTGAACGATTGGCTCGGTTTGGTTTTGACAATGAACAGTAACGGAGATTTCTTTTTGAGAAGATGAAGATTAGTTCGTGGAGCGGTTTTGTTTATCCATCCCCTGTTTCCATTCCTCTTTTTATTTCTTTTCTAATTATTTTTTCTTAATACTTTTTATTAGATTTTTTATATATTATTGACAACTGTTCTTTTATTCTAATTCAATAGGCTGGTTGGTTCTGAGTTAATAAACAAATTGTAAAGTCTACAAGCTTCATGACCAAAGCCCATTTGAGCTGCTAATCACACCACCCCAGTCAGCGTACGTACTCCCTCCCTGTACAAGTTAGAGTGGACTTGGGCCTCGGGCCTTTGCGTTTCTATTTGCAGCCTTATTTTCCTCTCACACCCTCTTTGTCTTTATTTCATTATTCATATAATTCCTCTTGTAATTTATGTTAGTTTTGTTAGTATAGTTGATTTTTGAATATTAATTCTGGTTTTAACCTAATTTTAATTTTAATTTTGGATTAGTTTAATTAGTTTGCAATTGTGGTTTAGTTTTTTTTCTCTTAGTATTTTTGTTTAGCTTTGCCATTTGTTGATTAAGTCTTTAACTAATTGATTATTAGATTTTCTTTGCTAGTTTAGATAATATTTTGTCAATCTCGTAGTTTTTGTTGATGTTCTAGTTGAATCTTGAGTAAAGTTTGGTATGGAACGCTTAAAGATGTTTTGATTGATCGAGTATATCTTTTTGACAATTATTCCTGATTTCCTTTGCGCATATTGAAGAGGCAGTAGACTTTCTCCATTAGCTTGGATGCTGGAAGCTTATACTTGATATTTATCTGATATCTTGATAATGGACAATTGTGCTTGACTTTTGAAATCATTCTGGACTTGATATTGCTTTTCTGAGCTCTTGTGCGCGTATTGAAGAGGCAACGGACATTCTCCGTTAGGTACCACTGAGGCCCGATTTTACTTATTGCATGCTGCTGCATCTGGAAGTCCTACTGGTGTAGGCTCTGTTTGTGCATTGTTCGTTTACTTTATTTTGCATTCTCATCTCCTCACTTATTCCTTATTCATCTTAATTTCTTCTTTCTCCTTTTCTTTTATACTTTATTACTTGTGATCGTGATGTGCTTAGTCCATCTTTCATCTAGCTCCTGCTCCTTTCATCTTCTTCTTTTCATTCTTCTTTAGGACAGTTCAAACCACACCAACCTAGGATTCCCTTTGCATGACAACATTAGGTTTTAGTTCCCCCGTAATTGTTTTACCTTTAAGATCTTGGTTTCTTTTCTCTTCTCATCTCAAGCAAAAACCATAAAAAGACATCTAATAAGGATTGAAGTGATATCTTGAGCAATGGCCTTATCCTATGAGACACTTGTAGTCTTCCCATCTTGGGATAGTACAAGCTTGTCTTGTGATGCACAAGTCTGATCAGGATATCATCTTCACCAAGAAAATCATAAAACACACTTCTTCATTGTAAATACAAAAACACTTAATAAGTCAATGAGTTAGTGAGCTTAAGCCCTAATATCTGGATTCAAGTTTTGGGGATCTTCTCCTTACTTGACTGTGCTTGTTCTATTATTCCATCTTGGAATGTAGTAGCAAGTACACATTCCATGGAAAAGAGCTTGAATTCACTTCCTTGTGCCACACTCATAAAGAGCTTCTAAAAAACACAAACAAACAATAATCATCTTTCCTTCGGGAATTCTTTTCTCATCTCCTTCGCTCCGTCCGCGAACTTGCTCCTACTTGTCATTTTGCGAGACGGTTACGCACTCGTCGTCCGAGCCTGTAACACCTGAGCATTGACATAGGCAGTTTAAGCCTTAAGACACAAGCAATCTTTTCCACCCCTAGTTAGGGGAACTACGGCGACTCTAATCCTCATTGTCCAGATGAGGTACGTAGGCAGCGGGGTAGGGCCCGTTCGAGCACAATTTTTATTTTCCCTACATTTTTCCTTTTCATTTCTTTTTCAGTTCCCTTTTCTTTTCTTTTATCCAGTTCAGTTCCTTTCCTTTTTGTAGCAGCTTTCATTTCTTCACCCTTTGAAACAGATTTCTTTGCAAGCGTGGATCCCGTCGGGTACGGCGGACGATCTGGGTGCTAATACCTTCCCAGGTCGTAACCGACTCCCGAACTCAGTCTCTTTGGTTCGCAGGACCCGTGTCCTTCCTCTTCTTTCTTCTGGTTTGTGCAGCATTACCATTCCCGTTCCTTCGGGATAAAAATGCCTGGCTGGCGACTCTAACCTCTTTCCGAGCCACTTTCGCGTTTGTACCAGGATGGAAATCCGGGGAGCGACACACGCAAAATCAGGGAATAAGCGAACAACTGCATTCTGAATTCATATGTATCACTCACAACATGGCAAGCTTCGAAAGGATAAATCGTCGGTCAAAATCAACCTTCTTCAGAAAGCAAGATAAGAAGAACGTCAAGGTCATACGGGTCATAGCAGAGGGAGCTCACCGGAGAGTCAACTTCAACATTACCAACACTTTTGTTTTCTCAATTTACCGCAATCTCCTCCTTTTAGGGGATTCGCTTCTTTGACTGTACTTGCCTATTCATGGCACACACATCAATAAAATCAGAATTTTCAGTCACACTTTGTTTGTACATTTTTTGTTTCGTTTGCAAAATGTCCAAAGTTCATAATACAATACTTGCGTAAAAAACATATAGGCCATTTTTAATAAATGCTTGTAGGAAACATGTTACTCTCAGACAAATCTAACTCCTATAACGGAATCCGGTTGAGGATACCGCGTGACACTTGTGCGTTTCCTTTGTTTAAGAGGTTGCATGTAGACCATTTCATAACACGGGGTATATCAAGCATAGTATCCCAAGCCAAGTCAGCAGTCACATCATCAGCAGGACTCCCTGACAAGAAGTATTTCCTCGTGATGTTTCTATCCCCCCAGAGGATCCCTTGAGGAATTCATCAATTCCCAGCGTGTTACTTTCCATAAGTTATCTCCTCCCCAAGCATGGGATCTCTCGAGCAATGCCTGACGGCTTTTCCCCAGCGAAGTAGTCCGGAACTCTCTATTCCCCATCAGAGTTGCCTGGATTTCTCTCATTCTCAGCAGAGTCGGTGGATTTGCCTCCCCACAGAGTTGCCATTCTCTCCCCAGTAGAGCAATGCCTGAAATACATCCCCAGGGGAATTGCTGAAACTTCCTTATCTCCAACGGAGTTCTTCCCTCCGGACAGATCGCCTAGAGATCTTTCTCCCCGCAGGATCCGGATCTAGGATCGGGTTTCTCGTTTATATAATCATAGCATTTCACATCATTTTTCCCCAAAATAAGCGTAGCATTCCATCTAATACAGAGCATTACGACAAAAATCAAACATTTTCATGATCATAAGCCAGGTTCGAGCCATACACTTGCAAATACCATCATCACTTCACCAGCAATGTATAAAAGTCATATCCCCTGCAGATAAAAGCCAAAGCATCCCCTTTGCACTCTCAAAAATAGATACCTGTTTATATTTATATATGCTCTTTTCGACACTCGTCCGTGTCATCTTTCCCCAGTAAGGTTGCCAGAAGAACTCCTACATTCTCAATGCAGATATTTGTTCATAACTTGTGCATATTCTTTCTGACACTCGTCCGTGTCATATTTCCCCAGCAAGTCAAAACACTCGTTCGTGTCCCTTGCTCAATCTTTTGACACTCGTCCGTGTCTTGCACATATATCCCTAGCAGATCAATACTTGTACATACTTGTACAAAAGTCTTCGATACTCGTCTGTATCTTGTATATATCACCCCTCAGTAGATTCAACACTCGTCCGCATTCTTTGCTCAATCGGTTGATACTCGTTCGTATCATCATCCTTAAACATGTGTCAGCGCTTGTTTCTACCGATACTCGTCTGTATCATGGTACTAAGGATGCTCATCCTCATCTTTGATCTATACACACTGTCAAACACTTATACCTTTTGTTTTAAAGACGTAAGCACTTGTTCGTGTTTACCATTCCCCAGTAAGTCACCAACAAAACAACATTTTCTATCCGATATTCGTCCTATGTCGCGATACTTTCGGCATTCGTCACCTGCCAGGTGATCGTCCTTCACCTTCGGATGATCGTCCCTCATCTTTCCCTAGTGGAATCCCCATTGTTGGAACCTTCTATCTGACATTTGTCCTATGTCGTCATAAAGAGCAGTCGTCCCCTGCTAGGTGATCGTCCTTCACCTTTTGATGACCGTCCCTCATCATTTATCTGATGGTCGTCCCCATCGTTGATCTTTTTATCCAGCATTAGTCCTATGTCGCAATAATCCCCAAGAGCAGTCGTACCCTGCTAGGTGATCGTCCTTCACCTCTTGATGATCATCCTTCATCATGCTTATCTGATGGCCATCCCCATCGCTGACTTTTTCTATCCGGCATTCGTCCTATGTCGTGATAAAGAGCAGGTCGTCCCCTGCTAGGTGATCGTCCTTCACCTTTAATGACCATCCCTCATCAAATATTTCATTTATTCTTTAAACCCGATGGTCGTCCCCGTCGTGGTCCCTTTTCCTTTACCCGATGATCGTCCTTCATCAGTTTAGCCCGATGGTCGTCCCCATCGTTGTTTACTTTACTTTCCAAGCCTGATGACCGTCCCCATCAATGCTTTTCTCAAATTCCCATAGAATCTTATTTTCCTTACCCGATGGCCGTTCCCGTCGCGGTTTCTTTATTTCCCAGCATGATGGGCGTCCCCGTCATTGCGTTGCTTGCCGTTGTACCCCCCAGCAGTCGTCCTCTACTCGATGGTCGTCCTTCATCGCTTTCATTTGATACTCATACTATACCATCTTTTACAATTTATATCCCTTTTCTTCTTCTCCCCAATGAGTGCAAATTTCGGACTGTCTTTGGTATTCAACCACAAGTTATCTTGTTTGTCAGTTAAGCCAAGCGCGTACATCCTGCACAACTAACTCATGCTTGAATAGGGGCAGCTGTAAACACCCCAAATTTTCCCTCACCTTTTTCTCACACCATGGCTTGTGATCTTTCATTTTTTCATAAGCATAAGCATATCATATCCCACTGCATAGTTCATTTCATCTGCATCTAGGGTTTGTGATCTGAGCAATCCAAGAAGTGATCTGAGCAATCCCTAAAGGCCTTAAAGCTTGCCAAGAGGGTCCATGTGTGTTCCACGACCATAATATGCTCCCCAAAGTTAATAAAATTCAAGGGATCACAAAGAATGGCAAAGGCATAGAGGCAGACAGAAGATTTCCTGCACATATGACCTAAAATTAGGGTTTTGGTTTCAGAGGCCTTAATCCCAATTTTTTTGGTCATTCTTGTTTCTAATGGTCTTAATATGTTATAAGGATCATGTGTACAAAATTTGATGAAGAAATTCACTGTGGAAGTCATCTGATCATTGGGTAACTTCTTGAGCAAGTAAAGTCAAAATCAGGGCATCTGAGGCCTCCCTCAAGGGTACCAAAGGGTCATCATCATCATTTTGAGTCTCTATGATCTTTATTTGATCTTAGAAGTGGTTGGAAGTTCAAAAAGTTGTAGAATTTTGAGCTAAATGAAAACTTGCCATTTTAGGAAAGATATTCAACCTATTCTTTCTTGACCAAAAATGCTTCAAATGATAAATTCTTGGGCATGAAAGTTATAGATTATGTCTTCCCATTTTCAAAAAGTACAAGAACATGTCTTGATTCATCCTAGAACTCAATATATGGCCTTTCAAAGTTGGCAAAAATCCTATAATGTTCAAGTTCATGCCAAAGTGGGATTTTTTGCAAATTCAAGTTTCAAGCCATTTCATGACCTCTAATTGACTTCTAAGCTTCATTACATGATAACACAACATTGCTTGACCAAAATCATGCCTTGGATCACAAGTTTCCATAAGCCATTTTTCACAAAATTCTCAAAGAGGGGTTTTTTTCAAAATTGATTTTTAAGACTTTGTGTGACATCTAATCCACTTCAATGCATCATAGCAACATCATACAACATGCCATGACCAAAATTCAGCCTTGAACCAACCAATTTCTTCAAACTTCACAATGTTGCCAATTTGCAAAACCTTTTCAATCTCACCATTCAATCATCACAACTCATCACAATCAATCCTATGGTGCTCCACAAACTCAGCTGAACTCAAAGCAACCCTAGAACAACTTCTGCCATGGCCCATGCTTGTAGTGCACCAACTATTGACTTTTTGGCCAATTGCTCCATACCATTCCCACAGTGTTATACAGTCTTTCTGACTCATTGCATTTGTTTATTCATGGCACAAGGATCATAAAACATAACACACATAAGCTTGAAAACACACCATATTCAGATTGCAAGAAAATCACAAAAAACTCCCCTTCTTCGATTCTCTCAAACCAACCATCAAACCTGAATAATTTCTGAAAGTTTGTCCAGTTTTTTTTCTTCGATTCACCATGTTTATGAAGCATAAATGATGTTTGTTGGGTGATTTGAGTTGCATGGGGGTAGGGGATAATTTATGGGCAGTTAATTTTGGGTGGGGTGACCTGTAGAAGGATTTAGGGTTTTGGTGCCACCGGAGAAGATGACCGGAGCTTGTCTCCGGTCACCTGAAAGTAATTAGCTCTAATTAGGGTTTAGTGCACAAATTGAATGAGGACCCTTGGATGTGTGGTTAGCTTAAGCCTTGGACGGACCAGATTAATTCATTAATGCTAATTTTTGTTTAATTAAATAAATCAAAATTAATTAGCCAGAAACCATCCTGACCATTCATTAACGCGCGCAGTCAACACACCTTTCCTCAGTTTGAATCCTGGCCTTCAGATCATTTGACCTTCATTTATTTCATTTTTATTTCATTTTATTTTCATGACTTTTGTTCATTTTATTTAAAATAGCAAAAAACATCAAAAAATTCTCAAACTTTGCATTTTTGTTTCAAATATTTTTCTTAACCTGAAAACATTTTTATTTTTATTTTTTGCATTAAAAAAGTATTTTTTAAATATTTAAATGTTTTATTTAATTAATTAATTGATTTTAATTAATTAAATATGCATTTTAGGTTTCTAAAAATCACCAAAAAAATCATGAAGCATTCCAATACATTTAGAAACATTTTCAAACTCACCATATAAATTTATTTTTAGGTTTGATAATCTTTTCACAATTTTCTTTGAATTAGGGTTCTTAAATTTCACATTTTTAAACCCTAACTTGAAAAATTCATTTCTGCCTGACCATGATGTGTTTGAATTTGATTCTGTTTGCATCGTTTCACATGTTGCATATAGTTTCTAGGTTAGTTTTCTCATGATTTTATCTTGCATTTTCAATTTGATTTGCATTTTCCCTTTAGAAGCACCCAAAAACCCTAGCAAACTTAGGAATTTCATAACTTTCACTAGGTTAAGCTTCTGACTTTCTCCTTTGGGGTGTGATCTTGTATAGGATTAGGGTTTGTTTGAGCTTGATTTCAATTTTTTATCATGCTAAATGCTTCTGTTTTGGTCATATGCATCTCATGTTGTCTTAAAACCCTAATTTTGCATCTTCATTTGCATTCTCCTTTGCATATCATCATCATATGAACTTTCCATGTCATTCCATTCTTTTGTATGTCATCTTAGACATCTTAGGACATGTTTGAAACAATTCTTGATCGTTTCTTCATTCATTTTCTATGCTTTGCATCCATTACATTCCATGAACATCCATGTATTTGCATGCTTCTAAACATGCTCCCATTGCATCTCATCCTTGTATGATCATTCATATGCAACTTGTATGACTTTGCATCATCTCATATGCCATTTACATTGCATATTCACTTCTGACTTTGGTCTTTGCACCTTCATTTGTCTTATTTCTTTTCATTTCATGTCTAAGTTATTTGGGAGGTGGATTTGCCTTCTCCTCCCACCTCTTCTCATCATTCATATGCATTCTTACTTGTCTTTGAAGTGAACTTGCTTCACTTATGCTCACTCCTTGCCACTTTCTTTCTTTCAAGTTACTTATCTTCTTTAGGAAGTAAGTAACTTATTCTTCTTCTTCTTTCTCTTTTCATCTGCTTATTCCTTGATGGCCTTGAAGATCCTTTCGCTTAAGTCTCACAAACCATAGAATATCCAAGCATGATAACTTTTAGGGTTGTATATAGTCCCCCATTGCTTTTCACCTTTGAGTCTCCTTGAGTCTCTCTTCTCATCTCTTAATCAGAGGCTAAACTCTTAGAGCTTTAGGACTTTGGAATTAGGGTTATGCATGCATCCTTATCTTAGGATGGAGTGTATAACTTTAACCCTTAGTGTTAAACCTTTAATTTGTTTACACCTCTTAATCAAAACACATTAATAATCACTAAGACTTTATCTTGTAACTTGGGCCTTACATTAGGGTTCTATCTCTTCCTTATGGTTAAGAGGGACTAACCCTAGTGTTTAATGGACAAGTCCCTATCAAGTTGTCTTACAAACTTAAAATCCACTTCTTAATCTCATTCCTTAATTAAAATCCACTTAATAAAGGCTTGTTATATAATGAATTTAATCCCTAACCATGGATTAAGTTGAGGTATCTTCCTCAGCTTAAGTGTTCTCATCTATCATCCTTCTATTAGGATGGTGTAATGAGTTCACTAATCTGTGACCAAAATCATCTTAATAATCACAAGTAGGTTAATGATCTTAATCCTACATTATCATGGTAATTAAGTTGAGATGCTTATCTCATACTTAAGTAGGCTCATTATCCCTAATCAGGGAGGATATAATGAGTTTACAAGCCCTTGATTTAGGCTTAAGCTCATAATCCTATGCAAAACACCAAAAACAATAAAAAACTGAAAACACAAAAACAAACAATAATCGTCTCCTCAGGGATTCTTTTCTCATCACACTCATTCACAAACGAGAACTTGCTTATTCCGTCTAATGCAAGACAGTTAGCACTCGAGCCAGACGAGTCATACACTTGAGCATAGACAAGCAAGCAGTTCATAGTCAATTAATTTTAGTCTCTTTGAGTCGAACTACGATGTTCTGACTTCCTCATTGCACGAGAGGATATGTAGGCATAACTTAACAGTTATCGAACAAAAGTCTTTGTGTCTCCCCCCTCTTTCAGCATTCTTTTTCTAAGCCTCAATTCCTGAGCAATTCACCTTTTTGCACTGACATTTGTACTTTCTTTTCCTAGCTTTTGCACACAGATAACACATACACTTACCCCTTTTAAACACAATCTTGTAAGCGTGGATCCCGTCGAGTACGACGGACGATCTGGGTGCTAATACCTTCCTAGGTCGTAACCAACCTCCTTTCTCAGTTTCTCTGGTTCACAACCGTCTTATCCATCTCTTTCCAGGTTTATGCAGCATTACCTTTCCTTCGGGATAAAAATGCCTAGCTGGTGACTCTATTCAATTCAACCTCATTTCTCTTTTGCTGACCGTTCGTGTTTGCACCTTGTGTATTTTCTTGTTTTGTTTGAATTGATTGGTTGATTTGTGATCGGATCCGCGTGTTAATGTTCATGAGCTTAATTATGTGTGATTAATGTGAATTGATCCATTTATTTCATGCTTAATTGATTGTTGGACTGGTGTGGAATTATTAGGATAAGCTAGATTTGAGCTGATTTTCTGCACGAATTGCTGCTGTTTTCACAGTATTAACCAGTTAATGCTTTGGTTAACTGGTTAATGCACCTGTTTTCTGTGTGTTTTTCTGCAGGTTTGAACTGGTTAACTGGTTAACGCTTTGGTTAACCGGTTAACACTGAAGCATAGTGACTTTTTTGAGCTAATTTGAGCTTGTTTGATCCCCTTGCTTGTCTTAATTGCCATGGATCATTGTATGATCATTGAACATGCTAGTTTAGGGTGATTTGCTTGCTGGTTGACGTATGCCTTCATGTTCTCGACACGTAAATTCATGTATGTGAAAGGCTTGGCATGTTTGTTAGATTTTGTTTTCTAGAACTTTAAGCATGTTAATTCCATGAATGGTGTTGATTGTGTTGCTGAATATTTGCTGGAATTTTGCTAACATTTCAGGGGCTCATGGTAAGAGAAGTGTGGATGTTTATCCACATTTCAACTCTTCATCCTTTCTTTTTTTAAGTTGCTTTTTTCTTTGTGGTTTTGATGTGCCTTATGCCATCATGTGATCCAATTTTCATCTTCCCCCCTTAGAAGCAACTTATCTCTTTTAGAGGAGTAAGTTGCTCTCTAGTTTTCTTCTCCTCTCTTTTTCTTCTCCTTTGGTTATTTTCTTTAGGATAGGTTCAAACCTCACTAACCTTAGGACCACTTTTTGCATGATAACTTTAGGTTTAGTCTTTCCCCATTAGACTTTTACCTTTTACTCCTTTGGTTCTTTCTCTTCTCATCTCAAAACAAAAGTATAAAAAACATTAATAAAGAAATAAGTGACTTCTTGTGTAATAGCCTTATTCCATGAGGCATATGTATTCATTCCATCTTGGAATAATGCATTTATCTAGCATGATGCACAAGTCGGATCATGAGGTCATCTTCATCAAGAAAACCATAAAAAATACTTCTTCATTCTTAATCACTAAAATACTTAATAAATTCAACAAGTCAATGAACTTAGGCCCTTGCCCTTGGAAAAACGTCTTGGATAAGTTCTCCTTACTTGGTGTGCTTGTTCTATTATTCCATCTTGGAATGTAGTAACAAGTACACATTCCATGGTGTCGCTCCCACCAAATGAGGCTGGGTCAAATGGGGTACAGACGCGAACAGTCGGCGAAAGGGAAATAAATGAATAAAGTCGTCAGCTAGGCATTTTTATCCCGAAGGAAAGGTAATGCTGCATAAACCTAGAAAAAAGATGGATAAGACGGTTGCGAACCAGAGAGACTGAGAAAGGGGGTTGGTTACAACCTGGGAAGGTATTAGCACCCAGATTGTCCGCCGTACTCGACGGGATCCACGCTTAAAAGATTTGTGTTTTAAAGGGGTAGTGTCAGTGCAATTTGTGTACCAAAGCTGGAAAGAATGCAAGTGTCAGTGCAAAAGAAATGTGAAGTGTATAAGAGAAGTGTCAGTGTAACAACAGGAGTATGAAGCACAAGATTATGAGGCTTAAAGAATAATGCTGGAAAGAGGGGGGATATACAGAGACTCTTGTTCGATAACTGTTAAGTTATGCCGACGTATCCTCTTGTGCAATGAGGAAGTCAGAACACCGTAGTTTGACCCAAAGAGACTGAAAGATAAATTGACCTATGAACTATTTACTTGTCTATGCTCAAGTGTATGGCCTGTCTGGCTCAGGTGCAAACTGTCTTGCATTAGACGGAAGAAACAAGTTCTCGTTTGTGAGTGAATGAGGTGAGAAAAAGAATCCCGGGGGAGACGATTATTGTTTGTTTTGTTTTTTCAATCTTTTATTGCTTTTTTAAAGTTTGTCATAGGAAAATGAGCTTAAGACTAAACCAAGGGTTAGTAAACTCATCACATCCTCCCTCTGATTAGGGGTAATGAGAATACCTTAAGTGTGAGGTAAGCACCTCACACTTAATCACCATGATGTAGGATAAAGATCATTAACCTACTTGTGTATTTATTTAGATATTTTTGTTGTTTTTGTTTAGTGTTAAGTAATGAGTTTAAGCCATAATCAAAGATTTAATGGACTTATTACACCATCCTAATAGAAGGATAATAGATGAGAACATTTAAGCTGAGAAAGACTCCTCAACTTAACCCATGATTAGGGATTAACCTCATGACAAAACAAAGCCTTTATTAGATGGATTTAAGTTAATGATAAGATGAAGAAGTGGTTTTTATGATTTGTAAGACAACTTGAGGGGGACTTGTCCATTAACACTAGGGTTAGTCCTTCTTAACCAATTAAGGAAGAATTGGAACCCTAATGCAAGGCCCAAGTTACAAGTTTGATGTCTTAGTGTTTATTAAGATGGATTGATTAAAGGATTTAAACACATTAAGGGTTCAACACTTAGGATTAAAGTTATACACTCCATCCTAATAGAAGGATACATGCATAAGCTTAATCACAAAGCCTTAAAACCTTTAGGGTTTAATCCTTGGTTATGAGATGAGAAGTGGAGACTCAATGATGACACAAAGGTAAGAACTAAATGGGGGACTAATTAAGCCCTAATTATTATCATGTTTGGTTATTCCTAGGGTTAATGAGGCTTGCAAGAAGATCTTCAGAGAAACCACCAGGAAGGGAGCAGATGAAAGGAGGAAGAAGCAAAGAGAAGCAAAACAACTTGCTTCACTTAAGAAGACAAGTTGCTTGGAGGAAGAAAGTAAGAGATGAACATGAATGAGCAAGCTCACTACAATACACAAAATAAAATGCAGCAATGATGCATAAGAGAGATGAGAAGAGATTGTGAGAAGTGAAGGCAAATTCACTTCTCAAAACAACCTACCACCTGAAAAGTTAGCCAAAAGAAATGAAATGCAATGCAAATGAGATGGAATGTCATGATGCAAACCAAAGTCAGAAGCAATTACATGATGTTAGTGATGCTAGAAGATGAGACAAACATGAGGCAAGACATGGGAATGATCATACAAGCATAATGATGCAAATGAAGCATGCTTTGAACCATGAATGTACATGAAAAGTTATGAAATGCAATGGACATATAACATGGCAAATGAAAGATGCAATGATCAAACATGATTCTAATATGTCCTAAGATGTATTAAGAATCATGTGAATGCACAAAATGTCATGGCAAGTCATGGGATGCAAGCAAATGAGAAATGGATGCAAGGGAAGGCACAAATTAGGGTTACATGCATCATGCAAAGAAAAAAATCCAAAACCAAAAGCAAATGACATGATAAAAATTTGAAAATGCAATCAAAGATACCCTAAACCTATACAAGCTTACTGCACAAAGGACAGGATCCAACTCTCAACCTAGTGAAAGTTATGAATTTCCTAAGATTGCTAGGGTTTTGGGGTTCCTCACCAAGAAAAATGCTAAACAAATTGAAAATACAAGATCAAATCAAGCCAATTTTATCCCATAAACTACATGCTAGGAGGAATGCAATGCAAGAAGACTCATCATCCAACTCTCAATGGTTAGGCAGAATGAAATTTTTTAAGATTGAACCAAAATATTGCCTTGAAATGAAATTAAATCCAATGAAAGTGATCAAAAGGCACCAAGAACAAAAAAGAAATTTTGTTTGAGAGTTGGATAATGTTTCTAAATGTTTCTAAATGCAATGTGAATTTTTTTGGGATTTTTAAATACCTAAATGTATATTTAATTAATTAATTTTCATTAACTAATTAAAAATAAACATTTAAATGATTTAAAAATAATTTTCAATGCAAAAAATAAAAATAAAAATATTTTTGTGTTCTAAAAATTAATGAAACCTTTGACAAAATTTTTCATAATTTTTAAATGATTTTTGCTATTTTAAATAATTCGTGCAAAATAAATATGAAACAAATAAAAATAAAATGAATTTAAATGAAAAAAAAGAGAAAGTCAGCTAATCTGATGGCTGAGATTCAAATTCACAGGGGCGGGAGTTGACCTGGCGCGCAAACGAACGACTCACATTCAAACTGGCCTAATTATGATTAAACCCTAATCAGAAGCCCTAATGACTTTCAGATGACCGGAACAATGTTCCGGTCATCTTCTCCGGCAAGCAGTTCATGCTATCTCACTCTCTACGCATCAAATCTTCACCAAAATCTCCAGATTCAATCCTTAAACATCACTGAACCTAAACCCCACCCCAAAAATCATTTATTTTCACTGAATCAAACGAATCAAACCAAAACTCATTTCACGGGCAAAGTTTCAGAACAAGCATACATGGCCATTTTTCATTCATTTTCAAAATAAATCACATCATGATAATCAGTGAAGCATAAGGAAGCATTTAGAAACTAAAAATGGGAGTTCTGGAAAAATAAATGCCATGGATACCTGAGCTTGAGCTTTCGAAACAGGGTCTTTCTGGCCAGCTCTTTGCTTCCAACAAGCTCCAATGATCCTCCTCAGAAGCTTTTGACACTTAGCTGGAGTTCATATGACCTCTAGAAGAAATTTGCAGGAGCTCAGGTCAAGGGAGTGTTGAAATCGTGTTTTTGATTATGGAGGTTTCAGGGATAAGTGAAGGGTCAGGGATGATCAGTGGAACATGCTGAGAGATTCTATGAAGTTTGTTTTGGTGTTTGTGTCTTGTGTAATGAGTTTCGAATGGAAATGCATAAAAGGTGAAAACTTGGAGCTATGGCTTGGAGGATGTTTCAGGCTTGTGTGTGTGTTGTGTTGAGTCTCTTTTGATCCACTTATCACATTTGGATGGGTCAGAGAAGTTGGTGTGGCACTGTGGGATTGGTATGGGTGTTTTTGCATAAAGTCCAAGTTAGGTGTACTTGAGGTATGGGCAAGTGTGAGGCTGTGATAGGGGCATGGTTGGGCTCAGCTGAGATCATGGAGTTCTTGTGGATCAGATCTTGTGAGCTGTAACATGTAGAGGCATGGCTTCATGAGTTTTTATAAGTTGGTACATCTTTGGCCCCTTTGTGAATTCATGAAGTTCAAGGCACAAAAATGCATAATTCTTGGGCCAATTCTGGTTTTTAGAAGTCACATGAGCATGTTGTGAATATTTTGTGCACATTTGAAGTCTTTAGAATGCTTGATCATACCATTTTGCAAAATGCCTCTTTGGTACAAAACTTGAAATTATGTGATTTTTCCCAAATTTGACAAGCCATAACTTTTGATCCAAAATGAATTAGGACAAGTTCTTGTACTTTTTGAAAAGGGAATGATCCATTCTACAACTTTCATGACCAAAGTTTTCCCATTTGAAGCATTTTTGAAACAAAAAGAAAGGGTTGAAAAAGTTTCCCAAAATGGCAAGTTTCCATTACAAGTCATTTTCCCAAAAAGGCAACTTTGCAAATGGCTTGAAATTCTTCAATTTTGTGAACTTCCAATACCTTCCATGATCAAATAAAGATCATACACATTCAAAATGATGATGAACACCCTTTAGTTGGGTCATTGGGGGCCTTAGATGCCCTGATTTTACACTGACTTGCTCAAGAAGTCAACTCTTGATTAGATGCCTTCCCCATGGAATTTCTTCATGAAAATTGATATACATGATCCTTATAACATATAGAGACCAATAGAAACAAGAATTACCAAAAAAAATTGGAGTTATGGCCTTTGAAACCCAAACCCTAATTCTAGGTCATCTGTGCAGTTAAACCTGGCTCTGCTTCCATGTCACTCTCAGTTCTTGTGATTCTTTGACCTTCTTGACTTTGTGGGGATATAATATGATGATTGAACATACATGGCCCCTTTTGAAATGGTTGAATCCCTTTGAAGTGGTTCAAATTGCTCAGGGATGGCTCGGATCACAAACCCTAGATGTAGATGACTTAGAAGAAATGCAGTGAATCAAAAATGCAATATGAGATGCTATGATTGAATTTATGCATATGAAGAGATCACAAGCCATGGTGTGAATGGGTGAGGGAAAATTTGGGGGTGTTTACAGCTGCCCCTATTCAAGCATGAGTTAGCTGTGCAGGATGTAAGCAACGGCTTAACAGGTAAACAAGATAACTTGTGGTTGAATACCAAAGACAGTCCAAAATTTGCACTCACAGAATGAAGAAGAAAAGGGATATAGATTATAAAAGAAAATAAAGTATGATTATAAAGTGCGGGCGATGGAGGACGACCATCGAGCAGAGGACGACTGCTGGGGAAAGAGCAATGACGGGGATGGCCGACATGCTGGGGATATAAGAGATTATGATGGGGACGACCATCAAGTAAAGCTATAAGATTCTCTGGGGATTATAGGTAAATAAAATAAATGATGAGGTACGGTCATTAAAGGTGAAGGACGATCACCTAGCAGGGGACGGCTGCTCTGTTGGGGACAAGATGAGGGACGGTCATCTAAGGTGAAGGACGATCACCTGGCAGGGGATGGCTGCCGAAAAGTATCACGACATAGGACGAATGTCGGATAAAAAGGTCGACGATGGGGGACGGCCATCGGACAAGCATGATGAAGGACGATCATCAAGAGGTGAAGGACGATCACCTAGCAGGGTACGGCTGCTCTCAGGGTTTATCATGACATAGGACGAATGTCAGATAACAAGATCAACGATGGGGAAGGCCATCGGATAAAATGATGAAGGACGATCATCAGGAGGTGAAGGACGATCACCTGGCAGGGTACGGCTGCCGAAAATATCACGAGACAAGACAAATGTCGGATAGGGAGGGGTTCTAATGGATAGAGACTCCACTGGGGGTGATGAAGGACGATCATCAAAAAGGTGAAGGACGATCACCTGGCAGGGTACGGATGCCGAAAAGGTATCATGACATAGGACGAATGTCAGATAGAAAGGAAATAGTTTAACAGGTTTTGTTGGGGATTTCGCTGGGGAATAGTAAACACAGACGAGTGTTTACATCCAAGAAATGAAAGGTATAAGTGTTTGGCACTGTGTATAGATTAAAGATGCGGACGAGCATCCTTAAGACTATGATATGGACGAGTATCGGGTAGAAACAAACGCTTGCCGCATGTTCAGAGATGATGATACAGACGAGTACCAACTGGTTAACAAAGAACACGGACGAGTGTTGATTCTAAGGGGACTCTTCTGGGGAACAATAGACACAGACGAGTGTCTAAATTCAAGAAGACATAAGTGTTTGATGCGGTGATGCGGACGAGCATCCTTAAGACTATGATACGGACGGGTATCAGGTAGAAACAAACGCTTGACGCATGTTCAGAGATGATGATACGGACGAGTACCAACTGGTTAACAAAGAACACGGACGAGTTTTGAATCTAAGAAAGATAAGTGGTGTATACAAGATACAGACGAGTATCTGTATGAGTAAAAAGATGATGAGTAACAAGTATGAGTAAGACTCGGACGAGTGTCTAACTTGTTGTGGAGAGTGACACGGACGAGTGTCAAAAAGGAGAAAAGTGTAATATAAGCAAGTGTATGTGTACCAAGGAAGTTGTGTATAAGTATCTGTGAGTGCAAAGGGGACGCTTTGGCTTTCTACTGGGGATATGACACGGACGGGTGTCAGGAAGTATCTGTATTGCGAGAGAAATGTCTTGGCTCTCTGCTGGGGAATTTGGGGAGTATTCTGTATATTGTTGATGAATTGTCAGTATTCAGAACATGGCTTATGATTATGCAATATGTTTGATTTTTGCCGTAATGCTCCGTATTAGACGGAATGCTACGCTCTGTGGGGAAAATATGATGCAAATGCTATGATTATGCAAAGAATGATCCGGGATCCGGATCCTGATGTTGTGAAGATCTTTGAATGATCTGCTTTGAAGTGGACATCCCAGCTGGGGATAAGATCATTGGTAGATCTGATAAGATGTATCTGCATGGGGAAGCTGATCATTGATAAACCCATCTCAGCAATGGGGGACCCAGCTGGGGTTTGTAGAAGCTTTCTTCACTCTGTTGTGATTTCTTCATGCATTGTTCTTCTGGATAGAGGTTGAAACTTTGTGGGGAGGTAGTTCCCTGGTCGGCACTAGGCTGGGGAAGAAGAAGGATCACTGGAAGATCTTCCTAGAGATTTCTGTAGGGATCCTGCTGAGGATTATATTTGATAACGCAGCTGGGGATATGAACAACTTTCAGGTGTTGCTCTGGAAGACGGACTGAGTAGATAATGATTTGACAGCTTGCTAGGGAGAAGCTTTCATGCCCCATGCTGCGCTTTGGATACCTGCAATCCTGTAAAGACAAAGAAAACGCACAAATACCCCGAGGTATTCCTTACCGGATTCCATCATAGGAATTTGGACACTCCCGGGAGTAAGTATATTTCCTGTAAGCACGCATTTTTAGAAGGGAAGCATCTGTATTTATGCGATCAACAAATTAATGACATCGGACATTTTTGCAAATAAAAGAGTACGAGACAGTGTGTGACTGGAAATCTGATTTTATTAATTCGAGTGCCCTGGATTTGGCAAGATACAGTCATATAAACAAATCCCCTGGAATGAGGAGATTGTTACAAATTGAGAAACAAAAGATGCTGGCAATGTTGATGACGCTTCAAGGAGCTTCCCTTTGCTATGACCCGTATGACATTTGACGTTCTTCTCGTCTTGCTCTCTGAAGAAGGTTGATTCTGAACGAAACTTGAACCTTTCGAAGCTTATCAAGTTGTAAGTGAATACAGACGAATTCAGAAGGTAGTTGTTCGCTTATTCCCTTATTTTGCATGGATCGCCCTTTCGGGTTTTCAATCCATCGGGATACCCATTTTTGCCGGGGTTGTCCAATGCGGCTTTTCAACTCAGCGGGTGTACATTTTTTATTTATTTCCCTTATTTTTGCCCGAGTCTTTCATTCTTTTTTTGACTCGCCGGGATGCCCTATTTTTGCCTGGACTTACATTTTGTTTTTATGTCCAGCGGGTCATTTTTATGCGAAGTATTTTTTAACTGCATCCGAATTCACAGGGGACAGGAAGTCTTCACCATCCATAGTGCTGAGCATCAGTGCTCCACCAGAGAAAACTTTCTTTACTACGAATGGCCCTTCATAGTTCGGAGTCCACTTGCCCCTGTGGTCTGTATGAGGAGGGAGGAGTCTTTTCAGCATAAGATCTCCTACTTGGTACTCTCGGAGCCTGACTTTCTGATCGAAGGCTTTCTTCATTCTTTTCTGATACAGCTGCCCATGACAGATTGCAGCTAATCTCTTCTCTTCAATCAGATTCAGTTGTTCGTATCGGGCTCGGACCCATTCTGCTTCATTCAACTTAACATCCATTAGTACTCGCAGGGAGGGTAATTCAACTTCAACAGGTAGGACTGCCTCCATACCATAAACAAGCTGATACGGTGTTGCCCCAGTGGATGTTCTGATTGACGTTCGGTACCCATGTAAGGAAAACGGTAGCATTTCATGCCAGTCTTTGTAGGTGACCACCATCTTTTGCACAATCTTCTTGATATTCTTGTTAGATGCCTCTACAGCGCCATTCATCTTAGGCCTGTAAGGAGAAGAATTGTGGTGTTGGATCTTGAAGTCTCGGCATAGCTCTGCCATCATTTTTTTGTTTAAGTTGGAACCATTATCAGTAATGATTCTCTCGGGCACTCCATACCGACAGATGATGTCTCTCTTTAGAAATCGGGCTACCACTTGTCTTGTAACATTTGCATATGAAGCTGCTTCAACCCACTTGGTAAAATAGTCAATGGCTACCAGGATGAATCTGTGGCCATTTGAAGCAGTCGGTTCAATCTTGCCAATCATATCAATGCCCCACATGGCAAAGGGCCAGGGTGAAGACATCACATTCAGAGGATTCGGAGGCACATGCACCTTATCCGCATAGATCTGGCATTTATGACATCTCCTGGCATAGGCACAACAATCGGCATCCATTGTGATCCAGTAGTAACCTGATCTTAGCAACTTCTTGGCCATGGCATGCCCTCCTGCATGGGTACCAAAGGATCCTTCGTGCACTTCGTGCATCAACAAGCCTGCTTCTGTCTTATCAACGCATCTGAGAAGTACCATATCAAAGTTTCTCTTGTATAGGGAACCGTCAGTATTCAGGAAGAAACTACCAGCTAGCCTCCTTAATGTCTTCTTGTCATTGGAAGATGCCCCAGGTGGGTATGTTTGATCCTCCAAGAAGCTCCTAATGCCATGGAACCAAGGCTTATCATCCTTGACAACATCTGCTACAAATACATATGCTGGTCTGTCAAGTCTGGACACTGAAATCCGAGGTACGAAGTTGGCAGCTTGAACTTTGATCATGGATGAAATGGTAGCCAGAGCATCTGCAAACTGATTCTCGTCCCGAGGGATATACTCAAGCCTGACCGTTGTAAAGAAAGTCAATAACCTCCTTGTATAATCCCGATAAGGTTTTAGATGATCCTGGTGTGTGTACCATTTGCCGTTGGTTTGATTAATTACCAGAGCTGAATCTCCGAACACAGTCAAAGTCTTGATCCTGAGGTCAATGGCCTCCTCAAGGCCCATAATACAAGCCTCGTATTCAGCTTCGTTGTTAGTGCAGTTAAAGGTGAGTTTGGCCAAGAAAGGCATGTGAACTCCCTTAGGTGTAATGAGTACTGCACCAACACCACGACCATTCATGTTAACAGCCCCGTCAAACATCATAGTCCATTCTTCCTCTGGGTCAGGCCCTTCAGTGTGAACAGGCTCTTCATGATCTTTTGCTTTTATGAACATGATGTCTTCATCCGGGAAGTCAAATCTCATAGGCTGGTAATCATCAATGGGCTGCTCAGCAAGATAATCAGACAATACACTGCCTTTGATGGCTTTTTGAGATGTGTACTGAATGTCATATTCTGTGAGGATCATTTGCCATCTTGCAACCCGTCCGGTAAGTGCTGGCTTCTCAAAAATGTACTTAATTGGGTCCATCTTGGAGATCAATAAAGTAGTGTGGGTCAACATATACTGTCTCAGTCGGCGAGCAGCCCACGCTAAAGCACAACAAGTTTTCTCGAGCAGTGAATAACGTTGTTCACAGTCGGTAAACGTTTTGCTTAGGTAGTATATTGCATACTCTTTTCGACCAGACTCGTCATGCTGGCCCAGCACACACCCCATTGACTCTTCTAATAATGTCAAGTACATTATCAGAGGTCTTTCTTCAACTGGAGGCATAAGGATTGGAGGCTCCTGTAAGTATTCCTTAATTTTGTCAAAAGCCCTCTGGCAGTCTTTGTTCCACCTGACCGTTTGTTCTTTTCTTAGCAGCTTGAACAAAGGTTCACAGGTTTCCGTAAGGTGAGATATGAACCTTGAAATGTAGTTCAATCTACCTAGAAAACCTCGAACTTCCTTTTCTGTCTTCGGTGCAGGAATTTCTTGAATGGCTTTGACTTTATCAGGGTCAACTTCAATCCCTTTCTTGCTTACAATAAATCCCAGCAGTTTACCGGATCGCACCCCGAATGTCCATTTGTTGGGGTTTAACTTCAGTTGGTACTTCCTCAGACGCTTGAATAGTTTCAACAGATTTACGAGGTGGTCTTCCTCTGTGAGGGACTTGGCAATCATGTCATCCACATAACATTCAATTTCTTTATGGATCATGTCGTGGAATAATGTTACCATAGCCCGTTGATAAGTCGCACCAGCATTCTTCAGTCCGAATAGCATCACCTTATAACAGAATGTGCCCCAGGGTGTGATGAAAGTTGTCTTCTCCATGTCTTCAGGTGACATTTTGATCTGATTGTATCCTGAAAATCCGTCCATGAAGGAGAATACCGAGAACTGAGCCGTATTATCCACCAATACATCAATGTGAGGTAAAGGGAAATCATCTTTCGGGTTGGCTCTGTTCAGATCCCGGTAGTCTACACACATTCTCACCTTGCCATCTTTCTTAGGCACAGGTACAATATTAGCAACCCACGGCGGATAGCTAGTCACAGCAAGGAAACCGGCGTCCCACTGCTTTTGTACCTCTTCTTTTATCTTCATTGCCATATCTGGGCGAGTACGGCGCAGCTTCTGTTTTACCGGCGGGCAGTCTTCTTTCAAAGGCAGCTTGTGCATGACAATATTGGTGTCCAACCCTGGCATATCCTGGTAAGACCAAGCAAAGACATCCACATACTCCCGAAGCATGTCAATCAGTTGTCCCTTCACCGAGTCTTGCAGGCAGGCCCCGATCTTAACTTCTTTTACGTCTTCTTCCGTACCAAGATTAACCGTTTCAGTCTCCTCCTGGTGAGGAGTAATAACCTTCTCCTCTTGCCTTAGAAACCTGGATAGCTCTTCAGGCAGCTCATAGTCTTCCTCAACCCCTTCATCAGCTTGATTGATTGGATTGTCAAATTCATACGAAGCCATAACAGTGTTGTTGTCGGTGCAGTCTGAAAGGCACTCTCTGCAAGGGTTTAGATTGTTTATTTTAGTGATCGATTTTAATCTTGTTTAGAAAAAGTGAAATGAAGTTATCATTTTGGAAAACATTGCCATTTTATTTTTGTACAAAAAGAAAAATGGAAAACAGTGAGCGGAAAAGGAAAAAGACTCATTTGCAAAAGATGTCTGATATTCATTGATTGACCAGTTTGCACAAAATTACAAGATGGCCCGATTACAAAATGAGTCTTGTCATCTTGGGCAAGATGCAAGACTTGATGCATGCTTAAAAATACAGGAAATAATAATTACTCTGCAGGAGTAACCCTTATAATTTCCTGGGAAGACCAGTTAAGGACTTGGCTCCCCGGGATCCTTGGACGTATCCAGCTCTCCAGGTTATGGTCGCTTTCTTCCTCGTCTTCCAGGTTGTTCACTGCATCAGGGGTGAGCATTCCCCTGCTGACAAAACTGGGCTTCTTGGCAGCCTCTGATTGATCTTGTCGAGTTGGTCTATAACCCAACCCAAATCTGTCCTCCTTCTTCTCCATGGGCAGCAGCTTGCCCCAGACTTGGGCAGTACCCTCTTCAACAACCTTCCGGGCTTGCTGATAAGACGTCATGGAGGTTCCCAGTACAGCAGATGCTTCACTTATGTTCAGGGCCTCAAACCCCTGGCTCATAGTTTCATGGATCTCTCCGTCCATTTCTATGTACTTGTACGTAGCCAGATGGCTAACAAAGATGTCTTCTTCACCACAGATGGTGATGATCTGGCCTTCCCACTCGAATTTCAGCTTCTGGTGAAGGGTAGACGTAACAGCGCCAGCGGCGTGGATCCAGGGTCTACCCAACAAACAACTGTAGGCCGGCTGAATGTCCATCATATAGAAGGTAGTTTTAAAAGTCTGCGGGCCAATCATCACAGGCAGATCAATCTCTCCAAGCACTGATCTTTTAGAGCCATCAAATGCTCTCACCACCAAATTACTCGGACGCAGTGCTAAGCCATCATACTCAAGCTTCACTAAGGCTTTCTTTGGTAGAACATTGAGTGAAGACCCAGTGTCCACCAGTACATGTGATAGAACAACACCCTTGCATTCCAAGGTGATATGTAAAGCCTTGTTGTGGTTACGCCCCTCAGTCGTTAAGTCAGCATTGGTAAAGCCCAGTCCATGACTGGTATTGACATTTGCCACCACAGTTTCTATCTGGTTAACGGTAATCTCCCTGGCACGTACGTCGCGTGCAAGACTTTCAGTAATGCGTTCCTGTGAGCTTCAAAACACATCAACAGTGATAAAATGGAGATTTTTGAGGGAGTTTGGTGAAGCTGATCCACCACCTTGTAATCACTTCTTTTTATGATTCTCATGAACTCATCTACATCTTGCTCAAAAGATGTCCTCTGAGTTTCTTTGACAGCGGGCTCTTCAAATACCACACTCTTTCCTTTCGCTTTGGCAGCAGCTTCTGCTTCAGCATTAGGTCTTTGCAATTGTGAGGCAAAAAGGCGTCCGCTTCTGGTGAAGCCTCCGCCTCCCCCAACATTATCAATCTGTGGAGAAGAAGTTGAAGAGTCCAAAGTGATTTTCTTCCCGTTGCAGTAGAGGTCAGAGCCATAATGCCAAGGTATGGCATTATTGCTTTCATATGGCACGGGTCCAGGCACCGTGATGGTAACTGGACTGACTGCTGCAGAGGAGGGTACTGTAACGGTGTGTGGATCGTAGTAAATTGTGACTGGTGATCTGGCAGGAGGTGTCACTGCTTGCTGTTGAAAGTTGTTGTTTGGAGGAACATCTGATGGATCATAGTAGATGGTGACAACTGAGATGTCTTCATTAATTTCTGTTGGTGTTGTAGAAGATCCTGCTGATAAAAAGGATGCTGATGTTGTAGAAGAAATGGTTGTTGACACTTGACTTGTTGAAGTGATGGATGAAGCCATTGTTGATGATATTGATGAATTAGTTGGAATGATTGTTGCTGCTGTTGTAGAAGAATCAGGAACTGTTGTCAAAGGATTTGCTGGATTTGTAGGCGCCGTTGTTGAGATCTGAAGTATGCCATCTTTGATGAGACCATCTAAGCCGCTTCTCAAATTATCACACCCGTTGACTGAAATGTTGCAATACCCACAACCGAGTTCACACCCGGGGAATATCTGGCACTCTAGAAGCTGAGCTTTAATTTCGACCAGAGGTGTCCGAATCTGTCCAACACTGGTGATTAAGAAAGATGGCTTGTCTTCCTCAATGGCATTAATTCTTGGCCCTCCATGATTGGGCATGGGATTCTTGGTGACACTTGGAGGGGGTGCAAAGTTGAGGGCTTTAGAATCCACCAGGTCTTGGACTTTCATTTGCAAGGCCCTGCACTTCTCCGTATTGTGGCCAGGTGCGTTGGAGTGGAAAGCACATCTGGCATTGATATCATAATTCCTTGGAAGACTGGAGGGATCGGGTGGTGCCAATGTCCTTAATTCAACCAAGTTGAGTTTCAGGAGTTGTGGCAATAAGGCAGCATAAGGCATAGGGATAGGGTCAATCACCCTATTTGCCTGCGACGGTCTTTGCTGAAAGGGTCTTTGCTGTTGATTGTTGTTATTGTTGTTGTAGGTTCTTTGTGGCGGATACTGGACTTGCTGTTGGTAATGTGGTTGTTGTGGTTGTTGATATGCTGGTTGCTGAGGAATCGGAGCTGGAATAGTGACAGCTGCTACTGATCTGTGGACATACTGAGGTCTGCCCTTGTTGGCATGAATTGCATTTGTCTCACCGGTCCTTCTAGGTCCCACAAAAGGCTTCCTGGAGTTACTGGATGAACTTGCACCATTATCAGAAATCTTACCCATCTTTAGCAGACTTTCAATCCTTTCACCGGCTATAACTACGTCTGCGAAGCTGGTGGAAGAAAAGGCAGCCAACCTATCAATGTATGTTCCTTGCAGGGTATTCATAAACATGTCGGCCATTTCTCTTTCCGACATGGGTGGCTGGACAGCAGCAGCAAGCTGTCTCCACCTTTGGGCATATTCCCTGAAGCTTTCCCTGGAGGATTGGGACATTCCCATCAAGAGGGTCCTGTTTGGAGCCATGTCCAAATTGTATTGGTATTGTCTGATGAAAGCCTCAGCCAGGTCCTTCCAGCATCTGATAGTAGCTCTGGTCAAGTGTGAGTACCATTCTCTTGAAGCCCCAGTCAAACTATCTTCAAAATAGAACATCCACAGCTTTTCATCCATGGTGTATGCTTTAAGTCTCCCCAGAAAAGACTGCAGGTGAGTTCGTGGACAAGAGGTTCCATTGTATTTCTCGAAGCACGGGGGTTTGAACTTGTGAGGGATCCTTACCCCATCCACTAACCTCATATCCATGACATCAAAACCTAAGGAATTTTGAGACTCCAAAGATCCCAATTTCTCAGCAATTTCATCAAACCTTCTATCATAGACTTCATCCCCAGCTCTCATTACAGTAAACTTCTCCTCTTGGGGATCTTCTTGCAAGATCCTGCCTGCAGCAGTGTTGCCCGGTACATTCCTTGGGATATTGACTTCCGGATCTAGATGAGGTCCAAATACTGGTGGGTTAACATGAGGCTGACCTCCCTCATTGTTGCTTGTTCCTCCAGTCCCAGGATGGGGTTCCTCGGGGTTTTGTCTTTCTACCAATGCCCTCAGCCTTTCCTGACTCTGAGTCAAGCCAGTCATTACAGTCATGAATTGGGCCATTTGGTTCCTCATCTCCACTCTTTCATTAGCCATCTGGGTTCTGACCTCTGTCAGGTCTTGCTGCACTTGATCCATTTGGATACCAGGAAGGTTATTGCGAGTAGGATACCAGTGCGGACGATTGAGAGGGAACACCCGGCGACGAGCAATAATTCCTGAACCACAACAGAGTTAGAAACAGACAAAATAATAACGAAACCTACAAAACAAAACAAAAGTTAGCATGCAATGCAGTATGCTTATTTATTTTCCAAGGTATCCGGCTTGGTTCTTGGTTTTGACCTTTCCAGACCCTGAGGAATATGCTTTGGTGTTGCTTGAGAAAATAAACTTACTGAAACAAATACATTGCAAATGGTGGGTCATACATTTTGTTTTTACAACATATGCCCCTAGGGGGTCAAAATACAACATAAAAGAAAAGTACATCAAATGGAAATAACAACAAGCAAAGAAGTCAAACATCTAATCCAAACTCATCCTCCTTAACCTCCTTCAAAAGTGCCTCAGTTACAGGACCAGCCGGATGCTCTGTAATAGTCCTGATGAGAAGGTTCCTAGTGGCAATAGCAGTGGTCAGCTTCTTGTGCCTATCTTGGTCCTTTGACCTCTTCAGTCCAGCCCTAAGCTTCAATTCTGAAATCTCCTTCTGGGCTGCCATCAAAGCTTCCTGTTGTTTCTTTTCATTGGCTTCCAACTGCTCAATCCTGGCTTGAGTTCTCTTATCTTCTTGAGTACGGGCTTCGGTGATCCTGACCCACCTAGCTTGACTTTCTTACAGATAGAGACCAGTCCTAGCCTTCTGAAGCTTGGCCTCTTTACAGGCATTCTTCAAAATTTTCTCCCCAGCTCTTGATTTCTTGATATAGTCCTCTGCTTTCTCAATCTTGGCCAGATGTTCCACTTTAAGCTTCTCCAACCTCTCAATGTCCAGGCGACCATCACTCCTCTCCCAGAGGGTCTTCTTCAGAGCTTGAGACAGATTCTCATTCCTTTCCTTCAGCTTCTCAAATTCTTTCAGGCTGATAGTGGCTGCTGGCTGGACTGTGGAGGGTCCAGGTGTATCTTCAATGGTGAAAGGCATCCCAGAAATTTGAGCTCTAGCATGAGACCATTCATAACATTGAGCTGAAGCCACATTATTGCACCTTCCAAGAATGGCCATCCCTTTGGTCTGGATGTTGTCCCAAGCCCAGGATGCTTGCCTGACAACAGCTAGATTAGGCTTTATCTCACAATACAGGGTCTCAGCTAGATCTTGCACTCTAGGAGGGTGTACTAAAGCATAGCCCAGTTGTCTCTTAAACAGCAAAGGATTGTAGTTGATGCAACCCTTCACTCCTACTAGAGGTACATTGGGGTACTGCCCACAACTAGTGATGATGTCCTTGCCCTTGGTGCTCTGGGTGCACCATCTGATGTCATCTGAAGTCAAAGCAATAAGTCTCTTAGCCCAATTCTTCTGTTGGTGAGGATTCAGGAAGGCATCAGTCTTAGGTAAGTGTTTAAGCAGCCAAGTATGAAATAGAGGAGCACAGCATCTCACCAACTTTCCTCTTTGCTTCTCATTTCTTTGGTGAACAGAATAATAGAAATCTCCCAGCAATGTGGGCACTGGGTTCCTCAGAAGGAAAAGATGAATGGCATTCTTGCTGATAAACTTGGGCTCATCTGCAAATAGCATAACCCCATATATACTGAGGGCTAATGATGCACAAACTGCCCTCCATTCTCCCAAGGAGGCCTTCAGGATGGCCTGAGAAATCAAGAAATCTAAGTGTAAACCAGGGATCCCAGCCTTTGTTGTCATGTTCTGCTCAATCAAAATAGATTCCAAGTACAGTGCTTTAGCCACTTCTCCATTGCTGGGAGAAGTCATCTCTGGGTTGAAGGGGATACCACCCCTGACAGGTACTCCAATCAGTGATGAGAACTCCTCCAGCAGAGGTCCCAACTGAAAGTTCTGGAATGTGAAGCATCTCAAAGGAGGGTCATAGAACTGTAAGCAGGTGTGGATCATACTCCTCTGAGAAGGGTCCAGGTCCATAACCATATCAAGGATGCCTCCATAATGCTCTCTGAATAATGGGATGTGGTCTGGAGTGATAAGTGCCTGGACCTGCCAGATTCCAGTTAATACAGGCTCAAAGAAATGGTATGAAATGTTACTCTTCCTGGGTGCAGACATGAGTGCTGATGAAGAGCTGAAGACAAGTGCTGATGAAGATCAAGATCAATCACTGGAGATGAGCCACTGATGGGCTAGTGCTGGTGATGATGAAGATAATTGAAACAGGCAACTGATGAAGATGGCTGAAGCAGATAACTGATGAGACAGAGGTCTATGCAGATGAAGGGGTCAAAACCAAGCCAAATATGATGTGGATACCCTGAAAAACAAATAAACAAATGTTAAATGATGCAATGACGAGTATGCAAATGATATGCAAGGATTTGTGATCAAGTTGGATCTGATTATCTGTCCTGATATAGGTCCATGTATGTTCAAAGAAGGTCCAGATGGAGGTTCAGAAATCCAGTAACCAAGGTAAGGGACTCAAATAAAGAGCCATATGTCCAGGGTTAAATCACAAGAACTATCCAAAATGAGGTACTCTTAAACAAAACAAGTAACAGGGTATGATGTGGCCAAGGGTGCTTGCAAACCTGTAAACAGCCCAACCCCCTCACAGGTAGTGTTCTTGAACAAGGATCCTTAGACTTGGATTAGTTATGAGAAGTGTAAACACTTCTAACCCGGAGGTACAGTGTTTACAATAACCATAAAAGATCCTCCTCTAATTCACCTCAGTTTCTGAAGGTCATAATAAAGGTCATCCAAACTTAGCAGGCTTCCCAGATAGCCCTAGCACTACAGGAGATCTGTAGCACAGAGTTCTCAAGAAGAAACCCACATCTGAACCGTGTTTCATATTCCCGCACCAGACCGAAATGGAATGGGAAAGAACATGAACCACTCTAGCCTAGTTGTCACTCAGGTCCCAGGTGTAGGACCTTAAACTCTCAATAGAACCCCACCCACCAAAACAAAAACCAGATCCAGCAAGATGACAGTATGACAGTATGATGTATAAAGCTGTAAAGAAAGCAATAAATAACTGTACATAAATCAGTAAATAAAGCAAACATATAAACACAATTAGCACATAGCACCCCAGTCAACACAAATCAAACAAGCGCTAGGAGGAACCCACAAAAAGAACCAGAAGCCCTGGTTACAGTATAAGGGTCCCCAACAGAGTCGCCAAGCTGTCGCTCCCACCAAATGAGGCTGGGTCAAATGGGGTACAGACGCGAACGGTCGGCGAAAGGGAAAGAAATGAATAGAGTTGCCAGCTAGGCATTTTTATCCCGAAGGAAAGGTAATGCTGCATAAACCTAGAAAAAAGATGGATAAGACGGTTGCGAACCAGAGAGACTGAGAAAGGGGGTTGGTTACAACTTGGGAAGGTATTAGCACCCAGATTGTCCGCCGTACTCGACGGGATCCACGCTTAAAAGATTTGTGTTTTAAAGGGGTAGTGTCAGTGCAATTTGTGTACCAAAGCTGGAAAGAATGCAAGTGTCAGTGCAAAAGAAATGTGAAGTGTATAAGAGAAGTGTCAGTGTAACAACAGGAGTATGAAGCTCAAGATTATGAGGCTTAAAGAATAATGCTGGAAAGAGGGGGGGATATACAGAGACTTTTGTTCGATAACTGTTAAGTTATGCCTACATATCCTCTCGTGCAATGAGGAAGTCAGAACACCGTAGTTCGACCCAAAGAGACTGAAAGATAAATTGACCTATGAATTGTTTACTTGTCTATGCTCAAGTGTATGACCTGTCTGGCTCAGGTGCAAACTGTCTTGCATTAGACGGAAGAAACAAGTTCTCGTTTGTGAGTGAATGAGGTGAGAAAAAGAATCCCGGGGGAGACGATTATTGTTTGTTTTGTGTTTTCAATCTTTTATTGCTTTTTTAAAGTTTGTCATAGGAAAATGAGCTTAAGACTAAACCAAGGGTTAGTAAACTCATCACATCCTCCCTCTGATTAGGGGTAATGAGAATACCTTTAATGGACTCATTACACCATCCTAATAGAAGGATAATAGATGAGAACATTTAAGCTGAGAAAGACTCCTCAACTTAATCCATGATTAGGGATTAACCTCATGACAAAACAAAGCCTTTATTAGATGGATTTAAGTTAATGATAAGATGAAGAAGTGGTTTTTATGATTTGTAAGACAACTTGAGGGGGACTTGTCCATTAACACTAGGGTTAGTCCTTCTTAACCAATTAAGGAAGAATTGGAACCCTAATGCAAGGCCCAAGTTACAAGTTTGATGTCTTAATGTTTATTAATATGGATTGATTAAAGGATTTAAACACATTAAGGGTTCAACACTTAGGATTAAAGTTATACACTCCATCCTAATAGAAGGATGCAGGCATAAGCTTAATCACAAAGCCTTAAAACCTTTAGGGTTTAATCCTTGGTTATGAGATGAGAAATGGAGACTCAATGATGACACAAAGGTAAGAACTAAATGGGGGACTAATCAAGCCCTAATTATTATCATGTTTGGTTGTTCCTAGGGTTAATGAGGCTTGCAAGAAGATCTTCAGAGAAACCACCAGGAAGGGAGCAGATGAAAGGAGGAAGAAGCAAAGAGAAGCAAAACAACTTGCTTCACTTAAGAAGACAAGTTGCTTGGAGGGAGAAAGTAAGAGATGAACATGAATGAGAAAGCTCACTCCAATACACAAAATAAAATGCAGCAATGATGCATAAGAGAGATGAGAAGAGATTGTGAGAAGTGAAGGCAAATTCACTTCTCAAAACAACCTACCACCTGAAAAGTTAGCCAAAAGAAATGAAATGCAATGCAAATGAGATGGAATGTCATGATGCAAACGAAAGTCAAAAGAAATTACATGATGTTAGTGATGCTAGAAGATGAGACAAACATGAGGCAAGACATGGGAATGATCATACAAGCATAATGATGCAAATGAAGCATGCTTTGAACCATGAATGTACATGAAAAGTTATGAAATGCAATGGACATATAACATGGCAAATGAAAGATGCAATGATCAAACATGATTCTAATATGTCCTAAGATGTATTAAGAATCATGTGAATGCACAAAATGTCATGGCAAGTCATGGGATGCAAGCAAATGAGAAATGGATGCAAGGGAAGGCACAAATTAGGATTACATGCATCATGCAAAGCAAAAAATCCAAAACCAGAAGCAAATGACATGATAAAAATTTGAAAATGCAATCAAAGATACCCTAAACCTATACAAGCTTACTGCACAAAGGACAGGATCCAACTCTCAACCTAGTGAAAGTTATGAATTTCCTAAGATTGCTAGGGTTTTGGGGTTCCTCACCAAGAAAATGCTAAACAAATTGAAAATACAAGATCAAATCAAGCCAATTTTATCCCATAAACTACATGCTAGGAGGAATGCAATGCAAGAAGACTCATCATCCAACTCTCAATGGTTAGGCAGAATGAAATTTTTGAAGATTGAACCAAAATATTGCCTTGAAATGAAATTAAATCCAATGAAAGTGATCAAAAGGCACCAAGAACAAAAAAGAAATTTGGTTTGAGAGTTGGATAATGTTTCTAAATGTTTCTAAATGCAATGTGAATTTTTTTGGGATTTTTAAATACCTAAATGTATTTTTAATTAATTAATTTTCATTAACTAATTAAAAATAAACATTTAAATGATTTAAAAATAATTTTCAGAGCAAAAAATAAAAATAAAAATATTTTTGTGTTCTAAAAATTAATGAAACCTTTGACAAAAATTTTCATAATTTTTAAATGATTTTTGCTATTTTAAATAATTCGTGCAAAATAAATATGAAACAAATAAAAATAAAATGAATTTAAATGAAAAAAAGAGAAAGTCAGCTAATCTGATGGCTGAGATTCAAATTCACAGGGGCGGGAGTTGACCTGGCACGCAAACGAACGGCTCACATTCTAACTGGCCTAATTATGATTAAACCCTAATCAGAAGCCCTAATGACTTTCAGATGACCGGAACAGTGTTCCGGTCATCTTCTCCGGCAAGCAATTCATGCTATCTCACTCTCTACGCATCAAATCTTCACCAAAAACTCCAGATTCAATCCTTAAACATCACTGAACCTAAACCCCACCCCAAAAATCATTTATTTTCACTGAATCAAACGAATCAAACCAAAACTCATTTCACGGGCAAAGTTTCAGAACAAGCATACATGGCCATTTTTCATTCATTTTCAAAATAAATCACATCATGATAATCAGTGAAGCATAAGGAAGCATTTAGAAACTAAAAATGGGAGTTCTGGAATAATAAATGCCATGGCTACCTGAGCTTGAGCTTTCGAAACAGGGACTTTCTGGCCAGCTCTTTGCTTCCAACAAGCTCCAATGATCCTCCTCAGAAGCTTTTGACACTTAGCTGGAGTTCATATGACCTCTAGAAGAAATTTGCAGGAGCTCAGGTCAAGGGAGTTTTGAAATCGTGTTTTTGATTATGGAGGTTTCAGGGACAAGTGAAGGGTCAGGGATGATCAGTGGAACATGCTGAGAGATTCTATGAAGTTTGTTTTGGTGTTTGTGTCTTGTGTAATGAGTTTCAAATGGAAATGCATAAAAGGTGAAAACTTGGAGCTATGGCTTGGAGGATGTTTCAGGCTTGTGTGTGTGTTGTGTTGAGTCTCTTTTGGTCCACTTATCACATTTGGATGGGTTAGAGAAGTTGGTGTGGCATTGTGGGATTGGTATGGGTGTTTTTGCATAAAGTCCAAGTTAGGTGTACTTGAGGTATGGGCAAGTGTGAGGATGTGATAGGGGCATGGTTGGGCTCAGCTGAGATCATGGAGTTCTTGTGGATCAGATCTTGTGAGCTGTACCATGTAGAGGCATGGCTTTATGAGTTTTTGCAAGTTGGTACATCTTTGGCCCCTTTGTGAATTCATGAAGTTCAAGGCACAAAAATGCATAATTCTTGGGCCAATTCTGGTTTTTAGAAGTCACATGAGCATGATGTGAAGAGTTTGTGCACATTTGAAGTCTTTAGAATGCTTGACCATACCATTTTGCAAAATGCCTCTTTGGTACAAAACTTGAAATTATGTGATTTTTCCCAACTTTGACAAGCCATAACTTTTGATCCAAAATGAATTAGGACAAGTTCTTGTAATTTTTGAAAAGGGAATGATCCATTCTACAACTTTCATGACCAAAGTTTTCCCATTTGAAGCATTTTTGAAACAAAAAGAAAGGGTTGAAAAAGTTTCCCAAAATGGCAAGTTTCCATTACAAGTCATTTTCCCAAAAAGGCAACTTTGCAAATGGCTTGAAATTCTTCAATTTTGTGAACTTCCAATACCTTCCATGATCAAATAAAGATCATACACATTTAAAATGATGATGAACACCCTTTGGTTCGGTCATTGGGGGCCTCAGATGCCCTGATTTTACACTAACTTGCTCAAGAAGTCAACTCTTGATTAGATGCCTTCCCCATGGAATTTCTTCATGAAAATTGATATGCATGATGCTTATAACATATAGAAACCAATAGAAACAAGAATGACCAAAAAATTTGGAGTTATGGCCTTTGAAACCATAACCCTAATTCTAGGTCATCTGTGCAGTTAAACCTGGCTCTGCTTCCATGCCACTCTCAGTTCTTGTGATTCTTTGACCTTCTTGACTTTGTGGGGATATAATATGATGATTGAACATACATGGCCCATTTTGAAATGGTTGAAGCCCTTTGAAGTGATTCAAATTTCTCAGGGATGGCTCAGATCACAAACCCTAGATGCAGATGACTTAGAAGCAATGCAGTGAATCAAAAATGAAATATGAAATGCTATGATTGAATTTATGCATATGAAGAGATCACAAGCCATGGTGTGAATGGGTGAGGGAAAATTTGGGGGTGTTTACACATGGAAAAGATTTCCATTTCATTTCCTTGTGCCACACTCCTAAAAGACTTATAAGAAACACTGGACAAACAATAAGTGTCTCTCCTTTGGGACTACTTTTCTCACCTCATTCGCTCTGTACGCGAACTTTCTCCTACTTGTCATTTTGCAAGACGGTAACGCACTCATCATCCGAGCCTGCAACACCTGAGCATTGACATAGGCAGTTCAAGCCTTAATTCACAAGCAATCTTTCCACCCTTAGTTAGGGGAACTACGGCGACTCTAATCCTCATTGTCCAGATGAGGTACGTAGGCAACGGGGTAGGGCCCGTTCGAGCACAATCCTTATTTTCCCTACATTTTTTCTCTTTGTAGTCTTTCTCAGTTCCTTTTCCAGTTTCAATTCCTTTTCTTTGCAGCAGCTTTCATTCTTTCACCCTTTGAAACAGTTTCTTTGCAAGCATGGATCCCGTCGGGTACGGAGGGTGATCTGGGGTGCTAATACCTTCCCAGGTCGTAACCGACTCCTGAAACCAGTCTATTTGGTTCGCAGGACCTGTGTCTTTCCTTTTATTTTCTTTTGGTTTGTGCAGCATTATCATTCATGTTCCTTCGGGATAAAAATTCCTGGCTGGCGACTCTAACCTTCTTCCGCGCCACTTTCGCGTTTGTACCAGGATGGAAATCCAGGGAGCGACAGCTGGCGACTCTGCTGGGGAATCAACCCAGAATCTCTAGTTCCCTTGAGAGTCAATCCTAGTGCTTGCGTGTTTCCGTTTCGTTGGGTGTTTGATTGTTTGTTGTTGCGTGTTTATTTTATTATTGTTTATTTACAGTTTTATTTATGGTTTTCAGTATTTATTTTCATGCATCATATTATAATGGACTGTCTGACTGTGTTGGTTTCCTTTTTTTCTGTGGGATTGGGAACTGTTACTGAGAGATGAGTTCCACACCCAGACTTGCGACCGTCTTGGAAATGTGTCGATTCCGGAATCTTTATGGGGTCATACACAACCTCGATAGTTATGTGCATCTGGAGACCTATCATTGAGGACCTTTGTGGAAACATCCCTCTCCAGTGATGACAGTGGCAGACCATATTTTGTGGCAAACCCATTCGCACCCGAGGGCCAACTGGGAACTTGCATAGGATGGCTTGGTTCTTTTATAGGAACTCAGTCAAAGCATCTAGTCGTATGATGATAGTATTGTACCCTTCGGGATGAATGTACTATTGTTTCTCGATTCCAATGCTTGAAGCTGGGAACTTATAAAGGATGCTTGTTTTTCCCAGACTCACACTGAGACCTCTCTGAGTAGTACATAATGCCAAACTGATTCTCTGATTTGGTCATGAGCCATTTCTCGGAAATGGTGAATGCATTATTGTTATTCGGCTTTGAGATTCCATGATGTTTGACCCGGAGCACACCTGTGAGATTGGGAGGGGTTTACAGGTTTGCAGGAACCCCTGACCTCATCATACCTCATTGCTAGTACAGTTCTTTAATTTGATATGGATACATGGATTTTGGAGTTCTTAAGTCATCTGATATCTGATTTGGGGCTTATTTGAGAGTGAACTCTTGTTCATGGGGATTTATTTAGAGGATCTTGGTTCTTGATCACTTGGGTCCAGTGTCCTGTATCCAGACAGTCCCAATTGTTGATCATATGTCTGCATTGCATTTGCATCGCATCATACATGCATTAACTGTTTGTGTTTCCATTTCAGGTTAGCATTTAGTCTTTATACCCAATTCTGGTATTTATTGTTTCTCCAGATCTATTCTATTCGCGTGTCGCGCACGGATAAAAAACGAGTAATTTTTGAAAATTTAGTATAGCGACATGGACTCCAATCGTCTCACAAGGATTCTTGTAAGAAATTAACCAATAACAGTAACGATTAATGGGGGGTTGATTTTAAGTTCGAATTATAAAAACGGATTAAATTAAGTGATTAACAAAATAAGTTGAAACGGTTAATCTGCTTTTTTGATTTCCCAACTTATCATTGACCCAAATAATTCTCAATTCCTAAGAGGACTCAATTTCCTTTTTGATTATAATAACAATCAAACAAGCGTAATTGATATTATATGATAAATATTCCTAATTCCGAATTAACCAAACGGATGAAATATATCAATCGTGAATTAAGCAAACACGATAAACATACACGAATTAAGAAAACGCGATTAAAGTATAGGAACATGCAATCATCGAAATAAATCAATCTAACCTTAGATAAATCGAATTAAGAAAACAAGATATCAAGATCAGAATTGAAAGGAAATAGATTAATTGGAAATTATAAGAACCTCAAAGTGTCGGCGAAAACCGATTACAGCAGATTAATCCTTGGAATTAGTTCTCCATAATTCGTCTCTTCGAGCATAAAAATATAAAATCGTAAAAAGTGTCCATTCAACAGTTGCGGCTTCTAGGTTAAATAGAAAAACCTAAAAAACTCGTTTACAACCCAACTGGGTCAAATACATAACCCAGGCCCAATTCTAAATGACCCGAAACTAAATAAAACTAATGCAGCAGCTTCAAACGAAATTCTGGAAAATATGACTCTGAATCTGACTTCGACTCCAACATAAAATTTGTAGCTCTCTCTCTCTTAGCTTTCCATCGTCTGGTAGAACGCCTCAATCAGATTCCTGGAACTCCGGTTATGATCATTTCCGTAAAAGCTGTTAAAGCTAAAAATTAAGTACGAAAATTAAATTAAGCCAAAAATAAAGTAAAATAGAAAAAAAATTAAAATATAAAAATAAACAAAGAAAACCAAAAAAATACTTAAGTTCAAACATGGTAGAATGTACATTAAAATGCACTGATCAAATTCCCCCACACTTGAACTTTTGCACTCCGAGCAAAAATAAACTCAAGACTCAAGAAACACAACATCATTCAGATACTCATTCTAGGCTACAAACTCTTCTTCGATTAAGATAGCATCGATAGGTACTAATCTTACACATTAAGGATATCGTAAGAACACAAATCCACAATTGTGCGGTCATAAGCCTCCATCATATACAAACCATTTTGAATCATGTTATTATACCTATGCCTAACTTACTCATCCTCCATTTTGCTCTCTTTCATTCTAGTGCAATCACATTAAGCCCGTTATCTATTCATACACATGGTAAATAAGCATGTTAGTGATTATGATCCATACTTGACAATATTTTAAAGTTACTTTAGTAACAACAATTATTATTATTATTATTTTCTTAAGTTTTCACATCCGTTAGGCTAAATGACCGGGTGAGGGTCACCTAACTTAAAAGGCGGATTCCTATTCAGATTTCTTTTTAAGCGTAAGATCATTCACTTATTTGCATCAGCTTAATTACTTAGTGTGTGATTTCTAGATGGTGATGACTGCTTGATAAACTACTTAAGAGATATTAAAGGATGAGAACTCAAGGTTATGGCATAACAAGTATTCAAAACAAATTACATATTCAGGAGATTTAAGGTGTTAAAAAGATACCGATCTTGTGAACTTTTACCAAGTCTCCACAACTAACCTCAAAACAATCTATAGCCTAAAACTTTTGGAAAAAATGCAAAGTGTTTCTAAAAGAAAACAAAAAAAAACAAAACTAAAACAAAGAAAATAAATTATTCCCTCCCCCACACTTAAAACAAGCATTGTCCTCAATGAAAGGACATAAATATAAAATAAGAGGGAGAGAAAGGAAAGAACACACCTGAGTAGTCAAGGTGGATATGTGATCACATAAGCCACATTTCCTAAAGATAGCTCTTCTACAGTCTCTTCTTCCAAAGTGGGGATCTCATAGAGTATCTTTAGGTAACATCCATTAATATTGAAGTTTTTATTAGTGCCTTCTCCTTTTATTCCAGGATCAAAGAAGAATCTTTGATAAGTAAAAGTGTTGAATGTGAACATGATAGTGATCTCCTTTTCAACAATTTTAAGAATCAAAGGATTAAGGGGATTCCTTGCTACTTTTGTTCCATCTTCAATTGAGATCCTATGCATACTCATGGATGGGCTAATATCACAAGTGTCAACCAAATTCCATCTAATTCCCTTCTTATGTTCCTGTAATGATTTCTCTTCCTGCACAAATTCAAATAAATTATTAGGAAATGGCTTCAGCTCTAAAGATGGTGATTTCTCGATGGATGGTTTGTTCCGGGAAGTCGGGGTGTCGAGAGATTCATTGACATGAACAAATTTATTGCAACCTCATTTGCAGTAAGAATATTAACTTGCAAGGCAACCTCAATTTCAGCACAAACAGGGCAAATTAGTGTCACTACAAACATCACAAGAGTACACATCATCAAAATCAGACAATGATGGAAAATCAGCTGCAAACAAATTAATACAAGTATCATCAACAGTTTCAGAAGGAAACTCTATTTGAAAAATAGAATGTTCTTCCAAAGGTTGTTGGTTTGATCCTTGAGCTTGTTGCATGGCATTCATCGAAGTGGTATGTTGATCCAGTTGTATTTGCAAAGTATGAAAATTAGAATCTATTTAATGTTGATTCTTGATATTATTTGTAGCCATTTGGTTTACAAGATCCTCTAGTGAAGGTTCAGACGGTGCAGTGCACCCTACTTCTAATTCATTTAGATGCTTATTCGGAACCTTATCTGCAAAACCATTAAGACTTGGCAAAAAGTGTGTTAAACCAAATTTCAATTCGAAAGGTGCATCAACAACAAGATATTTAATACATAAAGCATTATAATTCACAAGTTCAGCCAATTCTCTCAGAGTTCTTTGATTAGCCATGATATGATTATGAATTTCAACACAATATCAAATAAAATCAATAAATATTTAAAAAGAATGAAAAAAAAGAAAAGCGATTAAAATAAAATCTTAAAAAATATAAAAATAACGCTAAAAATCTAATTAAATCAAGTAAAGCTCACATAAAAAATTTTAGATTTTTTTTTTTAAATATTAAAAGAGAAAATAAATCAAATAAAATAGAAAAACGCAAAATTTGCGATTTTGAGGGTCGAAATCTTATAGAATTCTATTCTAAAAGAGTATTTTTCTTTGATTTATTTCTGATTTTCTGGAAAACAATCAGAGCAAATCGAAACAGTAGCTTCCAACTTACCTGAAAGGCTGGAAAAGTTATCACTGTACTGTAACCGGTATAGCAACCCTGAAAATCAACAAACACAACAAAAAAACAAAAGAAAAAATATAGCAAGAAAACTATAACTATGACTATAAAATAAGTTAATAACAAAAAGAATCCCCGGCAACGGCTCCAATATGATCCGCGTGTCGCGCACGGATAAAAAACGAGTAATTTTTGAAAATGTAGTATAGCGACAATGACTTGAATCGTCTCACAAGGATTCTTGTAAGAAATTAACCAATAACAGTAATGATTAATGGGGGTTGATTTTAAGTTCGAATTATAAAAACGGATTAAATTAAGTGATTATCAAAATAAGTTGAAACAGTTAATCTGCTTTTTTGATTTCCAAACTTATCATTGACCCAAATAATTTTCAATTCCTAAGCGGACTCAATTTCCTTTTTGATTATAATAACAATCAAACAAGCGTAATTGATATTATATGATAAATATTCCTAATTCCGAATTAAGCAAACGGATGAAATATATCAATCGTGAATTAAGCAAACACGATAACCATACGCGAATTAAGCAAACGCGATTAAAGTATAGGAACATGCAATCATCGAAATAAATCAATCTAACCTTAGATAAATCGAATTAAGCAAACAAGATATCAAGATCAGAATTGAAAGGAAATAGATTAATTAGAAAATATAAGAACCTCAAAGTGTCGGAAAAAACCGATTACATCAGATTAATCCTTGGAATTAGTTCTCCATATTTCGTCTCTTCGAGCGTAAAAATATAAAATCGTAAAAAGTGTCCATTGAACAGTTGCGGCTTCTAGGTTAAATAGAAAAACCTAAAAACTCGTTTACAACCCAACTGGGTCAAATACATAACCCAGACCCAATTCTAAATGACCCGAAACTATATAAAACTAATGCAGCAGCTTCAAACGAAATTCTGGAAAATATGACTCCGAATCTGACTTCGACTCCAACATCAAAGTTGTAGCTCTCTCTCTCTTAGCTTTCCATCGACTGGTAGAACGCCTCAATCAGATTCCTGGAACTCCGGTTATGATCATTTCCGTAAAATCTGTTAAAGTTGAATATTAAGTACGAAAATTAAATTAAGCCAGAAATAAAGTAAAATAGAAAAACAAATTAAAATATAAAAATAAACAAAGCAAACCAAAAAAATACTTAAGTGCAAACATGGTAGAATGTGCATTAAAATGCACTGATCAAATTCCCCCACACTTGAACTTTTGCACTCCGAGCAAAAATAAACTCAAGACTCAAGAAACACAACATCATTCAGATACTCATTCTAGGCTACAAACTCTTCTTCGATTAAGATAGCATCGACAGGTACTAATATTACACATTAAGGATATCGTAAGAACACAAATTTACAATTTTGCGGTCATAAGCCTCCATCATATACAAACCATTTTGAATCATGTTATTATGCCTAAGCCTAACTTACTCATCCTCCCTTTTGCCCCCTTTCATTCTAGTGCAATCACATTAAGCCCGTTATCTATTCATACACATGGTAAATAAGCCTGTTAGTGATTATGATCCATACTTGACAATATTTTAAAGTTACTTTAGTAACAACAATTATTATTATTATTTTCTTAAGTTTTCACATCTGTTAGGCTAAATGACCGGGTGAGGGTCACCTAACTTAAAAGGCGGATTCCTATTCAGATTTCTTTTTAAGCGCAAGATCATTCACTTATTTGCATCAGCTTAATTACTTAGTGTGTGATTTCTAGATGGTGCTGACTGCTTGATAAACTACTTAAGAGATATTAAAGGATGAGAACTCGAGGCTATGGCATAACAAGTATTAAAAAAAATTACATATTCAGGAGATTTAAGGTGTTAAAAAGATACCGATCTTGTGAACTTTTCCCAAGTCTCCACAACTAACCTCAAAACAATCTATAGCCTAAAACTTTTGGAAAAAATGCCTAGTGTTTCTAAAACAAAACAAAAACAAAGAAAATAAATTATTCCCTCCCCCACACTTAAAACAAGCATTGTCCTCAATGAAAGGACATAAATATAAAATAAGAGGGAGAGAAAGGAAAGAACACACCCGAGTAGTCAAGGTGGATATGTGATCACATAAGCCGCATTTCCTAAAGAGAGCTCTTCTACAGTCTCTTCTTCCAAAGTGGGGATCTCATAGAGTAGCTTTAGGTAACATCCATTAATATTGAAGTTTTTATTAGTGCCTTCGCCTTTTATTCCAGGATCAAATAAGAATCTTTGATAAGTAAAAGTGTTGAATGTGAACATGATAGTGATCTCCTTTTCAACAACTTTAAGAATCAAAGGATTAAGGGGATTCCTTGCTACTTTTGTTCCATCTTCAATTGAGATCCTATGCATACTCATGGATGGGATAATATCACAAGTGTCAACCAAATTCCATCCAATTCCCTTCTTATGTTCCTGTAATGATTTCTCTTCCTGCACAAATTCAAATAAATTATTAGGAAATGGCTTCAACTCTAAAGATGGTGATTTCTCGATGGATGGTTTGTTCCGGGAAGCCAGGGTGTCAAGAGCTTCATTGACATGAACAAATTTATTTGCAACCTCATTTGCAGTAAGAATATCAACTTGAAAGGCAACCTCAATTTCATCACAAACAGGGCAAATTAGTGTCACTACAAACATCACAAGAGTAAACATCATCAAAATCAGACAATGATGGAAAATCAGCTGCAAACAAATTAATACAAGTATCATCAACAGTTTTAGAAGGAAACTCTATTTGAAAAATAGAATGTTCTTCCAAAGGTTGTTGGTTTGATCCTTGAGCTTGTTGCATGGCATTCATCGAAGTGGTAAGTTGATCCAGTTGTATTTGCAAAGTCTTAAAATCAGAATCTATTTAATGTTGATTCTTGATATTATTTGTAGCCATTTGGTTTACAAGATCCTCTAGTGAAGGTTCAGAAGGTGCAGTGCACCCTACTTCTAATTCATTTAGATGCTTATTCGGAACCTTATCTGGAAAACCATTAAAACTTGGCAAAAAGTGTGTTAAACCAAATTTCAATTCGAAAGGTGCATTAACAACAAGATATTCAATACATAAAGCATTATAATTCACAAGTTCAGCCAATTCTCTCAGAGTTCTTTGATCAGCCATGATATGATTATGAATTTCAACACAATATCAAATAAAATCAATAAATATTTAAAAAGAATGAAAAAAAAAGAAAAGCGATTAAAATAAAATCTTAAAAAATATAAAAAATAACGCTAAAAATCTAATTAAATCAAGTAAAGCTCGCACAAAAATTTTTAGATTTTTTTTAAAATATTAAAAGAGAAAATAAATCAAATAAAATAGAAAAACGCAAAATTTGCGATTTTGAGGGTAGAAATCTTTTAGAATTTTATTCTAAAAGAGTATTGTTCTTAGATTTATTTCTGATTTTCTGGAAAACAATCAGAGCAAATCGAAACAGTAGCTTCCAACTTACCTGAAAGGCTGGAAAAGTTATCATTGTACTGTAACTGGTATAGCAACCCTGAAAATCAACAAACACAAGAAAAAAACAAAAGAAAAAATATAGCAAGAAAACTATAACTATGACTATAAAATCAGTTAATAACAAAAAGAATCCCCGGCAACGGCTCCAATATGATCCGCGTATCACGCACGGATAAAAAACGAGTAATTTTTGAAAATGTAGTATAGCGACAATGACTCGAATTGTCTCACAAGGATTCTTGTAAGAAATTAACCAATAACAGTAACGATTAATGGGGGGTTGATTTTAAGGTAGAATTATAAAAACAGATTAAATTAAGTGATTATCAAAATAAGTTGAAACTGTTAATCTGCTGTTTTGATTTCCCAACTTATCATCGACCCAAATAATTCTCAATTCCTAAGCGGACTCAATTTCCTTTTCGATTATAATAACAATCAAACAAGCGTAATTAATATTATATGATAAATATTCCTAATTTCCGAATTAAGCAAACGGATGAAATATATCAATCGTGAATTAAGCAAACACGATAAACATACGCGAATTAAGCAAACGCGATTAAAGTATAGGAATATGCAAGCATCGAAATAAATCAATCTAACCTTAGATAAATCGAATTAAGAAAACAAGATATCAAGATCAAAATTGAAAGGAAATAGATAAATTGGAAAATATAAGAACCTCAAAGTGTCGGCAAAAACCGATTACAGCAGATTAATCCTTGGAATTAGTTCTCCATAATTCGTCTCTTCGAGCATAAAAATATAAAATCGTAAAAAGTGTCCATTCAACAGTTGCGGCTTCTAGGTTAAATAGAAAAACCTAAAAAACTCGTTTACAACCCAACTGGGTCAAATACATAACCCAGGCCCAATTCTAAATGACCCGAAACTAAATAAAACTAATGCAGCAGCTTCAAACGAAATTCTGGAAAATATGACTCTGAATCTGACTTCGACTCCAACATAAAATTTGTAGCTCTCTCTCTCTTAGCTTTCCATCGTCTGGTAGAACGCCTCAATCAGATTCCTGGAACTCCGGTTATGATCATTTCCGTAAAAGCTGTTAAAGCTGGAAATTAAGTACGAAAATTAAATTAAGCCAAAAATAATGTAAAATAGAAAAACAAATTAAAATATAAAAATAAACAAAGAAAACCAAAGAAATACTTAAGTGCAAACATGGTAGAATGTGCATTAAAATGCACTGATCAACAGAAATCCAAGAGATACCCAGAAAAGGAATGCCCATTATACTTTCCCTCAACCAGAAACCGAGGGTATTCAGAAACTGGTGGGCTTGATGAGTGACAAGGTTTCAGATGATTTCAGAATCTGGTATGGGAAGATCTTGGGCTACATGAATAAACCTACCGTTGATCAGAGAGATGGTCTTCATTCTTTGTTGTAGTTTTATGACCCTCAATTGAGAATTTTCATGTTTGTTGATTATGTCTTGGCTCCCACTATGGAAGAGATTTCCGACATCCTGAAGATTCCCATCAAGAATGGTGTTCCCTATTATGCTGCAAAGAAGTGTCCCCCGTACAAGGACATTGCAGGTGCTTGCCATTTAAGTATGCTTAGAGTGAAGATGGATTTGGAAGCTAGTAAGGGGAAGGGATTTACTCTGGATTTTATTATCACAGAAGCTCATGTGTTTGCTTTGGAAAGGAAGTGGTTAGAATTCAGTGCACTGTTAGCATTAATGGTCTATGGGATAAGTCTTTTCCCAGGAGAGAAAGGATGGGTGAGCTTGGAGGCCGTCACCCTTTTCATTAAAGGAAACCCGATGCCTACGTTGTTGGGAGACTTTTACTTTGGTGTCCATCACAGAAATGAGAAGCGAAAGGGGTATGTAAATTGTTGTGCTCCATTGTTCGCTGAATGGTTTGCCAAGAAGCTTCCAAAGTCAGGACCGTTCAAAGATCTTAGGCAAGATTGGAAGTGGGCTAGAAGATTGACGGGGTTAACATCTGATGATATAGCTTAGGGATGTAGCAGAAGCTTAGTGGGAAAGGAGTTTATTACAAGGTGTGGTGAATTCCCCTATGTGCCTTTGTTAGGTAGGAAAGGAGTGATAAGTCATAATCATGTGCTGTCTAGAAAACATTTTGGTTATCCACTGAAGGATCCTCCATCAGATGAAGAAATAGCTAATACTCTATACTTTCTGGCTGAAGACTATGAGCAGTTGATTATTCAAGTATCTCAAGCTTGGGAAACAAAGGTTAAGGAGGGTAAGAAAGAATTTGGGAAGGTAGATCCTAAGACTTATCCCTCTTTTGCTGCTTGGATACAAGGTAGGGTTGATACCGGTACAAACCACTATTTCTCTGGAAGATTACAAGAAGTTGGAAGCTCAGTTGCACGAGGTTCGGGTAGAGAATTCTGAAATGGCTAGCTTGTATCACCGTGCCAATCATGCTAAGCAAGAAGTAGAAGAAAAAGTACAAAGAAAAGGTAGAGTTCTTTGAAGTGCAGATGGCATTCAAGAAAGAAGAAGTAGAACAAGTTCACAAGATACGAAGAGAGAAGACTCAGCAATTGGTACAGAGCCCGCTAGCCTTGGAGGAAGAAATGAAGGAGATTGCAGATCTTAAGTTGAGAGCAGGCGTCAAGAAAAACCGGACGGAGGTGATGACTGCAGAAGAGGAGCCTGGATCTTCCTTTAGCATAGGGTTTTAGTTTACTATTATTTGCATTCAGACTACCTACAGGCTTGTTGTAGGAGTTTTGCTTTATCTTTTTGTTTTTCGTATTGAATTGTAACCCTTTGGGAATTTTGTGTATGCTTATGACTCTGGTTGTTGGTAGTTTGTTCATATAATGCAATGATACTTTCCAGTTACCGTTTCTGAATGAGCAAAAGTATTTGGTCTGAAGTCATCAGGGTCTGAATACTCCTCAAAAGAGTTTGAAAAGCTAGTTTCCAAAAGGACATCTGGAGTATTTTTTGTCCAAAATACCAGAACTAGGGCATATTAATGCCTGAACGTGGAAACATGAATAGTTACATTGCATGCATATAACGTGTTTGTTGTTTTGCAAGTATTTCTTCAGTGTTCTAACGCTTATGTCGCTTTCAGACACTATAGCTCCCAAGAAGGTCCAGAGACAGCCAACTGTGCACAGATACCCTATAAAGGTGAACAGAGAGCAATGGATCAGATGCAAGCAGATCTGGCTGACTTAAGGACAAGAATGGACAACTTCATGACCCTCATGGCTGGGATAGGTCAAACTCAAGAGTTTTTGCGTGAAATGGTAGAGAACAATCAAGCTAGGAACAATCGGACAACTGATGGAGGTAATCGCAATGGGGCTGGCGCCCGTCATGTTGAAATCCTTGTGGTGCAACCAGGGGTCACTATTATCAATGATGGAGTGAATAACATGTAGATAGATGGGCAGGACGAGCAATTCACTTTGCTGGATGAGGCGGAAGGCCAAGGAGTTGACATGAATATGATATTTGAAGAAATGGTTGAGCAAATTCGCGCCATTCAATGTCAGAGTTCTCTAGGGTTTGACATCACTGATCTGGGCTTAGTGCCAGGGGTGAGAATTCCCTTCAAGTTCAAGGTCCCTACTTTTGATAAGTACAACGGCACGACTTTCCCGAAAAATAACCTTCAGTCTTTTGTGGGAAGGATTGATGCACATACAGATGATGAGAAGCTGTGGATGTATTAGTTCCAGGATAGTCTTGTAGGAGCTTCCTTGGAATGGTACATGAAACTAAGCATGGTCAATATTCGAAGCTGGAAGGATTTAGCGGAGGCGTTTGTGAAACAGTATCAGTATAATTTGGACATGGCTCCAAATCGTACCCAATTGCAGACATTGTCTCAGAATGCTAAAGAAGGGTTCAAAGAGTACGCCTAGAGGTGGCGTCAGCTTGCTGCTCGAGTACAACCTCCCTTGTTAGAGAATGAAATGGCAGACATATTTATGGGAACACTGCAATGGGTGTTTATTGAGAGATTGGCGTCTTGTTCAACGACTAAGTTTAATGACATTGTGATAGCTGGAGAAAGGGTTGAAACTCTACTGAAAATGGGGAAGATCCAAGACAACGGTGCAACTAGCTCAAGTGGTGTGAGAAAAGCTTTCAATGGACCTCCAAGAAGAAGGGAGGGAGAAGCTAATGTTGTGTATAGCCGAGGCTGGGGCGTGGATATAGGGGATCTTACGAGCAGGTGGCAGTTGTCACCATTCCAACAAGTCTTGTGCAACAACAACAACAGCCGCAACGCAATAACTATCAGCAAAGACCCTATTGTCGCTCCCCGTATTTTCATCCTGATGCAAACGCGGACGGTCGGCGAAGAGAAAGGGTTGAATAGAGTCGCCAACTAGGCATTTTTATCCCGAAGGAAAGGTAATGCTGCATAAAACTGGAAAGAGATGGATAAGTCGGTTGCGAACCAGAGAAACTGAGAAAGGGGGTTGGTTACGACTTGGGAAGGTATTAGCACCCAGATCGTCCGTCGTACTCGACAGGATCCACGCTTACAAGATTATGTTTAAAAGGGGTAGGTGTATGTGTTATCTGTGTGCAAACGCTAGGGAAATAAAGTACAGGTGTCACTGCAAAAGGTGTGAATTGCTCAGGAACTGAGGCTTAAAAAGAATGCTGAAAGAGGGGGAAGACACAAATACTTTTGTTCGATAACTATTAAGTTATGCCTATGTATCCTCTCGTGCAATGAGAAAGTCAGAACACCGTAGTTCGACTCAAAGAGACTGAAAATGAATTGACTGTGAACTGCCTACTTGCTTATGCTCAAGTGTATGACTTGTCTGGCCCGAGTGCTGACTGTCTCGCATTAGAAGGAATAAGCAAGTTCTCGTTTGTAAATGAGGGTGATGAGAAAAGAATCCCGAAGGAGACGATTATTGTTTGTTATTGTGTTTTCAGTTTTTTATTGTTTTTGGTGTTTTGCATAGGATAATGAGCTTAAGCCTGAATCAAGGGTTGTAAACTCATTATATCCTCCCTGATTAGGGATAATGAGCCTACTTAAGTATGAGATAAGCATCTCAACTTAATTACCATGATGATGTAGGATTAAGATCATTAACCTACTTGTGATTACTGAGATGTTTTTGGGTTTTTGTTTAGTGTTAAGTAATGAGTTTAATCTCTAATCACAGATTAATGGACTCATTACACCATCCTAATAGAAGGATGATGGATGAGGACACTTAAGTTGAGGAAGATACCTCAACTAATCCATGGTTAGGGATTAAATTCATTATATAACAAGCCTTTATTAAATGGATTTTAATTAAAGGATGAGATTAAGAAAGTTGATTTTAAGTTTGTAAGACAACTTGAGGGGGACTTGTCCATTAAACACTAGGGTTAGTCCCTCTTAACCATAAGGAAGAGATAGAACCCTAATGTAAATCCCAAGTTACAAGATAAAGTCTTAGTGATTATTAATGTGTTTTGATTAAGAGGTGTAAACAAATTAAAGGTTTAACACTGAGGATTAAAGTTATACACTCCATCCTAAGATAAGGATGCAGGCATAACCCTAATTCAAAGTCCTAAAGCTTTAAGAGTTTAGCCTCTGATTATGAGATGAGAGAGAGACTCAAGGAGAATCAAAGGTAAAAAACTAAGGGGGAACTATATACAACCCTAAAAGTTATCATGCTTGGATATCCTATGGTTTTTTAGGCTTAAGAGAAAAGATCTTCAAGAAGGCCACCATGGAAGAAGCAGATGAAAAGAGGAGGAGGAAGAAGAATAAGTTACTTACTTCCTGAAGAAGATAAGTAACTTAGGAGAAAAGAAAGGAGAATGAGTGACATAAGTGAAACAAGTTCAATTCAAAGACAAATAAAGGATGAAAATGCAAAGGAAAGAAGAGGTGGGAGGTGAAGGCAAATCCACCTCCCAGATAACTTACCAAAAGTTCCTGAAATGTTAGTATGAATGCATAAGATGCAAGGCAAAAGGAAATGAGATTAACCAAGATGCAAAGATCAAAATCAGAAGTGATTATGCAATGAAAATGTGTTATGAGATGATGTAAAGTCATACAAGATGCATATGAATGGTCATACAAGGATGAGATGCAATGGAAGCATGTTTAGAAGCATGAAAACACATGGATGTTCATGAAATGTAATGGATGCAAAGCATGCCAAAATGATGCAACAATGATCAAGAAATGTTTCATACATGTCCTAATATGTCTAAGATGACATAAAAAAATGGAATGGCATGACAAGTTCACAAGTTCATGATATGCAAAGAAGAAATGCAAATGAAGATGCAAAATTAGGGTTTTAAGGCAACATGAGATGCATATGACCAAAACAGAAGCATTCAACATGATAAAAATTGAAATTGAACTCAAACAAACCCCAAAACTATACAAGATCACACTCCAAAGGAGGAGGTCAGAAGCAAATCCTAGTGAAAGTTATGAAATTTCTAAGTTGACTAGGGTTTTTTGGGTGCTTCTAAAGGGAAAATGCAAATCAAATTGAAAATGCAAGATAAAAATATGAGATAAATAACCTATAAACTATATGCAATATGTGAAACAATGCAAAAAGAATCAAGTTCAAAATCATCATGGTTAGGCAGAAATAAAATTTTCAAGTTAGGTTTAAAAAATGTGAAATTTAAGAACCCTAATTCAAAGAAAATTGTGAAAATGTGATCAAACCTAAATAGAAATTTATATGGTGAGTTTGAAAATGTTACTAAATGTATTGGAATGATTCATGAATTTTTTTGTGATTCTTAGAAACTTAAATGTATTTTAAATTAATTAAAATCCATTAATTAATTAAAAATAACATTTAAATGTTTTAAAAATAATTTTTAAATGCAAAAATTAAAATAAAAAATGTTTTTAGGATAAGAAAAATATTTGAAACAAGAATGCAGAAAATGAGATTTTTGTAAAATGTTTTGCTATTTTAAAATAAATGTAAAAGAAAATGCAAGAAAAATGAAATAAAATGAAATAAAATGCAAAGTCAAATGATCTGATGGCTGGGATTTGAACCTGGGGAGACTGCGCGCGCGTTTAAAGGGCTAGGATTGAATCTAGAAAATTATTTATATAATCCTAATTAATTTAATTAATTAAAAGATTAGGGTTAAGTGAAAGGATCCTGACCACTCAAACACGCGCGAAGCAAGATCCAAGGGCCTAGATTCAAACTAAACCCTAATTACAAACCCTAAGCACTTTCAGGTGACCGGAGCAAGCTCCGATCATCTTCTCCGGTCACCCTTTCACCCTATTTCACTCCCTAGGCTACCCCAGACCCTCTAAAGCTCCAGAATCAATCCTCTAACATCCCTAAGCATGAATCCGACATTAAACAACATTTATGTTCCACCAAAATCATGAATCGAAGCAAAACAGAAAAATGCACAAAACTTTCAGAAGCTAAATACATGTTTGTTTTCAACTCATTTTCAAAAAAAATCATATCACCATGATCAGGGAGACATATAGAATCGTATTGTAACTTAAAAGGCAAGTTCTGGAAAATTTGTTCTTGATGATACCTGAGATGAAGCTTTCTCAATCTGAGCTTTCTGGACCTCTCCTTGATGCTTATCCACTCCACTTGATCCCCTGAGGCTTATGGAAGGCTTGAAACAAGTTTGTATGGCTTGGTTTTTGAGATTCAGTTCTGCTAAGGCAGAAATCGTGTTTTTGCTTCAGAGGTTTTTAGGGCAAAATGAAGGGTGGTTTGTGTTCCTTATGACATGAGTGATTGAATGGTGAAGGATATTTTTAGTTTGAGTGGCTATTGTAACACCCCAAATTTGCCCTCTGCTTTTTAAGCATCATATCATATCATATTCATCATAAGCATATCATGTTCTTGGCATCTTAGCATGGAAAGATGAGGCATAACATTCTCATAACCTAGCATTAGGCATATGATCATCTGTGGAGGGTTTTGAGGCATCACAAGCTATGACAAGGGGCCCAATGGATTTTTTCAAGTCCTATGAGGAGTCTACATTGCTTTAACAAGTTTAAGATCATTCACAAAAGCTCAGAAGGTTGGAAGATCATCAGGGAATTCAAGCTAGGGCAAGGCTCCTACACAATGATCTCAAATTAGGGTTTGAGTTTCAAGCATGAAAAACTTATGACTTTGGCCATTTCATTTGGGCAAAGTATCTCATATGTTAAGAGGATCCTAGGGATGAAATTTAGTGAGAAAATTCCTTGTGGAAGTCAGTTATTTCTTCAGTTGCTTGTAAATGAAGAAATTGGTCAATTGTGCATTCTAAAAGTCAACTGTGAGATTTCAAAGGGGCCAACCCTAGTTTTCAAGCCAAGGGATGTTCTTATAACCTTAGAAGAGGTTTGGCAAGATCAAAGATCAAGAATCATGAGGTTTTGAGGTGTTTTTCAAAATTGGCATAAGTTTGGTAATGAGAATTTCCATTTTTAGTAACATTTTGCCCTAATTTTCAAGTAAGCATAACTTTGTGAAAAAAGCTTCAAATGAACCACAACCAAACATGAAAGTTGAAGATTAAAGCCTCCCATTTTCAAAAAGTACAAGAGCATTTTCATGGCCCTCATGGTTTAAGAGGAATGCCCTTCGAAAATGTGTAGATTTTTAGGGCATGGCATGCATTTCAAGAATCCTTCAAATGCAAAACTTCATGAACTTTATTTTTGGGTGACATAATGAACCAAGTGAGGTCACAAACTTACAAATCAATGCCAAGAGTCCATTTTGCTCCAAAAATAATGCCTAATTTGTGCATGGGATGAGGTATAATTCACAAGAGGGAAATTTGCATGAACATGGGAAAAGCATGCTCCTCACATCCAAGGGCCAAAATGGTTTCTGTTTTGAATCAAGGGTGAGATATTGATCACACATGTGCAAGGAATGAGAGGGATGCACGAGCCAAGAATGACTTCACAAGAATTTTGCCAATTTTGCAATTTCACTCTCACACTCTCATCTCACGTGCACTTTCCCTCATTCTTTCAGCATTGCATTTTGAAGTGATATAAAAGAAAGCTAGGGTTTTATTTTGGCTCAGATCCATCACATTTCATCATTCCAAAGTTTTTGCACTAAGAGCATTTTCTTTCGAATCTCCTCATTCTCTCACTCTCTTCACAAACAAATCACATATTCTGAATCCTTGAAGCTTAAGGATCATTAATCCACCATTGGTTTAAGCTGAAGCTCAAGATTTCAAGTGGTGCCATTCAAGTGCAGTTGCTCTCCAACTTTAAGATCCAGATAAATTCAAGCTCTCTCTTGCATTTATTTTGCAAGGAGAGGTTAGAAGAGGTAGATCTGCAGTGTTTAGAGGCTTGTCTTAACCTATTTCGTGCTCTGCAAGTTCAGGTAATCTTCTGAATCCATGGATCTAGAAATGGTTTTTGATGTATGCATTATGATCTGTGAAGTATGCTAATGATTCTGTGATGTTTGATTTTGAAAATGCTTGAGAATTGAAGTTGTATTGATGATTTGAAGTTTTATGGTTAAAATTGTTTTGCTTCGATCTGTTTGATTCAGTGATCCATGGTGAATTTGAGTGCCATATTTGAAATCAGCATGCCCTAATTGTTTGATCTGGAGTGTTTGAGTTATTTACATTGTGTTTTGTTCATGGTTTGTGTTTTCCGGTGCCGGAGCCCTAGCTCCGGTCACCGGATTCTGCGTTTTACTTTGCCTGAGTTCAAATGAAGAAGATGATCCCTTAGCCATTGGATCATGAGATCTGGACGTCTCTCACCTTGCCAACGCATAAATGAAGCCATATCCTTCTCACGTGTTTTATGTTTCTGATTTTAATTCATTTTGTTTTTCACCACACCACAATTATCATGTTCCCTCACCTCCAACCAATTAAAATGCTGACTAGGCTTAATGAGCTAACTAATCATACGTGTCCATTTGATCCATTGATAATTAATATGAGCTGCGCTGACTTTTGACTGGGCTTGACCTACTAATCCCACCCCCTATCTCTGAGGCCCAACATAATTGAACTGGAATCCATTTCTATTCGCACCCCTTGGCTCATCCTTTATTTTTATTTCTTTTTTTGTTTTCATTTTAATTTCAGTTTGGTTTTTAATTTTTAAAAATAGTTTTATGTTTCAAAAAATTCTAAAATAATTCATGAATGATTGTTTGAGTTTTCTCTAATTTTTGATATTTTTAGTTTTTATTTATTTTCATCTGACACGTGGAAATTAATTGTTCTTTTTAATTAATTCATTTTATTTCATTTTGAACCATGCTGACTTGTCCATTTTTTATCTTGATCCTCGTTATGAATTTTTGGTTGGTTCTTTTTGCTCTGGATTCATGATAGAGTATAGTTTATTGGTGATTTTTGTTCTGATTTTTAGAATCTTGGTTAATTGATTTTGGTCTCTAACTTGTGAGTGAATCCATCTAACCCTAATCCATGTTTGACCTCTCATTTGACTTGTTTAGCTTCTGATTCTTTCTCCCTCCTTTTGGCATGTTGTTATGGTATGATTGAAGATCTTTTGTGCAAAGTTGTAGAATTTTTTAATGATCATTTGATTTGTTTTGAATTTTGGTTCTTCACTTGTCCCTTTTTGCTTCTTTTTGATCATAAGTCCATTCCTTAGCTTAGAAGGGCACTTGTACCAACTTCTTCAACTTGTTTAGAGCCTTATTAGGATGTGGAAATCTTTCTGATCTTGAGTTTTGATTTTTGCCTTGAAGATATTGTGTTTGGTTGCTTTTGAAGTCCTTTTATTCTTATGCATCTCCTTTGCTTATTTCTTCTCATAATATAAACACTTAGCTATATGCATCTCTCCTCTTCATCTCTTTTGTTTCTTAGGCATTCTTCTAACATGATTAGGGTTCTGGTTTTGTACCTTGGGTTTGTGATTTGTTTACTTTGCTTTGCATCTTATCATGTTTGTTTTGATTTGTCATAAGTGATTCATGTTAACCTCTTTGAGTTATGTGGTTCTCTTCTCATTCTTGTGACTTGTATTTGCATTGGATGTTTATGTGTATGACTTCACTTCTGGTTGTATGGTGTTGGTAGGGCATTATGTTCATTTTGTATTGCCTTTATACTTGTGGTACTAACCATTTCAGGGGCTTTGGTAAGTGAGAGGTGTGGATGTGATTCCCACATCTCCAAATCTTATCTCTTCTCTTCTTCTTATTATTTGTTCTAACCTTGTGTTTGTTGGGCTTAGGCTTTACTTTCCCCCTCTTCCATTCTTATTTCTTCTTCTTCTCTTCTTTTTTCTTTCTTCTTTAGGATAGTAAACCTTACTAACCTAGGATTTCCCATGCATGACAACACTTAGGATTCATTAGTCCCCCATTAGACTTTTGCCTTTGTGATCCTTTGGTTTCTCTTCTCTTCTCATCTCAAAACTTTAAAGAAGACACTTAATAAAGTTTGAATTGATACCTTGAGCAATATCCTTATCCCATGAGACACTTGTAGTCTTCCCATCTTGGGATAGTACAAGCTTGTCTTGTGATGTACAAGTCTGATCAGGATATCATTTTCACCAAGAAAATCATAAAAAACACTTCTTCATTGTAAATACAAAACACTTAATAAATTAATGTGTTAGTGAGCTTAGGCCCTAATCTTTGGATTCAAGTTTTGGGGATCTTCTCCTTACTTGAGTGTGCTTGTTCTATTATTCCATCTTGGAATGTAGTGACAAGTGCAAATTCCATGGAAAAGAGCTTGAGTTCACTTCCTTGTGATACACTCATAAAAAGCTTCTAAAAACACAAAAAAAAACAATAAGCGTCTCTCCTTCGGGAATTCTTTTCTCATCTCCTTCGCTCCGTACGCGAACTTGCTCCTACTTGTCATTTTGCAAGACGGTTACGCACTCGTCGTCCGAGCCTGCAACACCTGAGCATTGATATAGGCAGTTCAAGCCTTAATACACAAGCTATCTTTTCCACCCCTAGTTAGGGGAAATACGACGTCTCTGATCCTCATTGCCCAGATGAGGTACATAGGCAGCGGGGTAGGGCCCGTTCGAGCACAATCTTTATTTTCCCTACATTTTTCCTTTTCATTTCTTTTTCAGTTCCCTTTTCTTTTCTTTTATCCAGTTCAGTTCATTTTCTTTGCAGCAGCTTTCATTTCTTCACCCTTCGAAACAGTTTCTTTGCAAGCGTGGATCCCAACGGGTACGGCGGACGATCTGGGTTTCTAATACCTTCCCAGGTCATAACCGACTCCCGAACTCAGCTTCTTTGGTTCGCAGGACCCGTGTCCTCCCTCTTCTTTTCTTCTGGTTTGTGCAGCATTACCATTCCCGTTCCTTCGGGATAAAAATGTCTGGTTGGCGACTCTAACCTCTTTCCGCGCCACTTTCGCGTTTGTACCAGGATGGAAATCCAGGGAGCGACAGCTATGCTGAGAGATTCGAAGAGAGGAAGTGTTATGGAAAATTTTGGGATTTCTGAGCTTGGCTTGTTTCAGGCTTGTGTGTCTTATGAAATGAGTTGCATAATGTTAGTATAGGCCAATGGGAGTGATCAGAAAGTGGGCGGTGGCATAGTGTGATTGGTATGGGCCAAGTTGCAAAAATGTCAATGGATGTGTACTTGAGGTATGGCACAAGTCAGAGCTGTTTCAAGGGGTGTCTTGGCCTCAGCTGAGTTTGTGAATGGCCCTTGGATTGAATTTGTGCAGCTGGATCACTTGGATGAAGAGATATCATAGGTTTTTCCAATTTCCCTCTTTGGAATTTCTTGAAGTGCAAGGCATAGAAACTTGTGATTTTTTGTGCAATCCTGATCAAAATGTGTTGCATTTTGTTGGTATGATGTTTAGAAGTTGATTAGAGGTCATGAAATGGCTTGGCAAGTGAATTTGCAAAATTCCCTCTTTGGTGCACACTTGAAAATTATAGGATTTTTGCCAACTTTGAAGGCCATATCTTGAGTTCTAGGATAAATCAAGACATGTTCTTGTACGTTTTGAAAATGGGAAGACATAATCTACAACTTTCATGTCCAAGAATTTTTCATTTGAAGCATTTTTGGTCATGAAAGAATAGGTTGAATATCTTTCCCAAAATGGAAAGTTTCCATTACAAGTCCTTTCCAAAAATAGCAAGTTTGTATTTGGCTCAAAATTCTTCAACTTTGTGAACTTATAACCACTTCAATGATCAAATAAAGATCATAGAGACTCAAAATGATGATGATGACCCTTTGGTACCCTTGATGGAGGCCTCAGATGCCCTGATTTTGACTTTACTTGCTCAAGAAGTTACCCAATGATCAAATGACTTCCACAATGAATTTCTTCATCAAATTCTATACACATGATCCTTATAACATATTCAGACCATTAGAAACAAGAATGACCAAATAATTTGGGATTAAGGCCTCTAAAACCAAAACCCTAATTTTAGGTCATCTGTGCAGGAAATCTTCAGTCTGCCTCTATGCCTTTGCCATGCTTTGTGATCCCTTGACTTTTATGAACTTTGGGGAGCATATTATGATCATGGAACACACATGGACCCTTTTGGCAAGCTTCAAGACCATTGGGATGGCTCTTATCACTTCTTGGATTGCTCAGATCACAAACCCTAGATGTAGATGAAATGAACTATGCAGCGGGATATGGTATGCTTATGCTAATGCAAAAATGAAAGATCACAAGTCATGGTGTGAGAAAAATTGAGGGCAAATGTGGGGTGTTTACACCTATCAACAGAGACAAGCTCGTCCGGCTAACAGGGTGCTTGAGGCTATCCCGATGACATACACATCACTACTCCAGAGATTGTTAGATTTAAACGTGGTTCAGTTGAGGACATTAGCACCACCTCCACCTGGAGATCTTCCAGTGGGGTATGATGCTAATGCAAGATGTGCATTCCATTCAGGAGCTCCCGTGCACTCAATGGAGAAGTGCAGGGCATTACAGCATAAGGTCCAAGACTTGATTGACTCCAAAGCAATTAACTTCATACCGCCTCCAAATGTTACATCAAACCCCATTCCAAATCATGGAGGGGCCCGGATAAACGCTGTCGACAGTGGCGAGAGGTTGAACTTGCTCTTGAACGTGGATGAAATGAAGACTTCGTTGTTGGTGGTGAAATACAGATTGCTGAAAGGGCGGGTATTCCCAGGTTGTGGTTTTGACTGTGAGGGTTGCATGAATTCAGTTGATAGTTGCAGAGATTTGAAAGCAGGGCTGCAGTGTTTGATTGATTAGGGGTCTCTACAGTTCGACGGGGTTGACGATAGAAGTGATTGTGTGTCTACAATGACCATTTACTTTGATCCTGCTGAAGTTCCTGCTCGGAGAGAGCCTATGACCATCTATGTTCCAGAAGTAAGTCCAGTGACCATTACTATTCCGGGACCAGTTCCCTATGTTATTGACAAGGCCATTCCTTGGCACTATGGCTCAGACGTGTACGTAGAAGGCCAGAAGGTGGAAAGTAAAGCGGTGACAATTGACCCGACTGTTGTGAATGTCAGAGGAGTTGGTGGATTTACTCGGAGTGGGCGTCTCTTTGCTCCTTAGGTTCTTAGATGCGATCCAGAAGCTGAAGCTGCTGCAAAGGCTAAGGGTAAACAGATAGCAACTGAAGAGGTGACAACTCTTGCTGTTGGTCAAGGCACTTTTGAAAAAGAAGTCAAGGAATTCATGAGAATAATTAAGAAAAGTAACTACAAGGTGGTTGAACAGCTGAATCAGACCCCGTCCAAGATATCTATTTTGTCGTTGTTGATGTGTTCTCAAGCTCACCGGGAGGCTTTGCTAAAGGTTTTGCAAATGGCATATGTACCGCAAGAGATAACTGTTAACCAGTTGGAAACGGTGATAGCCAGTGTGAACGCAAGCCATGGGTTGGGATTCACGGATAGAGATCTCACTTCTGAAGGACGTAATCACAACAAGGCTTTACACATCCCCATGGAGTGTAAGGGAGTTGTTCTATCACACATCTTGGTAGATACAGGATCTTCTCTCAATGTGCTCCCTAAGAAGGGCTTAATGAAGCTGAATGTTGATGGGATTGTCTTACGACCCAGTGATTTGATTGTGAAAGCCTTTGACAGGTCCCGGAGATCTGTGTTTGGGGAGGTGGAGCTACCGGTAAAGATTGGGTCTCAAGTATTCAAGAGCACGTTCTATGTTAATTATATCCAACCCGCTTATAGTTGTCTGCTGGGACGTCCTTGGATTCATGTTGCTGACACAATAACCTCCATGTTGCATCAGAAGTTGAAGTATATGGTAGACGGCCAGGTTGTTACCGTGTGCGGAGAAGAAGATATTTTCGTAAGCCATCTGTCGACCTTTAAGTATGTGGAAATGGACGGGGAGATCCATGAGACATTTTGCCAAGCTTTTGAGATAGTTAATGTCAATACCTTGTCTCCAGTTACTGCAGTTCAGAGCAATGAAAAGGAAGGGACTCATATCTACTCCTACAAGCAAGATAAGGAAGTAGTCCAATCCGGAAACGCCCAAGGCTGGGGAAAGCTGCTGGAAGTGGAAAAGAAGGATGAAAAGTTCGGTCTCGGATATCAACCTGGTCAGTCCAGCTGGTCTCATGGCAGTAAGCCCATAGCATTCACAAGCGCTAGAATGCTCGACTATAACAACATTTGTGCTACAGATGCAGATGAGGATAGTGATTGCGACTTGGATAACTGGATTCATCCATGTGTACCTGGGGAGGAGCTCCGGAACTGGTCTACTGAAGATTTTGTTCAAGTTACTTGGCGGTTAAAGTAATTTTCTTTGATTCCTTTTTATCATATTGCATGTCAAATCCTGCACTATTCCCAAGGTGCATGGATCCATATGTAGTGTAACACCCCCTTTCTATACCCCAAATAATCAATTAAATCATTTAGGCACATATTCAAAATTTCATATGAGTATATTTGAAAAACGGTATAAAAGAGCAATGCCACATTATACTTGAAATTGAAAACATACAACACCTGCTCAATAAAGATATGCAACAAACGGGGTAACTTACATAAACAGGGATTTCATCCTTACACTTGTATTCATCAATTCATTAAACAGCGGAAACAAAACATAACAATTTCAAACTTATATACTTATTATAAATATATCTGCAAGTTTGAATCACCAAAATACTCCATGTTTTCATAAAACATTTCACATCAAAATACATATACAAATGTATTCACAAAAGGCATCAAGCCAACCCTAGCTACCCGGTGCTACATATCAGAGTCGACCGACCAAAAAGATGAAGACGAACTTCACAAAATATCATCCAACAACCTACTCTGCAATGCCTCATAGAGCATCATAAAACAACAGAAGGGTGAGAAACATTATCATAATAATATTGCATATAATTATATATCTCAACATATAAAAATGCACATAAAACATATTCTCACCACACATTTCATTCCTCATCACCTATACACATCGCAACGTGTACATACACAAATCAAGCATGTTCATCATACACCAATTCACTAATTCACATAAACTCATATTATTTATGTTTATTCCTCAATTTTATTCATTCCGCATAAACATACGTCTAGCTATGTTTAATCACACATATACATTACAAATGTATAAATCACATACATATACATATATCAAACATGCATACATACAAACAAGTATGTTTCATCACACATATTATCATCTCCATAATACTCCAAATAAACATTTACACATTCATGTTTATTTCTCCATATTATGTTCCCCATTTCTCACACCCCACATGGGCACACAATGTTTATGGATTGCTCACACCCCACACGGGCACACAATCTGATTACTCACACCCCACAAGGGCACACAATCAATGTGAATAAATCACCCATCGCTCACACCCCACACGGGCACACGATGTTTCTGGATTGCTCACACCCCACATGGGCACACAATCCGATTGCTCACACCCCACATGGGCACACGATCTTGATGTAGTCATCGCTCACACTCCACATGAGCACACGATGCTATAATGGATTCACAAAGAATCCCACAGCACAAGAATGCATACATTATGCTTACATGAAAAATGACACAACATTCTTGAAAATGCATACATATTAACAATATAGTTATGCATTCATCTCATTCAATTAGCATACATTCGCATTTAATTCAAGCAATGTATCTACTTGCCAAACGGCCACAACACAACAATCAAACCCACAATTCCATAATTAATATAATTACATTTTATCGGAAAAGTCGGGTAAAAGTCGGCTAAAAACTACTTTTCTTAGCATCATTGGTTTCCACACGTTTCTAGCTTCAGATCGATATAAGGATCACTAAAAACGGATACCCGAAACCCAAGCTACGAATTAAAACACAAAACCCCTCAAAAACCTACAGGCTCGCTGAGTGCCCTCGCCCTGGAACTTTCGCTGAGCGAGGGATAGCTCGCTGAGCGACCACTGCGATTTCAGCAACATACCAGCTGCAAACAGTCAACCTTAACTACTCCAAAACTCCTTTAAACTCATACAAACATGATCAACCACATATATATAACATCATGCTTCGATTATAACAATTTCTAACCGATTATTCTACCAATTTCTCACATTTTCTCTCAAACCCTAACTATTCATCTTCTCTAAACTTCCATCAAAACCAAAACTCAACCAATCAAACACATGCATAATCATACACAATATTAAGATAAAAATTCTTATCACCCTTACCCGATTACTTCGATTTCTTGGAGCAATCTTGAAGCTTTTTTCCCACTTTTCCTCTTTTCTCTTCTTTTTCTCTTCTTTCCTTTTTCTTTCTTCTCTTTTTCTTTCTATCTTTTCTTTCTCTTCTTACCAACTTATAACTTTCTATTTCTATTTATATTTCACTCTTTTATATTTTCTTTCTTTTTTCTACTCTCTCCAACCAAATATCATTTTCTCACAAAAATACCAATTCTACTAATTCTAACTTATCACTAATTAACAAAAGTCTAAAATACCCTCTTATCCAATTTTACCCGGAAATTCATAAAACGGTAAAATCTCACAACATGACATATCATCACATTAATTCATCAACATCAAATATCACCACGATAATTTCACAAATAAAACAATTATCATATAAATAAAATAAAAGACTCCACAAAATTTGGGAAAATCGAATCGGGGCGTTACAACTCTCCCCCACTTTAGAAATTTTCGTCCTCGAAAATATTACCTGATTCAAACAACTCCAGATACGACTCGCGCATCCCACTCTCCAATTCCCAAGTCATATTGCCTTCCGCAGCGCCTCCCCACGCCACTTTCACCATCGCAATATCCTTGCCTCTTAGCTTCTTAATTTCACGATCCAAAATCCTAACCGGCAAAGCTTCCACCGTAAGGTTATCTCTTACCTCAACCTCGTCCATAGGAATAACATGTGACGGATTCGGAACATACTTCCGAAGTTGCGAAACATGGAACACATCATGCAAATTCGAAAGATTCGGAGGCAACGCCACACGATAAGCCACAACACCAACTCGTGCAGTAATCTGATATGGTCCAATAAAACGAGAAGTCAACTTCTTCGACCTTAAAGCACGACCCACACCGGTAACTGGTGTAACTCTCAAAAACACATGGTCGCCTTCCTGAAACTCAAGATCCTTCCTTCTCTTGTCATGATAACTCTTTTGTCTACTTTGAGAAGCTCTCATCTTCTCCCGAATAAACTTCACTTTTTCCATAGTTTGTTGTACCATCTCCAGTCCAACTACCGTTCTCTCTCCGGTTTCATGCCAACACAAAGGTGTTCGACATCGCCGACCATATAAAGCCTCAAATGGTGCCATACATATACTCGAATGAAAACTGTTATTATAGGTGAACTCAATCAATGCTAAATAACTATCCCAAATACCACCTTGTTCTAGCACACAAGCACGCAACAAATCCTCTAATGATTGAATTGTCCTCTCGGTTTGACCGTCCGTTTGCGGATGGTAAGCCGAACTCAATCTTAGCTTAGAACCCAAAGCCTTTTGTAAACTTTCCCAAAACCTCGATGTAAATCTAGGATCTCTATCTAATACAATACTCTTAGGAACCACATGTAACTTCACAATCACATAAACATAAATATCGGCTAGCTTCTCCAAAGAATAACTAATATCCATCGGAATAAAGTGAGCAGATTTAGTAAGCCTATCAACAATCACCCAAATAACATTATGACCTCTTTGCGTATTCGGCAAACCCTTAACAAAATCCATCGATATACTATCCCATTTCCATTCCGGAATATCCAACGGTTGCATCAAACTACTAGGCTTCAGATGTTCCACCTTAGACTTCTGACAAACACGCATACACAAAATGAGGTACATCTCTCTTCAATCCGGACCACCAAAAGATCTTCTTCAAATCTTGATACATCTTATTCGCTCCCGGATGAATACTTAAATTACTCTGGTGTCCCTCTTCCAATATACTCTTTTTCAACTCCTTATCGGGAATACAAATACGACCACGGAATCTCAAAACACCAAAATTATCAACCTCGAAATCCTCATTCTCATTCATCATCAAATCAACAAATTTCAAATCCAACTTTTTCTTTTCACAAACGGTTGCAAGAAAACCATTCGTAACATGAAGCATACCAAGTCTCACACTTATCGGCGTCATCTCGCAAACCAAACTCAAGTCTCTAAAATTCTCCAAAAGTTCCCATTCTCTTATCATCAACGCGGACATATGTAACAACTTACGACTCAAGGCATCGGCCACCACATTCGCCTTACCCGGATGGTAATTCAAACCAAAATCATAATCCTTCAAAAGTTCTAACCATCTCCTTTGTCTCATGTTCAATTCCTTTTGATCAAATAAATACTTCAAACTTTTGTGATCACTAAAAACTTCAAATCTTAAACCATAAAGATAATGCCTCCAAATTTTTAGAGCAAAAACCACAGCCACTAATTCCAAATCATGCATAGGATAATTCTTTTCATGCACTCTCAATTGTCTTGAAGCATAAGCTACAACATTTCCATGTTGCATCAAAACACCACCTAACCCAAACAATGAAGCATCACAAAACACCACAAATGGTTCCGTCGGATTCGGCAAAATCAAGATCGGAGCCGTTGTTAACCTTCTCTTAAGTTCCATAAAACTCTCTTCGAAATGAATGTCCCAAATGAAAACTTTTCCGTTACAAGTCAACTGCGTTAACGGAAGTGCCAACTTTGAAAATCCTTCAATAAACCTTCGATAATAACCCTCCAAGCCTAAAAAGCTTCAAATCTCCGTAACCGATCTAGGAAATTCCAATTGCATTACCACATCAATTTTGGATGGATCAACACTAATACCACCATCGGAAATAACATGCCCAAGAAAACTTACCTTCGACAACCAAAACTCACACTTTGATAACTTAGCATACAATTGCTTCTCTTTCAAAATCTGTAACACCATCCTTAAATGCTCTTCATGCTCTTCTTGAGACTTAGAATAAATCAAAATGTCGTCGATGAACACAACCACAAAATGATCCAACTGATCATGAAAAATACGATTCATGTATTCCATAAACACACCCGGCGCATTAGAAACTCCGAATGGCATCATAGAATACTCGTAATAACCATACCGTGTCCTAAAAGCCGTCTTTTGAATATCCTCCTCTTTCACATGAATCTGGTGATATCCTGATCTCAAATCAATCTTACTAAAAACATGCGCACCAACCAATTGGTCCATCAAATCATCAATCCTCGGAAGCGGATACTTGTTCTTAATTGTCACCTTATTCAACTGTCGATAGTCAATACATAACTGAATGCTTTCGTCCTTCTTCTTTACTAACAATACCGGTGCACCCCAAGGAGAAACACTCGGTCTAACAAACCTCTTGTCCAACAAGTCATTCAATTGCTTTTTCAACTCTACCAACTCTGAAGTTGACATACGATACGGTGCCATCGAAATCGGTCTAGTACCCAGAACTAGATCAATAGAAAACTCAACTTCTCTTTTCGGCGGTACATCCTTAATATCGTCCGGAAATACTTCTGGAAAATCACACACCACTGGAAACCTACTTATCTCCACTTCGCCTTCCACTGACCATGACGCAAACAAACCAAACAATTGAACTTCGTCCATCAAAAGTTTCTTCAACTCTTTCATGGATAGGAAACTCTCTTCTTCATCATCATCCAAAGAAGGAAACCTTACTAAATTATGATAACAATCTATATGAACTCGATTAAATTGCAACCAGTTCATACCCAAAATCACGTCCAAACCTTCCAATGGCAAACAAACTAAATCCATAACAAAATCTTTACCATACATGGTCAAAGAATAACTTACACACACCAAAGAAGTAGTTACCGACCCTGAAGCAGGAGTCTCAATAACCATCTCATCACCCCAAGAAGACATAAACAAATTCAAACGCTTAGCGCACTCAAGAGAAATAAACGAATGAGTCGCTCCCGTATCAATAATAGTAACTAAAGGTGTATTATTAATAAAGCATGTACCTTTAATCAAACGGTCTGCACTTGTAGTATCCTTCCCTGCTAATGCAAACACCTTTCCGCCCGCCTGAGCTTGCTTCAACTTAGTACACTTAGTACTAATGTGACCAACTTCCCCACAATTGAAGCACTTTACAACATTCCTCTTACACTCGGTAGTAGCATGTCCAAGACCTTCATAGTTTAAACATTTCACGATATTCTTCCCACACTCAAAAGACTTGTGGCCTAAATCGCCACACTTGTAACACTTAACGGGACCAAAACTCCCTTCACCAGATCTCCTATCAAAGTTTCCCCTATGTTTGCCCTTATCAGCAGGTGTCACATAAGGTCCACTTCTAACTTGTTGCTTCCCTTTCCTCTCATTCACACTCTTGTAATGTGTAGAACGAGCTTTGCTATCTTCTTCAAAGATTCTACAACATTCAGTCAAATCTGAAAACCTTCTGATTCTCTGATATTCCACAACTTGCTTAATCTCAGGACGCAACCATTCTCATACTTAATTCACTTTGAAAACTCAGCAGTAGGAGCAACATAATAAGGATGAAACTGAACCAATTCCACAAACTTAGCAGTATAGTCAACCACTGACATACTACCTTGCTTCAGCTCAAGGAATTCCATCTCTTTCTTTCCCTTCACACTATCAGGGTAGTACTTCCCTAATAATTCAGTACGAAAAACTTCCCAAGTTATCTCTTCATCCTCCTCCTCAAGAGTTTAACTTCTACCGACCCACCAATCATCGGCTTCTTCCTTCAGCATGTGAGAACCAAGCCTCACCTTACTCTCTTCAGCACAATCCATGACTCTAAAGATTATTTCAATCTACTTCAACCAATTTTGAGCACCATCAGGATCAAATCTCCCCTTGAAGACCGGCGGTTGATTCTTCCTGAACTCATCATTCACATTCACATTCGGCGCTCCCTGCACTGCCCTATCCATTGCTTACAAAGCAGCAGCCATATCATTGTCATTTCTACCAGCCATATTCTAATTTTTCCCAAAGACAACAACAAGATTAAACAAAAGTTCAATCACAACAACATCAAGAAAGACACAACTGACTCGAACACTGGCTCTAATACCACTTAATGTAACACCCCCTTTCTATACCCCCAAATAATCAATTAAATCATTTAGGCACATATTCAAAATTTCATCAGAGCATATTTGAAAAACGGTATAAAAGAGCAATGCCACATTATACTTGAAATTGAAAACATACAACACTTGCTCAATAAAGATATGCAACAAACGGGGTAACTTACATACACAAGGATTTCATCCTTACACCCGTATTCATCAATTCATTAAACATCGGAAACAAAACATAACAATTTCAAACTTATATACTTATCATAAATATATATATGCAAGTTTGAATCACCAAAATACTCCATGTTTACATAAAACATTTCACATCAAAATACATATACAAATGTATTCACAAAAGGCATCAAGCCAACCCTAGCTACCCGGTGCTACATATCAGAGCCGACCGACCAAAAAGATGAAGACGAACTTCACAAAATATCATCCAGTAACTTACTCTGCAATGCCTCATAGAGCATCATAAAACAGCAGAAGGGTGAGAAACATTATCATAATAATATTGCATATAATTATATATCTCAACATATAAAAATGCACTTAAAACATATTCTCACCACACATTTCATTCCTCATCACCTATACACATCGCAACGTGTACATACACAAATCAAGCATGTTCATCATGCACCAATTCACTAATTCACATAAACTCATATTATTTATGTTTATTCCTCAATTCTATTCATTCCGCATAAACATACGTCTAGCTATTTTTAATCACACATATACATTACAAATGTATAAATCACATACATAGACATATATCAAACATGCATACATACAAACAAGTATGTTTCATCACACATACTATTATCTCCATAATACTCCAAATAAACATTTACACATTCATGTTTATTTCTGCATATCATAATTAAAATGATAAAATGCAACTCATAGAGACCGACACACGACTCTATGCAGATGCAAATGCGGTATCGACTCAACATTTCAGCAGGTTCTCTCAGGAAGCAAATGGAATCATCGCTTGTTACCTAAAGTAACTCCCTGTCGGGCACACGATGTTCACCATTGCTCACAACCCACATGGGCACACAATGTTTATGGATTGCTCACACCCCACACGAGCACACAATCAATGTGAATAAATCACCCATCGCTCATACCTCACATGGGCACACGATGCAGACTGTTGTTCGTACGCTCGTAAATTCCACAAATGCTAGATATATGCAGACAAGGTGCATGTTCCTCCTAGCCCGCTCAACGTCATGTCATCTCCTTGGCCCTTTTCTAATGTGGGGCATTGACATGATCGGGAAGATAGAGCCTACTACCTCAAATGGTCATTGTTTCATCTTGGTTGCGATTGATTACTTCACCAAATGGGTTGAAGCAGCATCTTATGCCAATGTCACTCGTCAAGTGGTATCCAGGTTTCTGAAAAGAGACATCATTTGTAGATACGTAATACCCGAGTGAATCATTACTGATAATGGTTCCAATTTGAACAACAAGATGATGGCATAACTGTGTCGGGACTTCAAGATTCAACATCACAATTCTTCTCCTTACCGGCCAAAGATGAATGGCGCGGTAGAGGCAGCTAACAAGAATATTAAGAAGATTGTGAAGAAGATGGTTGTCACTTACAAATATTGGCATGAGATGTTTCCATTCGCGCTGCATGGGTACCGAACGTCAATCAGGATGTCAACTGGGGCAACTCCTTTCTCCCTGGTATATGGCATGGAGGAAGTCTTTCCTGTCGAGGTAGAAATTCCTTCATTACGTGTGATGATGGATGTGAAGCTTGATGAGGCTGAGTGGGTACGTGCTCGATATAATCAGTTGTGTCTAATTGAGGAAAAGAGATTAGTGACTATCTATCATGGTCAGCTTTATCAGAGGAGAATGAAGCGAGCATTCGACCAACGAGTACATACTCGAGAGTATCAAGTAGGCGAACTTGTACTCAAGAGGATCATTCCTCCAGGTTCATATCACAGGGGCAAGTGGACCCCGAACTACGAAGGCCCGTTCATAGTAAAGAAATTTTTCTCAGGTGGGGCGCTGATGCTCACTACTATGGATGGAGAAGATTTCCAGTCTCTTGTTAATTCGGACGCAGTTAAAAAATACTTCACATAAAAAGACCCGTTGGACACAAAAACAGAATTAAAGTCCAGGCAAGAAAAGGGCATCCCGGAGAGCTAAAAACAGAATAAAAAGCTCGGGCAAAAGTTAGGGAAAACAAATAAAAAAAAGGTACACCCGCTGAGTTGAAAAGCCACATCGAAAATCTCAGGCAAAAAAGGGTATCCCGGTGGATTGAAAACCCGAAAGGGCGATCCACGAAAAACAAGGGAATAAGCGAACAACTGCGATTCGGGTAATCTGAACCAAATCACCGTTTCATCTGACAATATCATAAGGGTAGGAATCAGTCCCCTCATCTTCTTCAGAAAGCAAAGGCAAGAATAAAAAGTCTTGAAGACATGTTGGTCATAGCAGGAAGGAAACTCATTGGAATGTCGTGTACATTACCATTAGGATATTTTATTTTCTCAATTTTATGGTAGCTACCTCTTTCCAATTAGTTGCTTCCTGATGTAAAACTTTGCCTATTCAGAGGCCATTCAATGAATAAACATTCAATCAAAAGCCGTGTTACATTATGTTAGCTTTGTTTGTGAAAATGTCCTGAATTTTTGGCAAAAAGAACATAGCATTCGAAACATGTTGATTTTTCTAAGAAAATTGACATTGCAGGGAAACATTTAAAACTATCTTTGAGTGTTAGGTGACAATGGATGAACAGATCATACCATGTAAATCCCCGGGGCACATATGTGTATACTGTTGTTGCAGGTTTTGCAGGATGGTGTCATCTTTCCCCAAGCAGAGAGTGTTCCCCGGCTAAGTCAGAGTAGGGTGGAATCCCTAGTAGAACTTCAAACCTAATCGAAGAGGTTTCGTCCCTAAGCGGAATCTTTGTGTCAGAATGGGCTATTCCCAGCAAGCAGTTGAATGCCTAATTCCCCGCAGAGTTGTAACTATCAGAACTCTTTCCCTAGCAAAGGTTATTTGACCAAGTATTCTCCCAGTCGGGTTGGAAGATCGTCTTTTCCTCACAGAGTTCATGATTGGTACGCAACCATCATTGAAATATCCCCAGTGAGTTCGCCAATTTAGTTTTGGCTAGTGTGACAAAGTAGTGCAGACATTTGTTCACATTTCATTCCTCAACCAAGTATTGCCAGGATATATTGGTTATTTCCCCAGCGGAATTCCAAGGATAATTGAAGAGCTTCCATCCCCAAGAGGATTATCTTTCCACAAGCGAAATTATCCCCAGTAAGCGGTTGTACGTCTGGTTTCCCCACAGAGTCAGAATTTTAAAAATTTCTCTCCCCGGCTAGAGTCTTGAATAAGCCTCTTCCCCAGCCAAGTTTGAAGATGGTTATCCCCGCAGAGTCCATGTTTGGGACTTGCTCCTATCATTGAAATATTCCCCAGAGAAATTGCCAATTTATTTTTGGCCATTGTGATGATACAGACAGGTGTGCATCTCCCCAATCAGAGATAATAATCGTCAAAGCCTCTTGACCTAGTTCTCCCCTGCAGAGTCGTGATTATTGTTGCCAATCAGGGCACTTTGTTTGATGCTCGTTCGCATTCCCTGTCATTCGTTTGTGCTCGCATTTTGCTCGTCTGCATCTCCCAGCACTCGTCTGTGTTTGATACATGTATGTGCTCGTGCGCACTCCCTAGCATTCGTCCGTGTTTGAAATTCGCTTGATGTTCGTCTGCATTCCCAGAACTCGCTCGTTTGTGAATTATTCTGCGTTTGATTCTCCCCAGCAGAGTTGTGATTCTTACCAAGCATTTGTTGCTCGTATGCATGTCCCAACACTCGTCCGTGTGTGATATCTGCTTTTGCTCGTTTGCATCCCCCAACGCTCGTCAGTGTTTGATATTTGATATTTGCTTGTCTACATTTCCTAGCATTCGTTCGTGTTTGAAATTTGCTCGATGCTCGTCTGCATTCCCTGGCTCTCGTCTGTGTGTTATCTGTTCGAAACTCGTTTGCATTGTTTGGATACTCATCTGTATCGTCCCTAACACTCATCTGTGTTAGCTTATATCCATATGTGTTGATTTGATAATCACTCTGATACTCGTCTGTTTTGCTAATCCAAATGCTCATCTGTGTTGGATTTCTGGTACTCGTCTGTATCAAGGTTTGATATTCGTCTGTATCATCGCTTGAAGCGCTCGTTTGTGTTCCTTTGATCATCGTCTGATATTCGTTTGTATCATTAACTTATGGCACTCGTCTGTGTTCTCTTGATGATCATCCAATACTCGTCTGTGTTGAAGAGGTTTGAAGTCCTGACGGTGGGATTAAACGTCAATATGGTTACCAGTCCTGGCGTAATGGGTTATCCGAAGGAGGTTCGTCTGTCTCAGGCATCACTTATCAATGTAAGATTTGTGAGGAGGGTTCGTCAAATCCTGAGGTTGCACCTGGCGTAACAGGTTTTCTCAAAGAAGACTCGTCTGTCTTAGACCCTATATTTACGGAGGATATATGAAGAGGGTTCGTCTATCCTGATTATGCATGTCTATCCCACAGACTTGAGTGCATCACCGGTCCTGGCGTAACAGGTTTATCCGAAGGAGGTTCGTCTGTCTCAAGTCAAATGTTTTTGTGAAATGTATGAAGAGGGCTCGTATGTCCATTTCCTGGCGTAACAGGGTTTTTCGAAGAGGGCCCGTATGTCCATTTCCTGGCGTAATAGGGTTAGTTGAGGAGGGCTCGTATGTCCATTTCCTGGCATAACAGGTTTACATGAAGAGGGCTCGTATGTCCAATTCCTGGTGTAACAGGGTTGCTTTGAAGAAGACTCGTTTGTCTAAGTTTTTCTTATCCTAAGTAACAGTCCAATTTGGAAGGACATCGTCCGCTTCGTAGTCTCTTCAGTCATCCAAAGCGTCATTTGGTTGGGTTTATTTCCCATTTCTGCATTCTCCAGCAGAGCGCAAATTTCAGGTTTTCGTGGTATTCAACCACCGTTTATCTTGAACGGTCGATAGCCGTGCTACCGTCCTTTTCAGATTAACAGTTGCTTGAATAGGGGCAGCTGTAACATCCCAAATTTTCCCTCTTCTTTTTAGCATCATCAGCATATCATAATCATCATTAGCATGTCATACCCTTAGCATTTTGCATAGAAAAATGAGGCATAACACTTGCCTGTTTTAGCATAAGGAGTATGATCAATCATCCGGGAGATTCGAATCACTACAAGTCAAAGTCAAGAGCATGGTGACTTGGAAAGAAGCTCACAAGACCTTTTGCACAGGCTTCATATCATGGTTGAAACCCTAAAAAAGGATTGAGGATCAAAATCAGATCAAAATGGTTGGTGTCAGATTATTATGGAAGTTTCCCACCAAAAGGAGGGAGAATTCAAAATTCACTGGCGTGAAGTGGTTAACGCTTTGGTTAACCGGTTAACGGCTGCGAATTTTGAATTCCAGCAGCATTTTTCAGCATGTGTTTTTGGCTCCAATTTTCACTTTTCTGATTTTTATTCATTTTGAATTAAGGAGAAGGATCTAGAGCATTTATCCAAGCCTAGTTCCAATGATAAGTCCTAATCACTTTCTACGCTAATCCCAAACCATATTTTTTGGATCCCAAGCCAAAATTTTGGGCCCTAAACCTAAACCATATTTATTCCATTTCCCTCCAAACCAAGGGAGAGCTATCTCATAATTCCCTTTTTATTTTCTGAATTTTCATCTCTCTCACTTTTTCTCTTAATTTTCCAAATCACTCAAAGTTCCTCTTTGAATATCATAATACTTTGCCTTAAATCTTGTAGATCTTGGAACTAGACCTCCATCCATAGCTTCTCTGCATCAATTTGCTGGTTTCTCTACTTGGTTCAGATCTGGTTTGGAGATTAGAAGTGCTTTTGGAGCCAAAATTCTGCATCAAGATCATTTGCTTGCATTTATTTTGCATGATGTGTGAAGATTAGCACCGGATCTTCGAAGTTTTCCGCGCATTTACTCATTTCCAGCTCAAACAATAATTACCAAAGCATACCTCAGCTTTGTAGGTTGGTTAAATTCAGATCTAGCTCTGTTTTTAGCTTATTTGCATGCTTGTATTTAGATCCACTGTGTGCTTGTGTATTTGCTTGTTTTGCTTGAATTGATTGGTTGATTTGTGATCGGATCCGCATGTTAATGTTCATGAGCTTAATGATGTGTGATTAGTGTGAATTGATCCATTTATTTCATGCTTAATTGATTGTTGGACTGGTGTGGAATTATTTGGATAAGCTGGATTTGAGCTGATTTTCTGCAAGAATTACTACTGTTTTCACAGTGTTAACCAGTTAACGCACCTGTTTTCTGCGTGTTTTTCTGCAGGTTGAACTTGTTAACCGGTTAACGATTTGGTTAACAGGTTAACACTGAAGCAGAGTGACTTTTTTGAGCTATTTTGAGCTTGTTTGATCCCCTTGCTTGTCTTAATTGCCATGGATTATTGTATGATCATAGAACATGCTAGTTTAGGGTGATTTGCTTGCTGGTTGACGTATGCCTTCATGCTCTCGACACGTAAATTCATGTATGTGCAAAGCTTGGCATGTTTGTTTGATTTTGTTTTCTAGAACTTTAAGCATGCTAATTCCATGAATGGTGTTGATTGTGTTGATGAATATTTGTTGGAATTTTGCTAACATTTCAGGGGCTCATGGTAAGAGAAGTGTGGATGTTTATCCACATTTCAACTCTTCATCCTTTCTTTTTTTTAAGTTGCTTTTTGCTTTGTGATCCAATTTGCATCTTCCCACCTTAGAAGCAACTTATCTCTTTTAGAGGAGTAAGTTGCTATCTAGCTTTCTTCTCCTCTCTTTTTCTTCTCCTTTGGTTCTTTTCTTTAGGATAGGTTCAAACCTCACTAACATTAGGACCACTATTTGCATCATAACTTTAGGTTTAGTCTTTCCCCATTAGACTTTTACCTTTTTCTCCTTTGGTTCTTTCTCTTCTCATCTCAAAACAAAAGTATAAAAAACATTAATAAAGAAAGAAGTGACTTCTTGTGTAATAGCCTTATTCCATGGGGCATATGTATTCATTCCATCTTAGAATAGTGCATTTGTCTAGCATGATGCACAAGTCGGATCATGAGGTCATCTTCATCAAGAAAACCATAAAAAAATACTTCTTCATTCTTAATCACTAAAATACTTAATAAATTCAACAAGTCAATGAACTTAGGCCCTTGCCCTTGGAAACAAGTCTCGAATAAGTTCTCCTTACTTGGTGTACTTGTTCTATTATTCCATCTTGGAATGTAGTAACAAGTACACATTCCATGGAAAAGAGTTCAATTTCATTTCCTTGTGCCACACTCCTAAAATACTTATAAAAAACACTGGACAAACAATAAACGTCTCTCCTTCGGGACTTCTTTTCTCACCTCCTTCGCTCTGTACGCGAACTTGCTTCTACTTGTCATTTTGCAAGACAGTAACACACTCGTCGTCCGAGCCTGCAACACCCGAGCATTGACATAGGCAGTTCAAGCCTTAATTCAGAAGCAACCTTTCCACCCCTAGTTAGGGGAACTACGAAGACTCTGATCTTCATTCTCCATATGAGGTACGTAGGCAGCGGGGTAGGGCCCGTTCGAGCACAATCCTTATTTTCCCTACATTTTTCCTCTTTGTTTTCTTTCTCAGTTCCTTTTTCAGTTTCAGCTCCTTTTCTTTGCAGCAGCTTTCATTCTTTCACCCTTTGAAACAATTTATTTGCAAGCGTGGATCCCGTCGGGTACGGCGGACGATCTGGGGTGCTAATACCTCCCAGGTCGTAACCGACTCCCGTACCCAGTCTCTTTGGTTCGCAGGACCTGTGTCCTTCCTTTTCTTTTCTTCTGGTTTATGCAGCATTACCATTCCCGTTCCTTCGGGATAAAAATGTCTGGCTGGCGACTCTAACCTTCTTCCGCGCCACTTTCGCGTTTGTACTAGGATGGAAATCCAGGGAGCGACACATATATAGATGTGAATATGCAGGAAACACTCCAATTTGAAATCAAACTTGCATTGATAAGGGTTTCAAATCTGGTGGCAGATGTATTTATTACACACCATATGTTGCGACTTGTAGTTGTGACAATAATTAAGAATGAGTTATTGTAAAATTCTAAGTATTACAATAATAAATAAATACCTTTCCTTTTTCTATTATATATTGCTTTAAGAAAAATGTTGGTATGATATTATAATTATATACATCTATTTTTATTATATTTATTATTCTTTTTTATATATTTTTAATTTTATTTTCCATAATATTAATCAAATATAATCTTGTAAAATTATTCATAATCTTTCTTTTCAAAAACCAGATCATGTTCTAATCCATCTAGAGTTGTTGTTTTCAACTTTGCCACCAACGGTGAGTTCTTTTTTCACGGTGGTTTTTGCTCATCAATCATCGGTGTGTTTAAGGTTCTATTGTGGTAGTAGGTTGGTGTTTATATGAGTTAATTGACTTTGGAATGTTAGGTGTGAACTAGTCGTTATTGCTTGCTCTCGATTTTAAAGTAAGATGCTTATTAGTGGTTCTGACTTCATGTTAGCGGTCATATTCATTCTTTGATCTTCATATTCTCCAATCTCATGGTGATTGTACTTCTCACAGATTGGTACTTCCAGAGGGTTGGTTATCATACTCAAATTTGTGCCTCGATTTGATTGGCCATAAATGACTTTATTACTTACTGCAACTCGTTAGTAAGTTTTTGGCTAATGGTTTTCTTACCGTGTTTCCAGTTAATTTCATTAAGCATTTCTACAATCTAGGTTGAGGGATTGTTAGAAATCCAACTACAATCTATGGAGAATTTCGCTCAATCTTGATAAACAAGATTATTATCAATGACGCAATAACAATGAAAAGAAAAGTAATTGAGAAAGAATGAAAGAAAAAGAACTTTGGAGAAGAAGGATTTTTCTGTAGAGTTCACTCTGCCTACAAATTATGGAAAACTTCTTTATTTACTTGCAACTGCAAATTCTATGAATACAACATGTGTGTGTGTGTGTGTGTGTGTGTATTTATGTGTGTGTGTGTGTATTTATGTGTATGTGTGTGTGTGTGTGTGTATGTGTGTCTGTTTACAAAATAAGGGTAACTCCCTGTTGGTGTAAGCCCTAGAGGCCAATACTTTTGGTACTTGTATCGAATTATTTATTAATAATAAAAGGAATTTCTTTATTATGTTTGTTTTTCAAAAATGATAAAGTCACTAGAATAGATAGTTCATTGAATGAAATATTAAGTATAACTTAATCATGAGATTCCATTAAACATAAGGACATTATTCTTAAGGAATTCATAGTTGAGCTTTAATGTGAGATGAGATAACCTTAAAGCATTAAGACTATTATGTAGATAGACTAATGATCACATCTCATGGATCATGGATAAGGAGTTATCAAGTCTTGACATAGGTATGAATATTAGGAGTAATATTTATACTGGATTGACCCACTATGAGAGTACTACATAGAGTGTTATGCAAAGTGTCATAAGTTACTCTCATAATGATAGTGGTGTATACCAACCTTCAACCTGAAACTAATATGGAACCTAGATGTAGAGTCAAGTACTTTATTGTTGATCAAACATTATCCATAACTAGATGATCATAAAGACAGTTGATGGGTACTTCACGAAGCATGTTAATGGACATGAGTAGCCTAGATGGAATTTTCCCATCCCGCATAACAAGATAAATGTCTAAGGGCCCAATATTGAACAGGACAAGGATGACACGGTATATTCCTTGTGTTCAATATAGACATAAGGGAAAAAGGGTAATTGTACACACAAATACTATCACACAAGGTTTTGTTAGATCACATGACAATTTTGTGACTTGGGTAGTAGTGATGTGTTGCTAAATATCGCTCACTGTTTATTATGTTAAATACATGATTTAATATAATTGCTAACGTCGTGAAATCCTACAAGGTCACACACATAAGGAAAATTAGAGAATTGATAGAATAAATAAGGTACACTGTAAGGTACGGTGCACTAGAATGGAATACGGAATATGGTAAGGTACCATGTGCTCAATTAAATATGATATAATAATTATTATTATTAATTTTATAATAGTTATAAAATATAATAATAATAATAATAATAATAATAATAATAATAATAATAATAATAAAATTATGTTTATTATAATACTCCCCCGTCTCACAATAGATGTCTTCTTTCCTATTTTTATTTGCCTCAAATTATTTGTCCATTTAGATTATCAATGTGATATTTATTATTTTTTTCCACTAACTTATCCTTATTTATTGTATTTAAATTCATATAACTACTCCACTATCTATTATTAATAAGTTTATTTTGGTAAATGATACTCATTTTATTATTGAAATTAACACATTTAATAATTATCTTAAAAAGTGTGAAAATCTCAAAGAGGACACCTATTGTGAGACGGAGGGAGTAATAACTATTAAAATAATATTATTATTGAGTTGGGCTTTTAGCTTGAAGCCCACACAAGTAGTTATATAAATAAAACATTTGTGAAGAAGCTCAAATGTTGTTGTTTTTGAAACCTTGGTCGTATTCCTTTTTCCTCCCCCTCACTCTAAACCTTCAATCGTAACCAGCTAGCACTGTGACTGAAGGAAATTGTTCGTGTGGACTGAGTAAAGGCGTTGTTCGTCGTACAACGCTCGTAATCAAATCAGAATCAATGGTTTCAAGCGCCACAAGAGGTAAATATTATATCACAGCTCATGGCCTTTCGTAAGGATCTATAAGGGAAAATTTTGTTTTCCTCCGTGTTTATATCACAAATTTCCCTTCACTCCCTATTTATAGGTTTATGTTAGCTTGCTCCCCAAGCCAAAGCCCAATTTGGGGAAATCTCGTCGAGATTCAACAAATCTCTCCAAGAGAAGTTAGTTTGAACCACTCCCTAAAAGATCAGTCAGCCAAGGGCAAAATCGCTTCAAAGGCTCATACTAGGGCAGGCCACCTCAAGAGCGTGAGAACTTATCCTCTCCAGAAGACATTTAATTAGAAGTGAAGAAAATAAAAACACAAGAAAGGGGATTTGAATTGGGGTTTTCAAAAATTAAAGCAAATGACACGTTTGGTTATCCTGGTTCGTTTGAACTCAAACTACTCCAGTTCACCCACCAAGGTGATTTTGCCTCTCTCAAACGAGGTCTTAATCCATTAATCAATGTTTGATTACAACACAAAGATTTATTGTTAATGTCTTCTTGAGTCTACTGACTAACATTTTAGTCACTCAAAGAATGTCGTTATTTCTTGATACTCATTTAATGAAGAATAATGCTTGAGATTAGAGTTTGCTTCTATGAGAACATCAAAGTTTTTTCAAATTGTGCAGTTGGTGCTAAGAGTGTGATAATTGTTCAGATTTTCTATATCATAACTTCTTGGATTTTCCTTTGTTTAGCTCCTCTTTGTATTCAATCTTCAAAACTTCTATCTTATGTATTAGAACTTCTCGCTTTGCATCAGAACTTCTTGTACATCAAAATAAACAATTTAGGGAGCATATTTGTTCTTTAAAATAATAATATGGTATTTGTTATCATCAAAACTAATTACAGAATGTAGAATCAAATCTTGTTCTAACAATCTCCCCCTTTTTTATGATGACAAAACGCTTATATTTAGATGAGTTAAGTAAGAACATAAGGTAGAGATACTCCCCCTGACTTATAAACTTCCCTGAATATGTTTTCTCAGTGATTTGGTTGGAAGTTCTTATGGAGAAACTCCCCATGAGTTAGATCCTTTTCCTGCTTACTCATAAGCATATTAGAATTATCAGAATATTTTAAAATGTTTGAGACTTAGTCCTGGTGAACTGTTATGGATCAAAATATTTTACGTTCTCCCCTTTTTGTTATGAAACAAAAATCTATAATCATAATGAAAAAGAAACGAAAAACATACATAAACAGAACCTGAAAGTTTCATTTAAGATAGTCAAAGAAATAATCGAAACAACTTAAAAAAATCTAGGAAAACATAAACAACAAAAATAGAAACTAAGATCGTGGAGGAGGAGGAAGTCTTGTGAAAAATGTGTCGCTCCCTGGATTTTCATCCTGGTACAAACGCGAACTGGTGTCGGCGATGTTGAAGGTTGAGGTTGAATAGAGTCGCCAGCTAGGCATTTTTATCCCGAAGGAAAAGTAATGCTACATAAACCTAGAAAGATATGGATAAGATGGTTGCGAACTAAAGAGACTGGGTAAGGAGGTTGGTTACTACCTAGGAAGGTATTAGCACCCAAATCGTCCACCGTACTCGACGGGATCCACGCTTACCTGATTGTGTTTTAAAAGAGGGGAAAGTGTATGTACTAACAGTGTATAAAAGAGATGGATGTACATAGTGATGATATACACAGAATGGGAGCTTAAAACTAAGGCTAAGAAAAGAATACTGGAAAGAAGAGAGGGGGGAAACCTGGGGACTTTTGTTCGATAACCGTTAAGTTATGCCTACGTATCCTCTCGTGCAATGAGGAAGTCGGAACACCGTAGTTCGACTCAAAGAGACTTGGATGTTTTGGTGTGAACCGCTTGCTTGTCTATGCTCAAGTGTATGACTCGTCTGGCTCGAGTGCTAACTGTCTTGCATTAGACGGAAGAAGCGAGTTCTCGTTTTCAGAGTGAATGTGATGAGAAAATAATTTCGGAGGAGACGTTTATTGTTTGTTTTTGTGTTTTCAGTTTTTTATTATTTTTGGTGTTTTTCATAGGATAATGAGCTTAAGCCTTAATCGAGGGTTTGCAAAATCATTATATCGTCCTTGATAAGGGATAATGAGTATACTTAAGTATGAGATGGATATTCCAACTTAATTACCCTAATGATACAGGATTAAGATCATTAACCCACTTGTAATTATTAAGTGTTTTTTGGATTTTTGTTTTGTGTTAAGTAATGAGTTTAATCTCTAATCAGGGATTAGTGAACTCATTACACCATCCTAAGAGAAGGATGATAGATAAGGGCACTTAAGATGAGGAAGATACCTCATCTTAATTCATGGTCAGGGATTAAAATCATTATATAACAAACCTTTTTTAGAGTGGATTTTGATTGGAGATTAGATTAAGAAGTGAATTTTATGTTTGTAAGACTAAACCTGAGGGGGACTTGTCCATTAAACACTAGGGTTAGTCCCTCTGACCCAGAGGCAGAGATGTAACCCTAATACAAGGCCCAAGTAACAAGCTTATGTCTTGATAATTATTAGGTGTTTTGATTAGGAGGTGAAAACAATTTAAAGGTTTAACACTAAGTATTAAAGTTATACACTCCATCCTAAGATAAGGATATAGGCATAACCCTAATACAGAGCCCCAAAACTTTAACTGTTTAGCCTTTGTTATTGAGATGAGAAGCAGAGACTCAAGGAGACTCAAAAGGTAAAAACTAAGGGAGACTATTCACAACCCTAAAGTTATCATGCTTGGATGTTCCTATGGTTTATGAGGCTTAAACAGAAGTCTTCAGAGGGCCACCAAGGAAGAAGCAGATGAAAGAGAATGAGAGAGAAAGATAGGTTACTTACTTCCTGAAGAAGTTAAGTAACCTAGGAGTGGGAGAGAAACAAACATAAGTGAATCAAATTCACTTCAAACAAAAATAAATAAGAGGTAGGGAAGAGATTGGATGTGGATGCACATCCACATCCTGATTAACTTACCATTTTGCACCTGAAAAAGTTAGCATGTACATATATACAAAGTCCATGATCAAAATCAGAAGCAAATCACATGATAAAAAATTGAAATTTCATCCAAACAAACCATAAACCTACATAAGAACACCCTCCAAAGATGGAGGTCTAAAGCTAAACCAAAGTCAAGTTATGGTTTTCCTAAGTTTGGCTAGGGTTTTGGACACTTTGCAAAGAAAACGTCAAAATAAATTGAAAATGCAATGCAAAAATATGATTTAAATGTCCTAGATACTAGATGCAACATGTAAAAGAATGCGAAAAGAACCAAGTACAAACTCATTTTGGTTAGGCAGAAATGAATTTTTGAATTAGGGTTATGAAAAAGGGGATTTTCAAAACCTAATTCAAGTTTAATTGTCAAAACATGATCAAACCCTAAAATAAATTTGTGAAATGAGTTTGTAAATTGATCTTAATGTTCAAAGAGGCTTTCTGATTTTTTTGGTGATTTTTAAATACCTAAAAGTATTTTTAATTAATTAAAATGAATTAATTAATTAAATAATACAATTAAATGATTTAAAAATAATTTTTTAATGCAAAAAATAAAAATAATTTTTTTTTTGGGTTTTTAATATTAATTAAAATTAAAGTGTAAAAAATCGGAATTTTTAAAATGTTTTGCTATTTTAAATAAATAAAGGAAACAAAAATGAAATAAATAAAATAAAAATGAAAAGTAATTGAAAGGGAGGGCTCTGATTGCGTGGAAGCCAGATCAAGGGTTGAGATTGTGAGTCAGCTTGACTGAAGGTATGAGAATCCAAGGGTCCAGGTTTAAACTTATAAAACGCGCGCAATCCAAGGGCCATCATTCAATCTGATTTAATTAATTAGGTTTTATTTTAATTAATTATAATTAGGGTTAATGACTAATCTGAACCGTCCACTCCCTAACCTAATCAGGATCTAAGGACTCACGTTCAATCTGGGCACCCTAACCCTAATCACTTTCAGATGACCGGAACAGTGCTTCGGTCATCTTCTCCGGCCAGCCCAAAACCCTATCTTCTTCCCCAAGCCATCCCCAGACCTCTAACCTGCCCAAAAACATTCCCCACACTTCATGGAACACAAATCAACAATCAAACAGCATTTATAACACATGAATCAAGAAAATCTAAGAAAAAATCAAAACACAGGCAAACTTTCAGAACAACATGAAATGGTCATTTCCTGCTCATTTTCAATTCTAAACACATCTAGATGATCAGTGCAACATAAAGATTCATTTTGTAACAAGAAAATGAAGTTCTGAGAAAAATGTTCTTGAGCTATACCTGAGCTGGAGACCTTCGAAAGTGAGCTTTCAGAGCCTCCCCTCTTATGCAAATGGCCTCCTTTGAACCTCCTGAGGCTAATGGAATGCTTGGAATACTTTGAAAGTGGTTAGTTTGAGAGGTTCAGTTCTGATATGGCAGAAAATGAGGTTCTTATGTGTTGTGTTTCAGGCCATTGTGGGGGGTAAGATTTGTTCTATGGGTGATGTGTGGTTGATTGGTGAAGGAATTCTTGAAGTTTGATGGCTGGATTGGGAGAATCGAAGAGAGGAAGTTTTTGGGAATTTTTGTGCAATCTGAGTGTGTGTGTCTTCTGGGCTCTTGTCTCTTATGTTTTATGATCTTTAGGCAATGCATAAACAATTGGAATGAGTCAGAAGAGTAGATATCCACTGTGGGAATGGCATGGCTCAATTGGCCAAAAGGTCAAAAGTTGTGTACTTGAGGTATGGGCCATGGCAGAGCTGATTTGAGGGCTTGAGCTGCCTCAGCTGGCTTCAAGGAGAACCCTGGGATCAAATGTTGTGAGCTGTATGGCTTGGATCAAGAGCTTGCATAGTTTTTGCAATTTTGCAACTTTGTGATTTCTTGAGAAACAAGTCATGGAATCCTTTGGTTCAAGGCTCAATTCTGACTTTGATATGTTGTTTGATTATGTCATGAGGTATTTGAGTGGATTAGAAGTCATATAGAGGCCTGAAATTCACTTTTGCACATTTCCCTCTTTGACATGAACTTGAAAATTACAAGATTTTTCCCAACTTTGACTTGCCATATCTTGAGTTCTAGGATGAATAAAGAGGAGTTCTTGTACTTTTTGAAAATGGGAAGATCCAATCTACAACTTTCATGTTTGAAGAAAATTCATTTGAAACCTTTTTGATCAAGAAAGAGGAGGTTGAAAATCTTTCCCAAAATGGAAAGTTTTCATTATAAGTCATATCCAAAAATGGCAACTTTTGCAATGGCTCAAAATTCTTCAATCTTGTGATCTTTCAAACATTCCTAAGACCAAATAATGGTCATAGGACCTCAACTTGATGATGATGACCCTTTGGAACCCTTGTTGGAGTCCTTAGATGCCCTAATCCTGACTTTTCTTACACCACAAGTTACCATTTGATCAGATGACTTCCATAATGAATTTTTTCATCAAACTTCATCCACACACTCCTTATATCATATAAAGACCATTTGAATCAAGAATGACCAAAGTTCTTTGTTGTAAGGGCCTCAAACCCAAAACCCTAATTTCAAGTCATCTGTGAAGGAGCCTTGGTCCTGCCTAGGTGGCTCTGCAATCTCTTGTGATTTTTTGACTTTCAAGAACCCTTGGGGGTACAATATGACCTTATAACTCAAGGACCTTCTTGTCATGGTTCATGGCCTCTAAGATACCTCATACTCTCTTCAAGATTCATCTAATCACAAACCCTAGTTGTGCAGAGATGCAATGAGATATTAAAGGTGAATATGCAATGTAAGATGTAATGATATGCTATGCAATATGTGTGATCGTTAAGCCAAGGCCTGAGAAAGTGAGAGGGAAAATTTGGGGTGTTTACAGCTGCCCCTATTCAAGCATGAGTTAGCTGTGCAGGATGTAAGCGCCAGGCTTAGCAAGCAAACAAGATAACTTGTGGTTGAATACCAAGACAGTCCAAAATTTACGCTCTATGTTATAAGAAGAAAAGGGATATAAATTGTTATTTACAAAACCAGACGATATAGAATGAACATCGAATGATAGTGATGGAGGACAACCATCAAGCAGAAGACGACTGCTGGTGGATTAAAAGGTGAGAGATGCTCTGACGGGGACGACCATCGGATAAACTGATGAAATAATGATAAGGGACGGTCATCAAAAGGTGAAGGATGATCACCGAGCAGGGGACGGCTGCTGAAAATATCACGACATAGGACGAATGTCGGATAAAAAGATCCACAATAGGGACGACCATCGGATAAATGATGAGGGACGGTCATCAAAAGGTGAAGGACGGTCACCTAGCAGGGGACGACTGCTGGAAATATCACGACATAGGACGAATTTCGAATAAAAAGATCAATGATAGGGACGGCCATCGGATAAATGATAAGGGACGATCATCAAAAGGTGAAGGACGATCACCTAGCAGGGGACGACTGCTAGAAAATCACGACATAGGACGAATGTCGGATAGAAAGATTAATGATGGGGACGGCCATCAGATAAATGATGAGGGACGGTCATCAAAAGGTGAAGGAATATCACCTAGCAGGGGACGACTGCTAAAAATATCACGACATAGGACGAATTCCAGATAGAAAGATAGTTTCGTTGTGAGAAGAGATAAACACATACGAGTGTTTAAGCCCAAAAATAAAATGGTATAAGTGTTTCGACAGTGTGTATAGACTAAAGATACGGAAGAGTACCTTTAGGACCACGATACGGACGAGTATCGATAGAAACAAACGCCGACGCGTGTTTAGGGATGATGATACGGACGGGTATCAATTGGTCAAGCAAGGAACACGAACGAGTGTTTGGTCTGCTGGATAGTAGTTAAGGGTATTTGTATTGAGAGTGCAAAAGGGTATTCTGGCGACTGCATGGGAGAGGTGTTTTTTTATACTGTTGGGGAGTAATTTTTTGTATATACAGGTGAATGGTTCGAACCTGACTTATGATCAGGTAAATGCATGTTTGATTTTTTCCTTAATGATTCGTATTAGACGGAATGCTACGCTCTCCTTGGGGAAGATGATGTGAATGCTATGATTATGCAAATGAGAGAACCGGTCCGAGATTTGAACTCTGTGGGGAGAAAGGAACTCTGGGCGATCTTTCTGGAGAACTCTGTGGGTAAAATCAAGCTGGGGATGAGAGAAACCCAGGGTATTGGCAATTGTATCTGTTGGGGAACAACTAAACTCAGTTATTGCTCGGGAGATCCCGCTTGGGGAGGAGAGAACTTTTGAGAAGTAATTTGTTGTAATTCTTTCATTCAGGTTGTATCCTGGGGGATGATGAGCTTCGTGGGGGATGCTTTTGTCAAGCGATCTCACCGATGATGTGACTGCTGACTTGGCTAGGGATATAGTACCTGATATGCCCCATGCTACAAAATATTATCTGTCTTGAGTACTTGCAACCTGTTAAATGAAGGAAACGCACAAGTGTCCTGAGGCATCCTCAACAGAATTCCTTCATAGGAGTTAGATTAAGAGTACATATTTCCTGCAAGCATTTATTGAAAATGGCTTATATGTTTTCATTCAAATGTTGTATTATGAACTTTGGACATTTTTGAAAACAAAACAAAAAGGTACAAAACAGAGTATGAGTGAATATTGATTTTATTGATTTATGTGCACTGAACAGGCGAGTACATTTGAAGAAGCTAATCCCTAAAATGAGGAGATTGCTATAAAATTGAGAAAATAAAAGTATTTTATTTGGCAATGCTGAAGTCGGTGCTCTAATCTTCCTTTTGCTATGACCTGTATGACTTTGAACGCTCTTCTTATCTTACTTTCTGAAGAAAGTTGATTCTGATCGACGCTTTGTCCTTTTGAAGCTTGACGGGTTATGTAAGTATGATACCGACGAATTCAGAGTGCAGTTGTTCGCTTATTCCCTGATTTTGCGTGGATCGCCCTTTCGAGTTTTCAATCCACTGGGATACCCATTTTTTCCTGAGCTGTCCGATGTGGATTTTCAACTCAGCGGGTGTACACATTTTTTGAATTTTCCCTTATTTTTGCCCGAGTCTTTTATTCTGTTTTTGACTCGCCAGGATGCCCTATTTTTGCCTGGACTTACATTCGGTTTTTATGTCCAGCGGGTCTTTTATGCAAAGTATTTTTTAACTGCATCTGAATTCACATGAGATGGGAAATTTTCTTCATCCATGGTTGCGAGCATCAGTGCTCCGCCTGAGAAGACCTTAGTAATCATGTAGGGACCTTCATAGTTTGGCGTCCACTTGCCCCTGTGGTCTGTATGAGGAGGAAGGATTCTTTTCAGTACAAGCTCTCCCACTTAATATTCCTGAGGTCTCACCTTTTGGTCGAAGGCTCTTTTCATCCGTTTCAGATATAACTGACCATGACAAATAGATGCTAATCTCTTTTTCTCAATCAGGCTTAATTGATTATAACGAGATCGGACCTATTCTTCTTCGTCCAGTTTTACATCCATTATTACCCGCAAGGAGGGCAATTCAACTTCAATAGGTAGAATGGCTTCCATACCATACACAAGTTGATAAGGTGTTGCCCCGGTCGATGTTCTGATAGAAGTTCGGTACCCATGTAAGGCGAATGATAACATTTTGTGCCATTCTTTGTATGTGACTACCATCTTTTGCACAATCTTCTTAATGTTCTTGTTAGTTGTCTCAACAGCGCCATTCATCTTTGGCCTGTAAGGAGAAGAGTTGTGATGTTGAATCCTGAAATCCCGACATAGTTCTGTCATCATTTTGTTTTTAAGGTTTGAACCATTATCAGTAATTATTTGCTCAGGAACTCCATATCGACAAATGATATCCCTTTTCATAAATTGGGCTACCACTTGCTTGGTGACGTTTGTATACGAAGCTGCTTCGACCCACTTGGTAAAGTAATCAATGGCTACCGGGATGAATCTGTGACCATTTGAAGTAGTTGGTTCAATCTTTCCAATCATATCAATGCCCCACATGGCGAAGGGCCAGGGTGAAGACAATACGTTCAAAGGACTTGGAGGCACATGCACTTTGTCTGCGTAGATCTGGCATTTATAGCATTTTCTGGCATAGACACAACAGTCTGCATGCATTGTGATCCAATAGTAACCTGATCTCAACAATTTCTTTGCCATTGCATGTCCTCCGGCATAGATACCGAAAGAGCCCTCGTGTACTTCGTGCATCAGCAGGTCTGCTTCCTTTTTGTCGACATATCTGAGCAAGATCATGTCGAAATTTTGCTTGTATAAGGAACCATCAGTATTGAGGAAGAAACTGTCGGCTAGCCTTCTTAACGTTTTCTTATCATTGGACGATGCCCCAGGTGGGTATGTCTGAATCTCTAAGAAGCATTTCATATCGTGGAACCAAGGTTTGTTGTCAGTAATAGTGTCCACAGAGAAGACATATGTTGGTCGGTCCAGTATGGATACTAAAATCCGAGGCACATAGTTGGCAGTCTGTACTTTGATCATAGATGAAATAGTGGCCAAGGCATCTGCAAACTGATTCTCATCTCGAGGGATGTATTCAAGCTAGACCGTTGTAAAGAAAGTCAACAATCTCCTCGTATAGTCACGGTAGGGGACCAGATGCTCTTGATGAGTATACCACTTGCCATTAGTTTGGTTGATTACCAAAGACGAATCTCCGAATACATTCAAGGTTTTGATCCTGAGGTCAATGGCCTCCTCAAGACCCATGATATAAGCTTCTTACTCTATTTCATTGTTAGTACAGGCGAAGGTGATCTTTGCTGAGAAAGGCAAATGGACTCCTTCGGGTGTAATAAGCATTGCACCAACCCCACAACCGTTACAATTAACTGCCCCGTCGAACATCATAGTCCATGCTTCCTCTGGATCCGGCCCTTTAGTGTGAATAGGCTCTTCACAATCTTTTGATTTTAAAAACATGATGTCTTCATCGGGGAAATCAAATCTCATAGACTAGTAATCATTAATGGGTAGCTCAGCCAGATAGTCAGACAATACACTGCCTTTGATGGCCTATTGAGAGGTGTACTGAGTATCATATTCTGTCAAAATCATTTGCCACCTTGCAGCCCTTCCGGTAAGTGTTGGCTTCTCAAATATGTACTTAACAGGGTCCATCTTTGAGATCAACAAGGTAGTGTGAGTCAATATATACTATCTTAGTCGGCGAGTAGCCCACGCTAAAGCACATCAAGTTTTCTTGAGCAGTGAATAATTTTGTTCACAGTCGGTAAACATTTTGCTTAGGTAGTATATTGCATACTCTTTTCGACCAGACTCGTCATGTTGGCCCAACACACACCCCATCGATTCATCTAATACTGTCAGGTACATTATTCAGGGTCTTCCTTCAACTGGAGGCATGAGAATTGGAGGTTCTTGTAGATACTCCTTGATCTTGTCAAAAGCTTTCTGACAATCGTCGTTCCACTTGACTGTTTGTTCCTTTCTCAGCTGTTTGAACAAGGGCTCGCAGGTTGCAGTGAGGTGAGATATGAACCTTGAAATTTAATTCAATCTACCCAAGAACCCTCGAACTTCTTTCTCAGTCTTAGGTGCCGGTATTTCCTGAATTGCTTTAACCTTATCGGGGTCAACCTCAATTCCTCTTCCGCTCACATTAAAACCCCAACAACTTACTAGAACGTACCCCGAATGTGCACTTATTGGGGTTTAACCTTAACTGATATTTCCTCAGACGCTTGAATAGTTTCAACAGGTTCACCAAATTCTCTTCCTCTGTTTGGGACTTGGCAATCATGTCGTCCACGTAGCACTCAATTTCTGTATGGATCATGTCGTGGAATAATGTTACCATAGCCCGTTGATATGTTGCACCGGCATTCTTCAAACCAAACGACATTAATTTGTAGAAGAATGTGCCCCATGGTGTGATGAAGGTTGTCTTTTCCATGTCTTCAGGTGACATCTTGATCTGATTGTATCCAGAAAATCATCCATGAAGGAAAATACCGAGAACTGAGTTGTGTTGTCTACTAATACATCAATGTGAGGTAATGGGAAGTCATCTTTCGGGCTTTCCCGATTCAGATCCCGGTAATCGACACATATCCGCACCTTGCCATCCTTCTTAGGTATGGGTACAATGTTAGCAACCCACGGCGGGTAACTAGTTACAGCAAGAAAACCGGCGTCCCACATCTTTTGTACTTCCTCTTTGATCTTCATGGCCATGTCTGGGCGAGTACGGCGCAACTTCTGTTTGACCGGCGGGAAATCCTCTTTTAATGGAAACCTGTGCATGACAATATATGTATTCAAGCCCAGCATGTCTTGGTAGGACCAAGCGAAGACATCGACATATTCTCGCAGCATACTGATAAGTTATTCTTTTATTGGAGCTTGCAGACTGGCTCCAATCTTCACCTCTTTTACAACTTCCTCGGTACCAAGATTAATAGTCTCAACCTCCTCCTGATGAGGAACAATCACCTTTTCCTCTTGTCTCAATAATCTGGCTAACTCTTCAGGTAAATCGTAGTCTTCTTCAACCCCTTCATCTGCTTGATTAATCAGATTGTCGAAGTCACACAAGGTCATAATAGTGTCGTTGTCAGTGCAATCTAGAGGACTATTTCTGCAAGGGTGGATATTTGGTTCATTTTAGTGATTGATTTTATTTTGTTTTTTTTAGAAAAAGAGAGAAAATGAATTTTTTTTATTTGAAAAACATTGCCATTTATTGCTTTGTGCGAAAATAACAAAAATGAAAAGACAGGGAGCGAAAAAAGATTGTTTGCAAAAAGATGTCCATTGTTCATTAATATTCAATTTGCACAAATACCTATGGCCCTATTACAAAATGAGTCCAGACATCTTGGGCAAGATGCAGGACTTTGATGCATTCTTAAAACAGGAAATAATAATTACTCTGCAGCAGTAACCCTTATAATTTCCTGGGAAGACCAGTTGAGGACTTGTCGTCCCGAGATTCTTAGGCGGATCCAGTTTTCCAGGTTGTAGTCGCTCTAAGCCTCGTCTTCTAGAGTGTTGACAGCATCAGGGGTCAGCATTCCCCCACTTATGAACTTTGGCCCTCCAGCAGCCTCCTCTTGAACTTGTCGGGATGGTCTGTAACCCAAACCGAATTTGTCTTCTTTCATTTCCACCTTCAGCAGCTTGCCCCAGCCTTGGGCATTCCCTTCTTCCACAACCTTCCAAGCCTGCTTTTAGGAAGAAATTGAGGTACCCATCCTCTCCTCTTGGGATGCAGCAGACACCTCAGTTGTAGCTTCATTGACATTCAAAGCTTTGAACCCTTGGCTCATAGTTTCATGGATTTCTCCATCCATTTCTATGTACTTGTACGTAGTCAGATGACTGACAAAGATGTCTTCTTCTCCACAGATAGTGATAATTTGACCTTCCTACTCATAATTTAACTTCTGGTGAAGGGTTGACGTTATCGTGCCAGCGGCATGAATCCATGGTAGACCCAACAAACAGCTGTAGGCAGGTTGTATGTCCATCACGTATAAGGTAGTTTTGAAAACTTGTGGGCCAATTACCACGGGTAACTCCACCTCTCCAAGAACCGATCTCTTAGAACCATCAAAAGCTATTACAACTAGAATGCTCGGATGGAGGGCTAGACCATCATACTCCAATTTTACAAAAGCTTTCTTTGGCAGGACGTTGAGTGATGATCCAGTGTCAACAAGGACATGCGAGAGCACAGCCCCTTTACATTCCAAAGTAATGTGTAATGCCTTGTTGTGGTTACGCCCCTCTGTAGTCAAATCAGCATCAATAAAGCCTAGTCCATGACTAGTATTGACATTTGTGACTACTGATTCCAAATGATTGACAGTGATCTCATCAGGAACATAAGCTGCGTGCAGGACTTTGAGTAGTGCATTCTGGTGAGCCTCGGAACACATAAGCAGTGATAATATGGAGATCTTGGAGGGAGTTTGGTGGAGCTGGTCCACGACTTTGTAGTCACTTCTCTTGATAATCCTCATAAACTCGTCTACATCCTGATCAAAGGGTGTCTTCTGAGTTTCTTTTGCAGCAGGCTCTTCTAGCACCACACTTTTACCTTTAGCTTTGGCAGCCACTTCCGCTTCGGTATTAGTTATGGGAATTTATGAAGCGAAGAGATGTCCGCTTCTAGTGAAGCCTCTGCCTCCCCCTACATTTCCTACTTGTGGTGCGGATGTTGAGGAGTCAAGAGTGACCTTTCTTCCGTGGCAGTAAAGATCCGAACCATAATGCCAAGGCACGACACTATTGTTATCATAAGGAATTGGTCCAGGCACCGTGATGGTCACTGGACTAATTGCAGCAGAAGAAGGAGTCTTAATTGTCTGCAGTTCGTAGTATATAGTAACAGGGGGACTGACTGAAGGTGGCACAAATGAAGGAATCTGATAAGCTGATGGGAGAGTGTTGTTGGGATGTTGTTGGTGAGAATGTTGCTGGAAGTTGTTGTTGTGAGATTCTGGAACAGAGACCGTTTTCGGGTCATAGTAGATAGTAATTATTGAAACATCAATGCTAGTGTTTGTTGTTGTTATAGCCAATTCCATTGAAATGATTTTTGTTGTATTTGTAGAAGTGGTTTTTGTTGCAGTTGTAGAAGCTTGAACTGTTGATGTTATTTGTAGGATGCCTTCCTTAATCAGACTATTAATACCATTCTTCAAACTTGTGCAACCATTAGTAGTAACCTTACAAGCTTCGCAGTAGGCTTTGCAACCAGGAAACACTTGGCATTTTAAAAGTTGAGCTTTCACCTCGGCTAGAGGTGTTTGAACACTTACAACATCGTCAATCAGGATTGCTAGTTGGTCTTCCTCGATAGCATTAATCCTTGGCCCACCGTGATTAGGTATTGGATTTTTGATGACACTCGGAGGAGGTGCGAATTTTACAGCTTTGGAATCAATCAGGTCTTGAACCTTCATATTCATGGCCCTACACTTTTCTGTGGCATGGCTAGGAGCATTTGAGTGGAAGGCGCATCTTGCGTTGACATCATAATTTCTTGGAAGGTTGAGAGGATCTGGTGGAGTCAAAGTCCTCAGTTCAATCAAGTTGAGTTTCAATAGTTGCGGGAGTAACACTGCATAGGGCATCGGAATGGGATCGATTACCCTGTTGATCTGAGAAGTTCTTTGTTGAAATGGACGATGTTGTTGATTATTGTTGTTGTAAGATCTTTGTTGTTGTTGTGGGAACTGTTGTTGTTGAGGTGCCAGAGCAGGAATGGTGACAGCAACCACCGATCTTTGCAAATACTGAGGCCTACCTCTGCCAATATGAACTGAATTAGTTTCTTCTGTCCTTCGGGGTCCGGAGAATGGCTTCTTTGCGTTGCTAGAGCTGGCGCCAATATCAAAAATCTTGCCCATCTTCAACAAACTTTCAATTCTCTCTCCTGCTATGACCACATCAGCAAAGCTAGTGGAAGAGAAAGCAGCAAGTCTATCAATATAAGTTCCTTACAGGGTATTCATGAACATGTCAGCCATCTCTCTTTCTGACATTGGAGGTTGGACAACAGCAGCCAGCTATCTCCATCTTTGAGCGTACTCACGGAAACATCCCTTGAAGATTGAGACATTCCCATTAGGAGAGTCCTGTTAGGTGCCATGTCCAAGTTGTATTGATACTGGCGCACAAAAGCTTCATCCAAATCCTTCCAATTTCTGACGGTGGCCCTGGATAAGAGTGAGTACCATTCTATGGATACCCCGGTCAAGCTATCTTGAAAATAAAACATCCATAGCTTCTCATCCATAGTGTATGCTTTCAACCTTCCCAGAAAGGACTGCAAATGAGTGCGAGGACAAGACGTTCCATTGTACTTCTCAAAACACGGGGGCTTGAATTTGTGGGGAATTCTTACCCCCTCAACTAGGCCCATGTCCATTACATCAAATCCCAAGGAGTTATGGGATTCCAAGGATCTCAACTTTTCTGATATTTCGTCTAACCGACGGTCATAAGCTTCATCTGCCCCAGCACCTAACACTATAAACTGCTCATCTTGAGGATCTTCCTGTAGAATACGATCTCCAATGTTTCTTTGGCCATGCCCAAGGATATTAGCTTCTGGATTGTTGTCAGGTCCAAACACTACTGGAGTCGTTCGCAGCTGCTCGCGCTCATTGTTACCAGTACCTCCAGTGCCTGCGTGGTTATCTTCTAGGGTTTGCCGCTTGAATAACTCCCTTAATCTTTCCTGGGTCTGTGCCAGTACAGTCATCACAGCCATAAACTGATTCATTTGAATCCTCACTTATGTCCTCACATCTGTCATTTGAGTCCTCACATCTGTCAGTTCCTGTTGTAGTTGATCGATTTGTAGACTCGGAAGGTTGTGTCGAGTTGGATATTTGTGGACTCGGTTGACGAAAAAGACCCTTCTGCGAGCAATATTTCCTGAAACAATCAACAAAGTGAGAAGACAACAACAAAACACCTGCAAAAACAAAAGGTATGTGGTTAGAATGCAATGCAATATGCCTATGTGTCTTTCGAGGGTATCTGGTTTGGTTCTTGGTTTTTGACCTTCCAGACCCCTTGGAGGAGATAAAGATATTGAATGGAATCCACAAAACCCAATAATACATAGAATACAAGCGGCATTGCCAAAATACAACCAGTTCATGAATACAACAAAAACAAAAACTCCCATGGTGAGTTGAAATACAACAATAATACATAAACTATAATACAATCAGTTCACGAATACAACAAAACAAACTCCCATAGTGAGTCAAAATACAAAAACAAGTACAAAGAAAATCAAACATCCAATCCGTATGCATCCTCCCTGACTTCTTTCAGGAGAGCATCAGTCACAGGTCCAGCTGGGTGCTCTGTGATAGTCCTGATGAGAAGGTTTCTGGTTGCAATGGTATTTGTCATCTTCTGATACTTATCTTGCTCCTTGGATATTTTTAAACCTTCCCGGAGTTTTAACTCTGAGATTTCCTTTTGAGCGGCTAGAAGTGTTTCTTGGCTTCTTCTCTCACTGGACTCCAACTGCTCCATCTTGGCATGCATCTTCTGATCTTCTTGCAAATGAGCCTCAGTTATTCTGACCCATCTACCCTGACTCTCTTCTAGATAATGCTCAGTTCTTGCCTTCTGATTTTTTTCTTCTTTACATGCATTCTTCAACACAAGTTCCCCTGCTCGGGCTTTCCTGATGAAGTCTTCAGTCTTCTTAATCTTGGTTACATGCTCGATGCGTAGCTTTTCTAACCTCTCAATGTCCAAGTGAGAATCATTCCTTTCCCAAAGGGTCTTCTTTAAAGCTTCGGAGAGCTGGGTATTTCTTTCCTTAAGCTTTTCAAACTCTTCCAGGCTTACTGTAGCTATGGGCTCAACTTCTGATGGCCCTTGTACATCTTCCAGGGTGAATGGCATACGAGTAAAATGTCCTCTGATGCGCGACCATTTAGTGTACTGAGCAGAGACTATGTTATTTCACTTTCCCAGAATGGCGGTTCCTTTAGTCTGTATATTGTCCCAAGCCCAAGCTGCTTGTCGGACAGTGGCATGGTTGTTCTGAACAACACAATAAAGAGATTCTGCTAAGTCTTGCTCCCTAGGTGGATGTACCACGGCATACCCCAACTTCCTTTTGAAGAGTAAAGGATTGTAGTTGATGCAACCCTTCACTCCAATGAGAGGCACATTTGGGTATTGACCACAGCTGGTTACTATATCTCGACCCTTGTTGTTCTGAGTACACCACCTGATATCTCCTGAAGAAAGGGCAATCATTCTCTTAGCCCAATTCCTTGTCTGATGTGGGTTCAAGAAAGCTTTCGTCATTGGCATGTGTTTCATCAACCAACTGTAGAAAAGAGGTGCACAACATCTTACTAGTCTTCCTCTCTGTTTCTCATTCCTCTGATGAACTGAGTAATAAAAGTCTCCTAACAAGATGGGAACCGGGTTCTTTAGCATGAAGATGTGGATGGCATTTTTGCTTACAAATTTGGGCTCGTCAGCAAATAAAATGATACCATAAATGCTAAGAGCTAGGAGAGCACAAATAGTTTCCCAATTCCCATTTGCAGCATGCTTTGTAGCCAGAGTAATCAAGAAATCCAGATGAAGGCCTGGGATTCCAGCTTTGGAAGTCATGTGTTCATCAATGGTGGTTACTTCCAGATGTAGTTCTTTGGCTATGTATTCGTTCTTCGAAGGAGTCATTTCAGGATTGAAAGGAATTCCTCTTCGAATGGGGATATCCAACAACATGGAGTACTCTTCCAGCAACGGACCTATCTAAAAGTCTAGGAAAGTGAAACAACGTAGGGGAGGGTCATAAAACTGCAGACAAGTGTGAATCATGCTCCTTTGTGATGCATCCAGATCCATAATTATGTCCAAGATTCTACCGTAAATTTTTCTGAACAGAGGTACATGATCAGGAGTAATGAGGGCCAGTATTTGTTTAATGCCTGTTAAAGGATACTCAAAGAAATGATAGGTGATGTTGCTTTTCCTTGTTGAATCCATTCTGAAAATGTGTGTTGAAGGAGATAACTGAAGAAGTGTTGTAGCAGATAGGCTGAGTAGAAGAACGGTCAAAACAAAACCAAGAAAAATGGATACCCTGTAAACCAAATAGACAAATGTTAGAAATGATGCAATATGATGCATGATGATGATATGCAAAGGGTTTGTGATCATGTGCTGGATTATCAGTTGCCTCTAGTGGGATCCTTGAGTGTTCAAAGTTTCAGATGAAGGTTTGAGAACCAGTAATCGGGTGGGGGACTCAAATAAAGAGTCAATAGTCCAGAGTTTCAAAGAATCAGTCCAAAATAGTACAACCTTAAAGCATTCCAGTAGCAAGGTATGATTAGGTCAAGGGTTCCTGAAAACCTATAAACATCCCATCCCACTCACATGTATGTACTAGAACAAAGATCCTCAGGTTTGGATCTATTATGAGAAATGTAAACACATTCACCCCGGGGGATATAGTGCTTACACTAATCATAAAGAATCCTCCCCTAATTCACCTCAGATATTGAAGGTCATCTAAAGAGGTCATCCAGACTTAGCAGACTTCCCAGATAGCTCTAGCACTACAGGAGATCCGTAGCACAGAGTTCTCAAAAGGAAACCCATGTCTGAACCGTGTTTTCATATTCCCGCACCAGAACGAAATGGAATGGGAATGAATAAGAAACCACTCTAATCCTATGTGTCACTCAGGCCTTTGTATTGAGCCTTTCTCACTGGAATACCCCACCCACCAAGGTAACAACAATCCAGCATAATGATATGATAATAATAATGAAATGCAAAAAGCAGTAAATGAAAGCGATAAATAAAGCTATACAGAAAGCGATAAATAAAGCAAAAACACATATAGCACATAACACCCCAAAAAACACAAATCATACAAGGGCTAGGAGAAACCCTCAAGGACTCAGAAGCTCTAGTTACAAATTCCCCAACAGAGTCGTCAAGTTGTCGCTCCCTGGATTTTCATCCTGGTACAAACGCAAACTGGTGTCGGCGATGTTGAAGGTTGAGGTTGAATAGAGTCGCCAGCTAGGCATTTTTATCCCGAAGGAAAGGTAATGTTGCATAAACCTAGAAAGATATGGATAAGAAGGTTGTGAACTAAAGATACTGGGTAAGGGGGTTGGTTACGACCTGGGAAGGTATTAGAACCCAAATCGTTTGTCGTACTCGACGGGATCCATGTTTACCTAATTGTGTTTTAAAATAGGGGAAAGTGTATGTGCTAACAGTGTATAAAAGATATGGATGTACAGAGTGATGGTATACAAAGAATGGGAGCTTAAAATTGAGGCTAAGAAAAGAATGCTGGAAAGAAAAAGAGGGGGGAGACCTGGGGACTTTTGTTCGATAACCGAGAAGTTACGCCTACGTATCCTCTCGTGCAATGAGGAAGTCAGAACACCGTAGTTCGACTCAAAGAGACTTGGATGTTTTGGTGTGAACTGCTTGCTTGTCTATGCTCAAGTGTATGACTCGTCTGGCTCGAGTGCTAACTGCCTTGCATTAGATGGAAGAAGTGAGTTCTTGTTTTCAGAGTGAATGTGATGAGAAAAGAATCCCGGAGGAGACGTTTATTGTTTGTTTTTGTGTTTTCAGGTTTTTATTGTTTTTGGTGTTTTGCATAGGATAATGAGCTTAAGCCTTAATCGAGGGTTTGCAAACTCATTATATCGTCCCTGATTAGGGATAATGAGTATACTTAAGTATGCGATGGATATCCCAACTTAAATACCCTAATGATACAGGATTAAGATCATTAACCTACTTGTAATTATTAAGTGTTTTTTGGATTTTTGTTTTGTGTTAAATAATGAGTTTAATCTCTAATCAGGGATTAGTGAACTCATTACACCATCCTAAGAGAAGGATGATAGATGAGGACACTTAAGATGAGGAAGATACCTCATCTTAATCCATGGTCAGGGATTAAAATCATTATATAATAAACCTTTGTTAGAGTGGATTTTGATTGGAGATTAGATTAAGAAGTGAATTTTATGTTTGTTAGACTAAACCTGAGGGGGACTTGTCCATTAAACACTAGGGTTAGTCCCTCTGACCCAGAGGCAGAGATGTAACCCTAATACAAGGCCCAAGTTACAAGCTTAAGTCTTGATATTTATTAGGTGTTTTGATTAGGAGGTGAAAACAACTTAAGGTTTAACACTAAGTATTAAAGTTATACACTCCATCCTAAGATAAGGATACAGGTTTAACCCTAATACAGAGCCACAAAACTTTAATTGTTTAGCCTTTGTTATTGAGATGAGAAGCAGAGACTCAAAAGGTAAAAAAACTAAGGGAGACTATTCACAACCCTAAAATTATCATGCTTGGATGTTCCTATGGTTTATGAGGCTTAAAGAGAAGTCTTCAGATGGCCATCAAGGAAGAAGCAGATGAAAGAGAAAGAGAGAGAAAGATAGGTTACTTACTTCCTGAAGAAGTTAAGTAACCTAGGAGTGGGAGAGAAACAAAGATAAGTGAATCAAATTCACTTCAAACAAAAATAAATAAGAGGAAGGCAAGAGATTAGATATGTATGCACATCCACATCCTGATTAACTTACCATTTTGCACCTGAAAAGTTAGTATGTACATATATACAAAGTCCATGATCAAAATCAGAAGTAAATCACATGATAAAAAATTGAAATTGCATCCAAACAAACCATAAACCTACATAAGAACACCATCCAGAGATGGAGGTCTAAAGCTAAACCAAAGTCAAGTTATGGTTTTCCTAAGTTTGGCTAGGGTTTTGGACACTTTGCAAAGAAAATGTCAAAACAAATTAGAAATGCAATGCAAAAATATGATTTAAATGTCCTTGATACTAGATGCAACATGTAAAAGAATGCAAAAAGAACCAAGTACAAACTCATTTTGGTTAGGCAGAAATGAATTTTTGAATTAGGGTTATGAAAAAGGGGACTTTCAAAACCCTAATTCAAGTTTAATTGTCAAAACATGATCAAACCCTAAAATAAATTTGTGAAATGAGTTTGTAAATTGATCTTAATGTTCAAAGAGGCTTTCTGATTTTTTTGGTGATTTTTAAATACCTAAAATTATTTTTAATTAATTAAAATTAATTAATTAATTAAATAATACAATTAAATGATTTAAAAATAATTTTTTAATGCAAAAATTAAAATTAAATTTTTTTTGGTGTTTTTAATATTAATTAGAATGAAAGTGTAAAAAATCAGAATTTTTGAAAATGTTTTGCTATTTTAAATAAATAAAGGAAACAAAAATGAAATAAATAAAATAAAAATGAAAAGTAATTGAAAGGGAGGGCTCTGATTGCGTGGAAGCCAGATCAAGGGTTGAGATTGTGAGTCAGCTTGGCTGAAGGTATGAGAATCCAAGGGTCCAGGTTTAAACTTATAAAACGCGCGCAATCCAAGGGTCATCATTCAATCTGATTTAATTAATTTGGTTTTATTTTAATTAATTATAATTAGGGTTAATGACTAATATGAACCGTCCACTCCCTAACCTAATCAGGATCTAAGGGCTCACGTTCAATCTGGGTATCCTAACCCTAATAACTTTCAGATGACCGGAACAGTGCTCCGGTCATCTTCTCCGGCCAGCCCAAACCCCTATCTTCTTCCCCAGGCCATCCTGAGACCTCTAACCTGCCCAGAAACACTCCCCACTCTTCATGGAACAAAAAGCAACAATCAAACAACATTTATAACACATGAATCAAGCAAATCGAAGCAAAAATCAAAACACGGGTAAACTTTCAGAACAACATGAAATGGTCATTTCTTGCTTATTTTCAATTCTAAACACATCTAGATGATCAGTGCAACATAAAGATTCATTTTGTAACAAGAAAATGAAGTTCTGAGAAAAACGTTCTTAAGTTATACCTGAGCTGAAGACCTTCGAAAGTGAGCTTTCAGAGCCTCCATCTTGTGCAAATGGCTTCCTTTGAACCTCCTGAGGCTAATGGAATGCTTGGAATGCTTTGAAAGTGGCTAGTTTGAGAGGTACAGTTCTAATATGGCAGAAAATAAGGTTCTTGTGTGTTGTATTTCAGGCCATTGTGAGGGGTGGGATTTGTTCTATGGGTGATGTGTGGTTGATTGATGAAGGAATTTTTGAAGTTTGATGGCTGGATTGGGAGAATCGAAGAGAGGAAGTTTTGGGGAATTTTTGTGCAATCTGAGTGTGTGTCTTCTAGGCTCTTGTCTCTTGTGTTTTATGATCTTTAGGCAATGCATAAACAATTGGAATGAGTCAGAAGAGTAGATATCCACTATGGGAATGGCATGGCTCAATTGGCCAAAAAGTCAAAAGTTGTGTACTTGAGGTATGGGCCATGGAAGAGCTGATTTGAGGGCTTGAGCTGCCTCAGCTGGCTTCAAGGAGATTCCTAGGATCAAATGTTGTGAGTTGTATGGCTTGGTCAAGAGCTTGCATAGTTTTTGAAATTTTGCAACTTTGTTATTTCTTGAGAAACAAGTCATGAAATCCTTTGGTTCAAGGATCAATTCCGACTTTGAGATGTTGTTTGATCATGTCATGAGGTATTTGAGTTGATTAGAAGTCATGTAGAGGCCTGAAATTCACTTTTGCACATTTCCTTCTTTGACATGAACTTGAAAATTACAAGATTTTTTCCAACTTTGACTTGCCATATCTTGAGTTCTAGGATGAATCAAGAGGAGTTCTTGTACTTTTTGAAAATGGGAAGATCCAATATAAAACTTTCATGTTTAAAGAAAATTCATTTGAAACCTTTTTTATCAAGAAAGAGGATGTTGAAAATCTTTCCCAAAATGGAAAGTTTTCATTATAAGTCATGTCCAAAAATGGTAACTTTTGCAATGGCTCAAAATTCTTCAATCTTGTGATCTTTCAAACATTCCTAAGACCAAATAAAGGTCATAGGACCTCAACTTGATGATTATGACCCTTCGGAACCCTTGTTGGAGGCCTTAGATGCCATAATCCTGACTTTTCTTACACCATAAGTTACCATTTGATCAGATGACTTCCACATTGAATTTTTTCATCAAACTTCATCCACACACTCCTTATATCATATAAAGACCATTTGAATCAATAATGACAAAATATTTTGGTTGTAATGGCCTCAAACCCAAAACCTTAATTTCAAGTCATCTGTGTAGGAGCCTTGGTCCTTCCTAGGGGGCTCTGCAATCTCTTGTGATTTTTTGACTTTCAAGAACCCTTGGGGTACAATATGACCTTAGAACACTCAAGGACCTTCTTGTCATGCTTCAAGGCATCTGATATACCTCATACTCTCTTCAAGATTCATCTGATCACAAACCCTAGCTGTGCAGAGATGCAATGAGATATTAAAGGTGAATATGCAATGTAAGATGTAATGATATGTTATGCAATATGAGTGATCATTAAGCCAAGGCCTGAGAAAGTGAGAGGGCAAACTTGGGGGGTTTACACAATGCTTTTAGAAGGATCTTGATCTGAGTGTTGGATTCCACTTACTGACCTATCATTCCCTTTATTTCTGCATTTTTTTCATCCTGTTTGTCCAACCTTTTCTTAATAGCTCCGTTCTCTTTCTTCAACTCTTCCAGAGTTTGCAGCACAAGAGAGGATGAAGTTGTATTAACAGGAGTTACCATATGCTCAAAAGAAGTTATAGCAGGGGCTTGCTCAGGATAAGTGACTAAAAGTTTTCCTTTGTCTTCATCCACGACCATAGTAAGAGTTTCAGAGGTTGTATTCTGATGTTTTTGCTCCACAGGGGCAGTCTAAGGAGATATGTCAAGTTGCTGAATAAGTTTCTTTACCCAATATTTTAGGACTTGTTCTTTGAACTGTTTCAAGTTATCAAAGATGTTTTGTTGAGCTATTTGATAATTGAGTTCTTTCACCTTCTGAGATTTAACGTTGAACCAATTGTTGAACTGATTCCAGATATAGTCAGATGCTACTAGATTCAGATTATCCAAGCAAGAAAGCTTCAGAGAATTCACCTATTCCTGCATTTTTGTCTCAAAAGCCAACAATAATTTACCTACATCTGATTTGGATGGCTTTGGTTTTGGTTTTGGAAGGGCTATTTTCTGGGAAGATGAGGAAAGCTATCCAGAGCTTCTAAATCTATGATGGTTCTGAGAGGGTCTTCAGGGATGTTTGTTGGAGTTGGAGTATCTGAAATGAGGATGGGAGAGTTTGGTGGTGTTGAGAGATAAGAAGAGAGAGAATATTTTGGTGTTGTAATTTCAAAAATTAGTGGTGGTTGAGAGGTGTTGAGAGGAAAGTTTATACTAGGGATGGTTGTTTGCTCAGAATATGGATTAAGATTTTCTGGTTGAGAGGTTTCAAAGAAGGGTTGGAATTGATCAATATCAGAAATAACTTGAGCAAGTTCTAAATGAAGTGATTTCATTTATCATTTTTACATTCTTGGAAGGAGGAAAATATTGGCTAGAAAATTTTCTTCCAATGTGTTCCATGTAGTAATGGAGTTAGGTTCTAAACAATTGAGCCAACTCTTGGATTTAAACCTTAGAGAATATGGGAATAATCTCAATCTGAAGGCATCATTAGTCACGCCAAGGATCTTGAAATTGTTAGCAACTTCCATAAATTGTTTTAAGTGCAAGTGTGGATCTTCATGGAGAGATCCTGAGAATTGTCTCGCAGCTTGCAACATTTGGAACATCATCGGCTTAAACTCGAAGTGTGGTTCTATGATGGTTGATCTAACAATACCAGTGCTCATAGAATTAGGATAAAAAATAGTGTAGTCCCTAATTCTACTCGCTCGGTCATTGGCAATGTCAATGGTGTCTGGCTCTGCCATGCTTGCCTCTTATAGTGACTCATCTGATGATGACGATGTACTTTCTTAGTCCCTATCCAACTCATGCACTACTCCTTTGTGTTCAACCACATTCAAAGTTGAGGGATTTACAGATATTTGTTGAGAATGTAAAAATCTCCTTTGTGTGTTGAGGATTCATTCAGCTTAATCCTCTCGTGAAACCACTAGATCTTTTACCTACGCATGTAATAACTTAAGTCTTTCGTGACACCAAATCATAGCAAACGTTAAAGGCACAAATACAATCTTTCTTAAACAAAGAAACACAGTAGTTCAAAATTTTATAAAATACTTCCCCGACATCGGTGCCAAAAAAATTTTTCTTTAAAAGTTGAATATTTTTATATGATTAAAAGAAAATGGTATCACGTGCAAGTATACATGATTTAGATTGCAGCAAGTGATAAAGTAAAAGATTTTTCCCACGAGGAAGTGATATAAACTTTGAACTATAAGTCTTAAATACCTTTGTATAAGAGAATGTATGAGCAAGGTAACAAAATGATAATAATAATAATAATAATAATAATAATAATAATAGGTGACAAAGTAGCACACAATTAACTGAAAGCAAAATATAAATAAAAGACACTAAGATATCAGAGAAAGCAGTTCATGAGTTAAAACCCATTAGTATAAGTGTTGCTAAAATGTGTTCAAGATGTGAAGTGTCATGCCTCAAAAGGTTAGAAAGTGATTTAGTGGTGTATCTTTACAACATCAGAAACATGTATAACTAGGATAAAGGAACAAATGTCTAAGCCTCACTTCTAACCCTAAAATGTGTCTAGTTTTAATTCTGAATTTCTTTGGTCTCAACTCCTTATCTCTAAGCAAGTTGAATTAAGTGAATATCTCTATCCTACTTTATTAACCACTTTTGTTATGAAATCCACTTGTATGTTATATCTCTTTACACAACAAGCTTGTCCTTTTTTCCTAGTTGATTACTCTAAGAAGCAAGTATATAACATAAAAACACATAGTTTTGACGATAGCAAAAGTATTAAAAGAATAATGGTGTTATCTAATGTGTGTTCAAGTATTCATGTTCTTATACTTAAAGATATATTAAGGATGTTAAATGAAGGAACACTTGAGTGAAGCTGAGTTACATGCTTCTGAAGATACAAAATCTTGCTAAGTGATGTTTGGCGTATACTTTAAAGCGAAAGGCCTCAGTATCAGAGGAAGCAACACATTGTTTCTACTCTTGGTAATTGTATTGGCTTTTGTTGATTGTTCAGAAGTTGTATCCAAGCAGAAGCTATTCGTAATGTAGAAAGCAAGTTGTAGTGTCAAATCAGTTTGTCAGCTAGAGTCTATGATCACAAGGCTTAAGAAAAGTTGACATGCTTTGCGAATAACCACTCTTAAGGACTCTATAGTACAAGATACTTTTGAAGACACGGTGGTTAAATAAGTTACACAATGGATCAAGATCTTTTGTGTATATATCCTCAACGTCTCTTGTACTATGGAGAGAATAAATGCATATTGATTAAAATATCTCTTCCAACGGCTAGTCCTCTGAAATCTGTTATATAAGTAGCTTAAGGATCTACTTGAATCTTTAACAAGTAATAAGAATGAGAAGGGATGCCAAAAAGGATAAAGGTGTTCAGTGCCTCTATCTGAATGAAGAAATAACAATATTAACAATGAGCAACACTATTGAATATGCAGAATCTTCTATTAATTGTTATAAGTTGTAAATAGCCTTAAGGTTTCCTAAAAATTGAACATTATAGAAATCTTGAGTGCTTAAGGTCTTTGTTAATGATATTACGTTGTACCTCTGATTCATAATCAAGTACACCTTATTATCTTTTCTGTTGAACATGTTGTTCAGTAGTTAAGATCGAGTTTCTTGTTATGTGCTTCAGCATGAAAGTCTCTAGTTGAAAAGCTTTAGCCAAGTAAGTATCTTTTTATGTGATTAAACATTTAAAGTATTTATCTATTTTGATTAACTAGCAAAGTCTTGGATTGTGAATTTGAGCAGTGGAAGTCTTAGACAAAAGGTCTGAGAAAAGAAGTCTTAGACACAAGGTCTAAGCAAAGAAGTCTTAGACGGTGCATCTGAGTAGGGAAGTCTTGGATCGAGTATGTGAGCATGGGAAGTCTTAGGAAGAGCGTCTAAGTAGGAAACTCTTGAACTAGGTGGGGAAATTCTAAGGATCTAAGTAGGAAGTCTTAATCAGGTGTTGATTGAGCAGGGAAGTCTTTGACTGTAGGTCTGATAAGTGAAATTCTTATGCTTAAATGCATAAGCCGTTGTAATCATTATTTGATTACAATAGACAAATATCTTGCGAGGCAAGGGGACTGGAGTATTCTCTATTGGGAGAGGAACCATGATAAATCTAATTGTTCATTGTTCTGTTTACACTATTTTTGATATATTGTTTTGCTGCACTTATGATCAGGTTCTGAACTAATGTTTAGAATCTGAACTCTAGTCAGAAGCAGAAACGTTTTTGGAAAACACAATTCAACTCCTTCTTATGTATTTTCCTCACCTTTAAAAAACACATTATATATAAGTTGGAATTCCTTTTACCATTACAATTAATCAAGAGCCAATATTCATTGGTAGAAATATGCATGAATGCTTTTAAAATGGGGATTAAGTTATTAAAATTTATGCCTTATTATGCCCAAGAATTGGGCAACCAATAAAGTCATTATTGTTTTAATTTAGAAGAGTGTATGGAAGATGCCAAATAATTGGCATAAAAACTTAGACCAAGTCTTATGGGCATGTCGAACTTCTCCTAAAGAGGCAAAAAATGTTATTTTATTTTGTTTGTTTTATTGTGTATGCAAAGAACCCGTTCGACCAGAAATTTGGTTGAACCGATTAATGAGATCGAGCATTTTCTTCATGAAAGACGTTAACTCTTAGCTTGGTGCATGTGACTAAGGATCACACTTACTTTCTTTCACAACTTTGAGGCTTTAAAGTTTCTTTGTTAGATACATCAATCATATAAGCACTTCAATGGAATTTTGAGTCTCTTACATGATGAGGCTTTAAATGTCTTCAATTTATTCATCACCATCTGAGATTTGGAAAGTTATTACCACTAACTTCAACAATCATTAATGTTTTTTTCATCAAAACACTTAGGATGCATGTTAGCAGGATCATTGACTTCATACTTGTAAGTAGGGGTGTGGTGCAGTTTAGGCAGTTTTGACGTTAAAAATCATTTGAACCGCTAGAAGAAAAAGCACACGATTTTGTTAGGTTCAGTTGACTTTTAAAAATAAAACCAAACCAAACCAATGCATTTGGGTTGGTTCGGTTAGTTCAATTTTGTATAATATTTTTATTGTGTCATACATACACATATTGAGAACAACATAACTTTGAGTTTAGTCATTTATACATTACCAAATAACAGTAAAACTCATCATATTTAGACAAAAACTTCTCATTCAATATACAAAAATAAGATTAGACAAAGGTAGAATAAGAAACATAAAGTAGTAGCATAAAATAAAATCAAAAAATTATAATAAAAAAGAAAAAAATGGAGGAGGGGAGAGATTAGAGAATATGAAAAAGAAAGAGCTTAAAAGATGCGAGATTATAAAAGAAAGTTGCGATAAAGACGTAACTGGAAGAGAAATGTTATTTCTGTTCATTTATGGTTGGCATTAATTATGGTAAAATAACCTATCATTGACATGTTGGACAAGATGACCTAACATGCTGAAGAACAGGTTCTATTTTGAAGAATAAGTTTTGGAAGATGTCAGATAAGATGTACCAGCAGAAGTTATTCGACATCTTTGTCTGTTACAGTTTTAGTAACTGTTATCATTTGTATAAATCACCGAATATTTTGGTGAATATTTGTGATCCTTGTTGGCGTCCTAGTGTGAATATTTTCAAAGATTGAAGACTTGAAGATCACAAATCAAAGATATTTGTTTTAGAAACTAAAGATTGAAAAAGTTTCTATTTTCTTAGAGAATATCTTGCATATCCAGTGGGATCAGAATTGATGTGTTATTAAGTCCCAACCCAGACAGTTTTATTATTATAAATATGATGTTTTAGCTCTAGTTTGATAACAACAACAAATACTAAAGTATAGAGTATTAGGGTTTATGTTTTGTGAAGGATGACTTTATTGAGGTTTAAAGTGTTGTTTACTCTAACGCTTTGAAACATAGAGTGTGTTATTGATCACATTGTGATTCTTAAGGAATTGAGAAGGGTCTCAAACTAGTAAGAGTCTTAGGTAAAAATATAGCACGGGTAGTGATTAAGTGACAAGTTGGAAACAAGAGGTTGTTTCACTTCGAATTAATACTATTTAGTGGATTTCATTCCTGGATTGGTATCCCCCAGAGTAGGTGAGTGTCATCGAACTGGGTAAATAATTGATTGTGTGTTCTTTAATTTCTACAACTATATTTGTTTACATTCATCTGATTCATTAGTTGAAAAAGCAGAGATCAGTTGTCTCGACATCTCATAGGACAACTATGATCTGCTACATTAGAATTTCAAGAAAATAATAATATAAAAATGAGATGATGAAAAATAAAGAACATAAGAGAGGAGATATTAAATTAGAAGAGGTGAGATGTAAATGTCAAAGAAGATGAGAATAATATGCGATACTACTAGAAGAGATTTGAGAAGGTTGAAACTAAAACCCTAAGTGTGAGTAAAAGAATATTTGTAAGGTTATGACATAATAGGTTTAGGTTTTGGGTTGAATGTGGGATAAATGAAGTTTGAATTGTACTATAATAAGGTTTGGTTCTACTTTAGTTCAGTTTGCAAAATATAAACTGCAAATCAAACCTGGTGGGAAATTAAGACACAATAAAACTCTTTAATCTTGTAGGAACCTTGAGGATTAACAACAAATATAAGACAAAAAATTGAACAAATAAAGGCGCAAAAGAACACTGATATTTTTAACGTGGAAAACCCCTCAAAATGAGAGTAAAAACCACGAGTTTTCCACACCAAAGAAATAACTCCACTATAATCAATTAAGGGTATAATAGAGTCTTAAAGTGATTCACAAACTAGTACTAACAACCTCAAATCACAAAGAAAACTACCTTATAAATAAGAATCAAAAAGCTGGAAAAATTTCTTAAATCTGCAGCTTCAGTGCAAAGTAAATAACTTTCACCTCAGACGTTGTTTTGAAATTCTGAATGGTCAAATGTTATATATATATATATATGTGTGTATGTGTGTGTGTTACAAAATAGCCCTCCAAATTTGAGCTTGATCCAATGGTTAACGAATTAAGGATCGTTGATTTAGTAAGATTGGTTATAGAAAATTGGGAATGAGTTTCTCTCCTTTTATCTCTCTTTTGAATCCTTATTTTTTTCTCTATCTCTCTCAACCCAAAATTATTCCTCTCCATTTAAATAAGTGAGACAAATGGGCTAATCATATTTGATTCTTTCTCCACATAGGAATGGAGCCCAAACCAAATAAATCTCCCCCTCACAACTATGTGGAGTAAATCGCCAAATCAACAATATCACAACAAGCTTCAAATTTACATCTTGGTAATGTTTTATTCATCATATCAGAACCATTATCATATGTATGAGTTGTCGTTCCCACCAAATGACACCTGGCCAAGAGGGGTACAGACGCGAACGGTCGGCGAAGGAGAGAACACAAGGGTAAACTGAAAAGAGTCGCCAGCTAGGCATTTTTATCCCGAAGGAAAGGTAATGCTGCATAGACCTAAGAAATATATGGACAAGATGATTGCGAACCAGAGAAACTGAGAAAGGGGGTTGGTTACAACCTGGGAAGGTATTAGCACCCAGATTGTCCGTTGTACTCGATGGGATCCACGCTTGAAAGTTTGTGTTTAAAAAGGGTAGTGCCAGTGCTATTTTGTGTGCAAAAGTTGGAAATGAATGCAAGTGTCAGTGCAAAAGAAATGTGAAGTGAAATGAGAGAGTGTCAGTGTAGGAAAAGAGTATGAAGCTCAAGATTATGAGGCTTAAAGAATAATACTGAAAGAGGGGGAATATATAGAGACTTTTGTTCGATAACTGTTAAGTTATGCCTACGTATCCTCTTGTGCAATGAGGAAGTCAGAACACCGTAGTTTGACTCAAAGAGACTGAAAGGTAAATTGACTGATGAACTGCCTGCTTGTCTATGCTCAAGTGTATGACCTGTCTGGCTCAGGTGCAAACTGTCTTGCATTAGACGGAAGAAGCGAGTTCTCGTTTATGAATGAAGATGATGAGAAAAGAATCTCGAAGGAGACGATTATTGTTTGTTCTTGGTATTTTCAATCTTTTATTGCTTTTTGTGTTTTTCATAAGAATATGAGCTTAAGCCTAAACCAAGGTTTAGTAAACTCATCACATCCTCCCTCTGATTAGGGGTAATGAGAATACCTTAAGTATGAAGTAAGCACCTCACACTTAATCACCATGATGTAGGATTAAGATCATTAACCTACTTGCAATTATTTAGATGTTTTTGGAGTTTTTGTTTAGTATTAAGTAATGAGTTTAAGCCATAATCAAGGATTTAATGGACCCATTACACCATCCTAATAGAAGGATAATAGATGAGAACATTTAAGCTGAGAAAGGCTCCTCAACTTAATCCATGATTAGGGATTAACCTCATGACAAAACAAAACCTTTATTAGAGTGGATTTTAGCTAATGGTAAGATTAAGAAATGAATTTTATGGTTTGTAAGACAACTTGAGGCGGACTTGTCCATTAACACTAGGGTTAGTCCTTCTTAACCAATTAAGGAAGAATTAGAACCCTAATGCAAGGCCCAAGTTACAAGCTTATTGTCTTAATGATTATTAGATGAATTGATTAAAGGATTTAAACACATTAAGGGTTTAACACTTAGGATTAAAGGTATACACTCCATCCTAATAGAAGGATACAGGCATAACCCTAATCACAAAGCCTTAAAACCTTTAAGGTTTAGTCCTTGATTATGAGATGAGAAGAGAAGACACAAAGATGACACAAAGGTAAAACTAATAGGGGGACTAATCAAAACCTAATTGTGATCATGCTTGGGTGTTCCTAGGGTTCATGAGGCTTGCAAGAAGATCTTCAAGAGAAAAGCCACCAAGGAAGAAGGAAGATGAAAGGAGGAGAAGCAGGAAGAAGCAAGACAACTTACTTCACTTAAGAAGATAAGTTGCTTGAAGAAAGGAAGTGAGGAGGGAACATGAATGAGCAAGCCCACTCTACTTCACAAGTAAAATGCAGCAATGATGCATAAGAAAGATGAGAAGAGATTATGAGAAGTGAAGGCAAATTCACTTCTCAAACACTTACCACCTGAAAAGTTAGCAAAAGGAAATGAAATGAAAATGAGATGAAATGTAAAGATGAAAGCCAAAGTCAGAAGCATATTCATGATGCAAATGATGCTATGAGATGGTATGAAAGCATGTCATGGGATGAGGATGATCATACAAAGGATGGGAATGCAAATGAGACATGTAAGAATCAAGAAAGTTCATGAATGCATATGACATAAAATGAAAACAAAAGCATGGCAAATGGATGAGGAAATGATCAAGCATGAGTCTAATGTGTCCTAAGATGTCTTAGAAGTCATGTGAATGCACAAAATGTCATGGCAAGTTCATGTATGCAAGCATATGATGAATGAATGCAAATGAAGGCAAAGATTAGGGTTTATGTACAAGATGCAATGCAAAATTCAAAATCAGAAGCAAGACATGAGATAAAAAAATAAAAATGGGATCAAAGGTACCCTAAACCTATACAAGTTCATTTCCAAAAGGGGAAGGTCAGAAGTTAAACCCTAAAGGACTTATGATTTTCCTAAGTTTCTAGGGTCTTAAGGATGATCCTGAAGGAAAAAATGCCAAACAAATGGAAAATGAAAGATAAAAATGAAACAAAAATGTTTTTAGATGCTTGAAAGAATGCATAACACAATGCAAAAAGAACCATTCATAAACTCAACTTGGATCAAAAGTTATGAATTTTTGAAGTTAGGGTTAAAAATATTCAAATTAAAGAACCCTAATTCAAATGAAAATTATCAAAGTATGATCAAAACCAAAAAGAAATTTGTCTTGTGAGTTTGTAAATGTTTCTAAATGTTTCAAAATGCTCTCTGAATTTTTTTGTGATTTTTAAATACCTAAATGTATATTTAATTAATTAATTTCCATTAACTAATTAAAAATAAACATTTAAATGATTTAAAAATAATTTTTAATGCAAAAAATGAAAATAAAAATATTTTTGGGTTCTGAAAATTAATAAAAACTTGAATAAAAATTTTCAGAATTTTTTGATGCATTTTGCTATTTTTAAAAATTCGTACAAATCAAAATGAAATAAATGAAATAAAATTAAAATAAAAAGAAAGTATGCTGGATGGAAGGCTGAGATGAATCCTGGGCTTGGAGCGTTTAACTGGGCGCGCATCTGGACGGCCCAGGTTCAAATCTGACTAATTTGATTTAATTAATTATTAATCCCATAATTAAAACTAATCACAAGATCCAGGCCCTTCAAACACGCGCGGGAGAATCAATCCAAGGGCCCAGATTCAAATACGAAGCCCTAACCCTAATTAGCCTTAATTACTTTCAGGTGGCCGGAAATGACCTCCGGTCATCTTCTCCGGCCACACCCCACCTGAGAATTCTCTAAAACGTTCCCTAGGTCATTTCTGGAGCTCTAAAGCTCCAGATTGCTTCCTCTCACCTCCCTAAGCTCATCCCTAACCTCAAAATAAATTTCTTTTCACTCAAAAGCAAGATACGAATCAAAGAACAAAAATGGTGAAACTTTCAGACAAGCCATACATGCTCCATTCTTCATCTTTTTCAAAAATAACAAGTTCAGTGTGTTCAGGGAAGCAAGCTTAAGCATTTAGAAACTTAAAACAAGAGTTCTGGAAAAATAAATTCCATGGCTACCTGAAACAAAGCTTTCAACCCTAGAGCTTTATGGCTATCCCTTTGCTTCAAAACACCCTCAATGATCTTCCTCAAGAGTTTGCAATGCTTGGTTGGAGTTTATATGGCCTCTATGTGAAGTTTGCTGAAGCTCAGGTCAAGGGAGGTGAAAATCGTATTTTTGATATGGGGTGTTTAAAGGCAAAATGGAGGGTGGGAAATGATCAGTGATGAATGTGGAGTTGAATGGTGGAAAAAGTTTGGAGTTTTGTTGGCTGAGCTATCAGTTTCGAAGAGAAATGCATAAGGGGAAGTTTTGATGAATGCTGAGTTGTGGGAGGATTCAACTTTTTTTCTTGTGTGTGTTGATTTGCTTTAGGTCCACATAACATGTTCTGATTGGGCAGAGAGTTGTTGTGGAGCAGTTTGATTGGTATGGCTCAATTTGCATAAAGTCAACAAAGTTGTCCTTGGAGGTATGGGCTCATGGAAGTCCAAGGACAAGGGCATGTCCTGCGCAGCTGGCTTTAGGGAGGTCCATGGAATTCAGATTTTATAGCTAGCACAAGTGGATGTCAAGATTTGGGGCATTTTGCAATTTATGAAGGTTTTGGCCCCTTTTGAAATACTTGATGATCAAGGCATGAAACTTGAGAATTCTTTGGGCAATTCTGAATTATAGGTCATGTATGATGTTTGTGTAATGGTTAGAAGTCACTTTGAGGTCACAAATTGCCTTGGTATGAGTTTTTGCAAGTTTCCCTCTTTGGTACATAAGTGAAATTTAGTGATTTTTCCCAACTTTGCAAGGCCATAACTTGAGTTCTATGATGCGTTAGATCAAGTTCTTGTACTTTTTGAAAAGGGAATTATCCAATCTACAACTTTCATGACCAAGAATTTTTCATTTGAAGCATTTTTGAATCAAAAAGAGGAGGTTGAAAAACTTTCCCAAAATGGCAAGTTTGCATTACAAGTCACTTTCCCAAAATGGCAACTTTGCATATGGCTTGAAATTCTTCAATTTTGTGAACTTCTAACTTCTTCTAAGATCAAATAAAGATCATATACACCCAAAATGATGGAGAAGACCCTTTGGTTGGATGATTGAGGGCCTCAGATGCCCTGATTTTGCACTGACTTGTTCAAGAAGTCATCTATTGATCAGATGCCTTCCCCATTGAATTTATTCATGAAAATTGGTATGCATGATCCTTATAAGATATAAAGACCAATAGAAACAAGAATGACCAAAAAATTTGGATTTATGGCCTTTGAAACCAAAACCCTAATTTCAGGCCATCTATGTAGTTAAGCCTGGCTCTGCTTCCATGCCTTTCTCAGTTCTTGTGATTCTTTGACTTCCTTGATCTTGGGAGGATATAATATGATATTTGAACATACCTGGACCCTCTTGAGATGATTGAAGACCTTTGGAGTGGCTCAGACGACTCATGGATTGCTCAGATCACAAACCCTAGATGCAGATGACTTTGAACCAATGTAGTGAAGCAAAAATGCAATATGAGATGATATGATTGAACTAATGCAAATGTGAAAGATCACAAGCCATGGTATGAACTTAGTGAGGGAAAATTTGGGGTGTTTACATGAACTTTAGCTAACTCCAACAACTTAGCATCCAAAACATCACGTATCCAATTATTTCTCACATTAATGTGTTTGGACCTATTGTAAAAAGTCATATTCTTACCAAGATGAATAACACTTTGACTATCAACAAATAACACATATTTGTCTTGAACAAAACCAAGATCATGCAAAAATTTCTTCAACCATAGTAACTTTTTGCATGCTTCGGTAATTGTAATGAATTCAGCCTCTATAATAGATTGTGCTACACATTTTTTCAATTTGTACATCCAAGCAACAACTCCCCCTACAAATTCAATCATGTAGCTTTGAGTGGAATTTCTGGAATAAATGTCTCCAACCATATCAGAGTTAGAGTACCCCACTAGAGTAGGCTTATCTCCTCCAAAATAAAGCCTCGTATAAGTAGTACCACAAAGATACCTTAAAATCCATTTTACAACATTCAAATGCTCTCTACCCAGATTTGAAGAAAATATAGTGATTATACCAACAACATGTGTTATATCTGGTCTTGTACAAACCATTGCATACATCAAACTACCCACATTAGACGCATGAGGAACACGTTTCATATCAAACGCTTCATCTTCACTTGAAGGACTTTGATTAGAACTCAACTTGAAATGAGTAGCGAAAGGAGTGCTTACCACCGTAGAACTTTCCAATTTGAATCTTTACAGCACTATTTCAATATAATTTTCTTGTGACATCCAAAGTTTCTTCTCTTTTCTATCACACACGATTCTGATACCAAGAATCAGTTTAGCTACTCCCATGTCTTTCATGGAAAATGACTCTCCCAATTGCTTCTTCAACAGGTTAATTTAGAAATAATTTTACCTACAATAAGCATATAATCAATATATAACAACAATATAATGAAGTAATTGTTAGAAAATTTTCTAACAAAGACGCAATGATCTGAAGTAGTATTCTAGTATCCTTGATCACACATAACAGACTCAAAATTCTTGTACCACTGCCTTGGAGTTTGCTTCAATCCATATAAACTCTTTATTAATCTACACACATGATCTTCGTTACCTTTAACATGAAAATCATTGGTTTGTTTCATGTAGATATCTTCCTCTAAATCACCATTAAAGAGAGTTGCTTTCATATCCATTTTCTCAACCTTTAAATCAAGAGTAGCATCCAAACTCAACACGTTCTAATTGATGACATAACTACATCAGGTGAGAAAATATCATTAAAATAAACACCTTTTTTTATGAAAACCTTTCACCACTAATCTGGCTTTATATCTTGGAGATTAGAGCTGCTCTCATGTTTAAATCTATAAATCCATCTGTTTTCCAAATCCCTTTTTCCTTTAGGCAGCTTCACTAAATCATAAGTGTGATTCTCATGCAATGATTTCATCTCCTCATGCATGTCATCCATCCAATTTTGATTTTCATCACATTCCATGGCCTTTTGAAAACACTCGGGTTCACCCTCATCAGTCAAGGTTACATACTCATTAGAAATATACCTTGTAGAAGGTTGTCTCCGCCTGTTAGACCTCCTAAGTTGAACTTGAGATGATTCTATAGTTTCACCAAGATTCTCATCCCATGAAAAATCAATATCCTATTCACCATCATTAGCTGGATTCATCTCCGAGTTACATAATCATACGGCTCACCATTATGATCATAACCACCAATAACATCCAAATTATGACTAGGTAACCGAATTGGATCAACATTAGACAAATTGATATCTTTCTTTAGTGTATCCTTATCTACCTAATCAATATCTTCAATAGTTTGGTCTTCCAAAAACAACACATCGCGACTTCGAATAGGCTTCTTCCCTGTGGGATCATACAACATGTAACCAAACTCATTTTTCCAATAGCCAATAAAGATACATTGTTTTTACTTTGAATCCAACTTGGACCTTTCATTCTTTGGAATATGCATAAAATCCTTACAACCAAAGAATCTCAAATGATCAAACTTGACATTCTTTCCAAACCAAATTTTTTCTGGAACTTCACTATTCAAGCAACAATAGGAGTGATATTAAGAACATGCACTTCCATTTAAAGTGCCTTGTGTAACACCCAATTTCTACCCGACTTTAATTATTAAATCAGAGTTATAAAATTTCACCAACAAACATCGGATATCACCTTTTTTCCAACTTTAAAACCAAATAACGACTTTATTAATATAACAACTTTGAAAAACAATGCAGCAGATCAACATGTTCAAATTTAATTAAACTTCAAATAAATCAACATCAAAATAATCTCAACTTGGTTCTTCAACACAAAACAACTTAAGACATATTCTTAAACTTAAATAATATCATAAAGACAAAACATGCGTTCATCCCCCCGAAGTGCTACGTATCAGAGCGACAAACACCAACTCGAAGCTACTAAGTACTGGACTCTTTGTTACCTGCATGTTACCAACAGAGGGCAACATTCAAATAGAAGGGGTGAGATATCGAATAATATAAACAGGATACGATAATCAATATGTAACCAAGGTAATCATATAATCACACCACTTCACATAACAAGCAACATCAACATACAACTTACATTCAACAATAAATTAAATAATATGCAACTCGATGCGACTCAACTTATATGCATGTGGTACCATTTGGAGTAAACTCCCAACTTAAAACATTGCCAGGTTATCGAGGCATCATCAACTTATTTTCCAATATATGCCAACTTGAATCGAGAATACGCTCCAACTTGAAATATGCACATGTATGCAACTATGAAAGGCATACAACAACAACAACATGATCGACAACTTAACAACATAACAACTTGAACAACTCAGCAATATGAATACACATTGGTCATAGGACCTACAACATATTAATCTTCCCAAAAATCGGGACAACACAACTTATAACAACTTCAATGCAAAAATAAAAAAATTATGGCTAAATCGACTAGATAAATAATTTAATTATTTTAAGCTCTCAAATCTACTATAAACAACTTATTTTATCTTTAATTTAAGTCTAAGATCAATCCAACTTGAAACGGATGTGAAAACAGGTCAAATCGCCAAAAACTACATTTTTCTGCACAAGTCCTGTCCATATGCGTATAGCCACCTTGATATGCGTATTGGCCTTGAGTGATACGCGTATGGTTTGCATAATAGGGATTGTTATGCGTATGGCCTTGTATGTTACGCGTAACACCAAATATGTTATACAAATGACCAAAATGTCTCAAAATCCAACTCTGCTACGATTTTTGTCACTTTCTTCATTCTGTTCAATCTTAATTGGGTTTCTGCATTGATTTTACTCTAAAAATCTCATGTATCTATTCATCTATCAAATTCTATGACCAATTTTATGAACCCTAACTCCTTCTACACGAATTCTGCAACAACATTCCAATAACAGCACAAACAACATAATACAACAACATTCATATCAACAATACAACAAGAACGACATGCTTCTTCATCAATTATCAACACGAAATCGACAACAACAATCATATCAAAAAACACAGCAATGAAATTACACGAAAATCCAAACCTACATACGATGATCTAGTCCCGGTTATGGAATTCGAACCCTACCCTTACCTTTGATAGAAGGTAGCTCGAATTCACCACAAAAATTCCCGCGAAAATATTCAACCTAGCCTCTTCTTGATCTCCCTCTAAGACTTGTTTTTCCTTCTCTCACTATATTCTGATTATTCTATCTAATTAGGTTTTCAACTTGTTTTTACTAAACTTTCACTAATTAACCTAATTACTAATAGGTCCGACTTAGCACCCCCAACTTACTACTCTTACACTACAAAATTAAGCCCACTTAATATTATCTCAATAACACTTATTTTATTCAGTCAACTTAATTTAATTAATTAAACCACCCAAACGCAACTCAACCAGCAACATATAAATCAACTTAACAACTTAAACGACTTAACGACACAAAAGACAAAACAACACTTAATAACCTAAAATCGGGAAAATACGCAATAATATTTAATTAAATTAATTATTTAAGTATTGGCGTTACAACTCTCCCCCACTTAGAACATTTTCATCCTCAAAAATCTTACCTCGCTCAAACAACTCAAGGTATGATTCTTGCATCTTGCTTTCCAACTCCCAAGTCATATTTTCTCCGACAGCTCCCAACCATACAACTTTCACTAAAGCAATCTCTTTTCCTCTTAAAGTCTTCATTTCATGACCCTCAATTTTTACCAGCATAGTCTCCACTGTGAGATTATCACGTACTTGCACATCATCCATACTAATCACATGAGAAGGATCTGAAATATATTTTCAGAGTTGCGACACATGGAACACATCATGCAAATTAGACAAGTTTGGCGGTAAAGCCACTCTATAAGCAACATTTCCAACTCTTTCCAAAATTTGATACAGACCAATAAATCAAGGAGTAAGCTTCTTAGATTTCAATGCTCTCCCAACACCGGTCACAAGTGTAACTCTAAAAAATACATAATCACCAGCTTGAAATTCTAAATCTTTCCTTCGCTTATCATGATAACTTTTCTGCTGAATTTGAGAAGCCTTCATCTTCTCTCGAATCAACTTCACCTTCTTGGTAGTCTCCCGAACTATCTCTGGTCTAAGCACTACACTCTCTCCATATTCATACCAACACATCGGAGTCCTACATCTTCGACCATACAACACCTTGAAAGGTGTCATTCCGATACTATAATGATAACTGTTATTATATGTGAACTCGATCAATGGAAGATAAGTATCCCATGAACCTCCCTGCTCAAGTACACAAGCTCTCAACAAATCTTACAACGAATAAATCGTACTATCTGTTTGACCATCTGTCTGACGATGATACACTAAAGTTAATCCCAATTTAGAACCCAACGCTTCTTGCAAACTCTTCCAAAATTCCGACGTAAACCTCGGGTCTCTATCTGACACAATACACAAGGGAACACCATGCAACTTTACAATCACTCTAATATAAATCTCAGCCAACTTCGATACTGGAAAACTGATGTTAATAGGAATAAAATGAGTCGACTTAGTAAGCATATCAACAATCACCCAAATTGAATCATGTTCTCTTGAAGTATTAGGTAATCTCGTTACAAATTCCATAGAAATGCTATCCCATTTCCATTCTGGAATTTTCACCGGTTGCATCAGACCAGCATGCTTCTGATGTTCAACTTTCGACTTCTGACAAACCAAACAAGCATACACAAAACACGCTACATACTTCTTCACCCCAGGCCACCAAAACAACTTCTTCAAGTCCTGATACATCTTAGTCTCTCCTAGATGAATACTCAAGTTACTTCTATGACTTTCCTCAAGAATCATCTTTTTCATATCAACATCATTAAGAATACAAATCTGATCATGAAATCTCAAAAACACCATGTGCATCCAACTTAAAGTCGTCCTTTTCCAATTCACCACAATCAACTATGATATCCACTAGTTTCACATCCAACTTCTAAGCTTCTCTAATATTGTCCAGAAAATCATTATTAATCTTCAGCATACCCAACATAACACTCTTCGGCATCACCTCGCAAACCAAACCCATATCTCGAATTTGCTCAATCAACTCTAACTCCTTAACCATCATTGTTGACATATGCAATGTCTTCCGACTTAAAGCATCAGCTACAACATTAGCTTTACCCGGATGGTAATTCGAACCAAAATCATAGTCTTTCAACAATTCCAACCATCTCCGTTGCCTCATATTCAACTCTTTCTGATCAAACAAATACTTTAAACTCTTATGGTCACTACACACTTCAAATCTAGAACCATTAAGATAATGCATCTATATCTTCAATACAAACATCACTGCAACAAGTTTCAAATCATGTGTATGATAGTACTTTTCATGAACCCTCAATTGTCTCGATGCATAAGCAATTACTTTACCATTCTGCATAATAACACCTCTTAAACCCATCAACGAAGCATCATAATACACAACAAACGGTCCTTCTGAATTCAGTAAAGTCAAAACCGGAGCCGACATCAATCTCTTCTTCAACTCTGCAAAACTTTCTTCACATTGGACATCCCACATAAATGCTTTACTCTTACAAGTCAACCGAGTCAACGGAAGTTCTAACTTATAAAATCCTTCGATAAACCTTCGGTAATACCCGGCCAATCCCAAGAAACTTCTAATCTCAATAGCCGACTTCGGTGTTTCCCATTGCAACACAACATCTATCTTAGAAGGATCTACAACAATACCACTTCCTTAAATCACATAGACAACTTCTCATATAACTTATTCTCCTTTAAAAACTTCAACACTATTCTCAAATGTTTTGCATGTTCTTCTTCTGTCTTAGAATAAACCAAAATATCATCTATAAACAAAACCACAAAACGATCCAGATAAGCATGAAAAAAATGATTCATGTATTTCATAAATACACCTGGTGCATTAGTCACACCGAACGGCATCACTGAATACTCGTAATGTCCATACCGTGTTCTGAACATCGTCTTCTGAATATCCTCATCTTTCACTTTAATCTGATGATAGCCCGATCTCAAATCAATCTTGCTAAACACACTAGCACCTACCAATTGATCCATCAAATCATCTATTCTTGGCAACAGATACTTGTTCTTAATCGTCACTTTATTCAACTGTCTATAGTCCACACAAAGTCTCATACTTCCATCTTTCTTCTTAACTAGCAACGCTAGAGCTCCCCACGACAATACACTTGGTCTCACAAACTTTTTCTCAAGCAACTCTTCCAACTTCTTCTTTAATTCAACCAACTCAGATGCAGGCATCTTGTATTGTGCCATAGACACAGGTCTAGTACCAGGTACAAGATCAATCACAAACTCAACTTCTCTTTCAGGCGGCACATCCGGAATTTCACCAGGGAAAACTTCAGGAAATTCCTTCACTACTTGCAACTCTTCAATCTTAGATTTACTTTCTACTGACAATGACGCCATCAACATAAACATTTGGGCTTCTTCTTTCATCAACTTCTGCAACTCTTTAAACGACAACAATCCAACTCCTTCTTCCTCTGGAGTAGAAAACCTCACTAACTTACAAAAATAATTTATATGAACATAGTTATACTATAACCAGTTCATACCTAGGATTACATCCATCCCAGTCAACGACAAACACACCAAATCAACATAAAAGTCTCTATCAAAGATAGACAACGGATAACTCAAACAAACTAGAGAAGTAGTCACTGATCCCTTGGTCGGAATCTCTACGAACATTTCTCCTTTCATCTCAGAAAACTTAAGACCCAACTTCTTAACACAATCAGCAACAATAAAATAATGGGTAGCACCTGTGTCAATAATAGTAATTAAAGGAATACTATTAATGAAATATGTACCTCTCACAAGCTTGTCCTTATTAGTTGTCTGAGTCCCAGCCAGAGAGAACACTTTCCCTCCAGATTTTGCTTTCTTCGGCTTTTGGCATTGGCTACCAATATGCACTTCTTCACCACAGTTAAAACAAATCATCCCCTTGTAGATGCAATCAGCTATTGCATGCCCAACTTTCCCACAACTAAAACAATGCTTCACCTCAGCAGTGCACACATTACTTTTGTTTCTAGCCTGCCTGCACTTGAAACAAACAATACCAGCAGGAGCATCTCCCCCACTAGTTCTCTGACCCGTAACAATTTTCTGCCTACCCTTATCAGCTAGAGTATCATACGACTTGCCACAGTTTTGCTGGTTCTTGCCTCTCCGGTCAGTAACAATCTTGTAGTGAGCATTATTATCTTCCTCGAAGATCCTGCAACTATCCACCAGATCAGCAAAAACACGAATCTTCTGATACCCAGCGGTCTTCTTAATCTCATAGCGCAACCCGTTCTCAAACTCCATGCACTTTGAAAATTCAGTAGTCGCTGCATCATGGTGCGTATAAAACTTCTACAACTCCATGAACTTCGCAGCATAATCTGTCACCGACATATTTCCCTGCTTCAGCGCAAGAAACTCAATCTCTTCTTACCACTAATATCTTCAGGGTAATACTTCCTCATAAACTCCCTACGAAAAACAACCCAAGTGATCTTTTCACCTGTAGCTTCCAACCTTTCTCTGGTTTCCAACCACCAGTCATCAACTTCAACTACTAACATATGAGTTCCATAACAAACCTTTTGTGCTAGAGTACAATCCATCACACGAAAAATCCTCTTAATCTCTTTCAACCAAACCAATGCAACTTCAGGTTCATACTTGCCCTTGAAGGTAGGCGGCTTCTCCCTCTAAAAAGTCACGAACGTACGAGACTCATCATTCCCACCAGCATTCGGAAAGTTCTGCACAGCCCAAGCCATTGCTTGCATTGTATCAACCATCGCAACATCATTCCTTCCATACATCTCAACTCAACACTACAACACAACAAAATTTAGAACCTCATAATAATACTCGATTGTTAGACAACTATGACTTGACACTTGGTTAGACAGACCGACCTGCTCTGATACCACTAATGTAACACCTCATTTCTACTCAACTTTAATTATTAAATCAAAGTTATAAAATTTCACCAACAAACATGGGATATTACATTTTTTCCAACTTTAAAACCAAATAACGACTTCATTAATATAACAACTTTGAAAAACAACGCAGCAGATCAACACGTTCAACTTTAATTCAACTTCAAATAAATCAACATCAAAATAATCTTAACTTGGTTCTTCAACACTACAACACAACAAAATTTAGAACCTCATAACAATACTCGATTGTTAGACAACTATGACTTGACACTTGGTTAGACAGACCGACCTGCTCTAATACCACTAATGTAACACCCCATTTCTACTCAACTTTAATTATTAAATCAAAGTTATAAAATTTCACCAACAAACATGGGATATTACATTTTTTCCAACTTTAAAACCAAATAACGACTTCATTAATATAACAACTTTGAAAAACAACGCAGCAGATCAACACGTTCAACTTTAATTCAACTTCAAATAAATCAACATCAAAATAATCTTAACTTGGTTCTTCAACACAAAACAACTTAAAACATGTTCTTAAACTTAAACAATATCATAAAGACAAAACATGCGTTTATCCCCCCGAAGTGCTACGTATCAGAGCGACAAACACCAACTTGAAGCTAATAAGTAATGGACTCTTTGTTACCTGCACGTTACCAACAGAGGGCAACATTCAAACAGAAGGGGTGAGATATCGAATAACATAAACATGATACGATAATCAATATGTAAACAAGGTAATCATATAATCACACCACTTCACACAACAAGCAACATCAACATACAACTTACATCCAAAAACCAACATTAAATAATATGCAATTCAATGCGACTCAACTTATATGCATGTGGTACCATTTGGAGTAAAATCCCAACTTAAAACATTACCAGGTTATCGAGGCATCATCAACTTATTTGTCAATCCAGGCCAACTTGAATCGAGCATACGCTCCAACTTGAAATATGCACATGTATCCAACTATGAATGGAATACAACAATAGTAACATGATCGACAACTTAATAACATAACAACTTGAACAACTCAACAACATGAATCAACATTGGTCATAGGACATACAATATATTAATCTTCCCAAAAATCGGGACAACACAGCTTATAACAACTTCAACATGAAAATGAAAAAATTACGATTAAATCGACTAAAATACTAATTTAATTATTTTAAGCTCTCATATCTACTATAAATAACTTATTTTATCTTTACTTTAAGTCTAAGATCAATCCAACTTGAAACGGATGCGAAAACAGGTCAAATCGCAAAAAACCGCATTTTCCTACACAAGTCCTGCCCATACGCGTATCGCCACCTTGATATTCATATTGGCCTTGAGTGATATGTGCATGGCCTACGTAATAGGGATTGTTACGTGTATGGCTTTGTCTATTACACGTAACACCATATCTGTTACACAAATTACCATAATGCCTCAAAATCCAACTCTGCTACGATTTCTAAGACTTTCTTCATTCTGTTCAATCTTAATTGGGTATCTACATTGATTTTACTCAAAAACTCATGTATCTATTCATATATCAAATTTTATGACCGATTTTACGAACAATAACTCCTTCTACACGAATTCTGCAACAATAGTCCAATAACAGCACAAACAACAGAACATAACAACATTCATATCAACAATACAACAAGAACGGCATGCTTCTTCATCAATTATCAACACGAAATCGACAACAACAATCATATCACAAAACACAGCAATGAAATTACACAAAAATCCCAACCTAAATACGATCATCTAGTCCCGGTTATGGAATTCGAACCCCACCCTTACCTTGGATTGAAGGCAGCTTAAATTCACCACAAACATTTCCGCGGAAATCTTCAACCTAGACTCTTCTTAATCTCCCTCTAAGACTTGTTCTTTCTTCTCTCACCAAATTTTGATTATTCTATCTAATTAGGTTTTTAACTTGTTTTTAATAAACTCCCACTAATTAACCTAATTACTAATGGGTCCAACTTAGCACCCCAAATTTACTACTCTTACACCACAAAACTAAGCCCACTTAATATTATCTCAATAACACTTATTTTATTCAGTCGAATTAATTTTATTAATTAAACCACCCAAACGCAACTCAACCAGAAACATACAAATCAACTTAACATCTTAAACGACTTAACGACACAAACGACAAAACAACACTTAACAATCTAAAATTAGGAAAATACGCATTAATATTAAATTAAATTAATTAATTAAATACGGGCGTTACACCTTGCCCCAATAATGATTAGGAAACTTAGATTTAGAGAGCATGGATCTTACTCTCTCAATTAGAGTTTGATTTATCCTCTCTGCTAAACCATTCAATTGAAGAGTTTTAGGAGGAGTCTTTTCATGTGCAGTACCATGCTGCTTGAAATAGGAATCAAATGGTCCACAATACTCTCCATCATTGTCTGAATGAATACATTTCAGCTTCTTGCATGTCTGCCTATCAACCTAAACATGAAATTCTTTGAACTTTTCCAAAACTTGGTATTTTGTATCCAAGGCATAAACCCATGGTTTCCTGGAGCAATCATCAATAAAAGTAACAAAATAAAATGCACCACTAAAGGATTTTACCTTTAATGGACCATAAACATCAGAATGTACCAATTGAAGCAACTTTGACTTCCTTGAGGAAGGACATATCTTGAAAGATACTCTATTATGTTTTCACTAATATGACTAAGTCTTCAGTTCCACAAAGATGCTTCCATGTCGATAGCATTCACATTATCCCTAGCAACTAAAGCTTTTGTCCAATATAATTTAGAAAGCTTTTACCCTCAAGCCACAACCAAGTTACCTTTGTTGAGTTTCCACTTTCTATAACCAAATTGATTATCATAACCACAATCATCTAGCATATGCAAAGAGATCAAATTAAAGCAGATATCTAGAGCATGTTTGACACCTCTAAGAAACAATTGCATTCCCATGTTGGTTTGAAAGCAAACACCACTAACACCAATTACCTTAGATACACCATCATTACCCATCTTTAACACTCCAAAATCACCAAGAGTATTAGATGTGAAGAAACCCTTCCTTGGTGTAACATGCAATGTAGCACCACTGTCAACTATCCACATGCTTTTGTCTGATACAAGATTAACAAACTCATGATCATAGAGAATAACAAGATCATCACTAATAGCAGTAGTAACACGATCATCATCATGATCTTCATGGTCTCTTTATTTAGACTTACCCTTATTGCCTTTGTTATCTCTTTTCCACTGATAACAATACTTATGTATGTGTCCTGTTTTGTGAAAATTATGACACTTCATATTCTTGTATCACGGCTTGGGCTTGCTTCTTCTATTCTCTCTACCACCCTTCGGATTCTTTTTATGACTTCTCCCCTATTTTCAGTGACAAATACCTCAGGCTGAGATGAAGAACTTTATGCCTTCCTTCTCATATCCTCATTAAGAATACCACCCTTAGTCGTATCCAAAGAAACAATACTCGAGGAGCAGAACTTATGATAGAAACCTGAAATGTCTCCCAAGACTCTGGTAAAGATAGCAATTGAAATAGTCTCAAAAGTTCTTCATCAAATTTGATACTCATTCCTAACATTTGATCAAGGAGGTCTTGAAATTCACTCAAGTGATCTGAAATAGAAGTCGCATCCTTATACTTCAAACTTATGAAGCTATTCAACAAGAACAATTTATTATTCCCTAATTTAGAGGCATAAAAGGAATCTATCTTCTCCCACAAAGTGTTTGCATATGTCTCATTAGCAATATGATTATAAACATTATACATATTGTCGAATAAAACCACATACATATTGGTGTTCAAACTCCCTTTTTTCATCAGACATAGAATTCGGCTTTGCGGAACTAAAAACCGATAAATGCAATTTTTTCATAAATAGTAAGTATTTTATCTTGCCCTTCCATAAATGATAATTAAAACCATTCAACAATACTATTTTCACCTTTGTATTTGACTCCATCATTCAAACAAGTAAAATAGCCCTTAACTAAGAGCTTTGATGTTACTCTGATAGGAAATTAAGACACAATAACAAACCAATAGGCAACGAATATAAAACTCTCAAAACTTGTAGGAACTTTGAGGATTAACAACAAATATAAGACGAAAAATCGAACAAATAACAAGGCACAAAAGAACACCGATATTTTTAATGTGGAAAGCCCCTCAATATGAGAGTAAAAACCACAAGTCATCCAGACAAAATAAATAACTCCATTATAATCAATTAAGGGTACAAAAGAGTTTTAAACTGATTCACAAACTGGTGTTAACAACCGCAAATCACAAAACAAACTAGATTACAAATAAGAATAAAAAAACTGAAATTTTTCTCTGATTATGCAGCTTCATTGTGAAGCAAATAACTTTCACCTAAGATGTTGTTTTGAAACTCTGAATAGTCAAAAGTTAGACATATGTGTTATGAACCTACCCTTAAAATTTGAGCTCGGTCCAACGGTTAACGAATCAGAGATTGTCGATTTAGTGAGATTGGTTGTAGAACAACGGGAATGAGTTTCTCTCATCTTTTCTCTCTTTTGAATCCTTATTTTTCACTATCTCTCAACTCTAAATTTATTCTCTCCACTAAAATAAGTAAGACAAATGAGCTAATCATATTTTGGTCTTTCTCCACATAGGAAGGGAGCTCAAACCCAACAAAACTAAATTGCGCAATTTTGTTTAAAAATGACTCAAACACATCTGAACCAAATACGATTTTTTGTGGCTTTGATTTAATTTGATTTGGTTTACGATTTTCTATTGAGTTGCTTTGATTTTGAACACCCCTATTTGTAAGCACACACTCACATTTATAAGGAAGAATATTTTGAACACCCCTATTTGTAAGCATCTTGTACTGTACTCAAGGAAGAATATTTTACACATAAATTTTGACAAAACATACAAAAATGCACCGCTTAGGATTATAGATTAGGAAATTTGTAAATTCGTTGTAGCATTTCCTCCAACGTTTGAAACAATTTTCTGCAATGGTTTGTAACAAAAATAAATGCAAATATTTTCTCATTTCTACTGTGTAACAATTTTGTGCACCTATTTAGAATATTCCTGGCATTTTGTAATCAGTAATTTGTACTAATATGTGTACTGATATACACTTATATAATAAAATAAAAGATTCTGTAAGACTGATATGGACCCATTTGTGTTGGTTTTTTTAAAAAATAATTTTTATAGTGTAATAAAATTTTATGAAATTTTTTTTACAAAGAAACTTTTTATAAAAGCTTCAAATGAAAATTTATTTTGAATACCTATTCTTAAAATGTTATTTTAAATATTTCACCAATTTATCGGAAAAAAATTTGGATATCAAAATAAATCACTTAATTTTGAAGCTATTTCAAATGGATTTTCATAAAAATCTTTTTGGAATACAACTTTTTTAAAATTTACAATTTTGATTATTTTTTGGTCATCAATAATGTGTGTTTATGTTGTACGATGTCAAAATTAGTCTTGCTATTTTGAAAAAATTGAATATAAAAAAACTTGTAATATTTTTAAAAATTATTTTACAAAATCTATTTTTTAAAATACAAACAAAAGAATTCATTTATTTAAAGTTAAAACAAACAGGCCCATAGGACCAGTTTGTTTTAGCTTTAAAAAAATAGATTTTTTTTCTTTGTATTTTCAAAAATAGATTATTTAAAATCGTTTTTCAAAATACTATAAGTTTTTTATTATTCATTTTTAATAAATTGTAAGACTAATTTTGACATCGTACATTACTTAGGATGCGTTTAAAAAAAGTTGTATCTCAAAAATGATTTTTATGAAAATCTATTTGAAATAGCTACAAAATTAAGTGATTTTTTGAAATTTTGATGTTCATTTTTTTCCCGATAAAATGATGAAATATCTAAAATAGAATTTTAAGAATAATTATTCAAACCAAATTTTTATTTAAAACTTTTATGAAAAGTTTCTTTATAATTTGGTTTTCGCTAATTTTTGTTACACTATAAAAATTATTTTTTAAAAACAAAAGACAAAATAAAAGGCCCCATACACTTATATAATAGAAAAATAGATTCTCTAAAAATTATAATTTATAGGACCAATATTTTGGATCATTACAATTCTTTTAAAAATACATAAATATAACTTAATGGTCTATAAACTCCAAAAATAATATATATATATATATATATATATATATATATATATATATATATATATATATATAATATATATATATATATATATATATATATATATATATATATATATATATATAAATTGTTACATAATATGATTAATATTTAAAAGATTCTTGTAAATGGGGTATATTACTTAGAATGCGTTTGATTTGTAAAATGAAAATTATTGAACAAAACAACACAATACAAATCTTTAAAGTACGGGATAATTTTTTGTCATGTACAATGTTTGATGGACAATGGACATGATAAATAAAATTATGTAACATTTACTACAATATCATTTATATATATATATATATATATATATATATATATATATATATATATATATATATATATATAGATATATATATATATATATATATATATATATATATATATATATATATATATATATATATATATATATATATATATATATATATATATATAGATAGATAGATAGATAGATAGATAGATAGATAGATAGATAGATAGATAGATAGATAGATAGATAGATAGATAGATAGATAGATAGATAGATAGATAGATAGATAGAGAGAGAGAGAGAGAGATTTTAATAGAAAATTAAAATATATTTTTGTTTTTTAATAAATTATATTAGGGACAAAATAGTATTTTCATATTGTAAATATTCATAGAGGAGAATGAGAGAAAATGTATATTTTTAGTAGAAAATAAAAGGGTATATTTGTATTTTAAATAATCTTGGTCAACAGAAAAAAATGTATTTTCGACTTTTAATAAATTGTAATAGGGACAAAAGAGCATTTTCACATCGTAAATATTAATAGAGGAGAATGAAAGAGAGAATATATTTTTAGTAGAAAATAAAAAGGTATTTATGTATTTTAAATAACTTGTGCTAATAGAAAAAATTGTGAGAGAGAATATAAATTTTTAGTGGAAAATAAAATGATGTTTCTGTATTTTAAATAATTTGTACCATTAGAAAATAAAAGAGTATTTTTGTATTTTAAAATACTTATGTTAGAGACAAAAGAGTAGTTTCATATTATAAATATTAATATAGGAGAAGAAGAGAGAATAAATATTTTTAGTAGAAAATAAAAGGGTATATCCGTATTTTTAATAACTTGTACCATGGACAAAAAGTTGTCTCATGGTTTAATGAGTGACAAAAATTTAAGTTTTTTATCCAATCCCTACTCCTGATTTTTATCATGTCCCATAAATAAATTTTAAATCAAACGCAAGACAACTAAAGTTGTGTTATCCAGTCCCCATTTTTTTTAACAAATCAAACAACCCCTTAGTGATTAATACAAAGACTATGCATTTCTATTTTGTAGTCACAGTTGGACTGATATACACAACATATAAAAACTATCAATAAAACATTTATATATATATATATATATATATATATATATATATATATATATATATATATATATATATATATATATATATATATATATATATATATATATATATATATATATATATATATAACGTAGTGATTTATTAGCTTCGATTAATGTAACCCTACAACATTAGTTTCATTAAGGGGTGTCTACATTAAATAAATTACTAATGATAAGTGTAAATTTATTTTTGAAATGATAATTATATTACCATAAAAAATGCTGTAAAACTAAATGACAAATTCTTAAGTACCATGATAAATAATTAGATACCGGTACCTCTAGTATAAATTGTGGTAAAATTTTAATTTATTTTAAAATAAAATAAAATAAAATAATAAAATGACATAGTATTGAATAATAGATTTTGATTGGTTGAATGTACTGGTAACCAACTAAATTCAAGGGTACGAGAGTGTTCACCAAATTAAATTGATCATCTTGTGTTTGTTGAGGCTCACTAAATTGTCTCTCTTATGTTTGTCGGAGCTCATAGACTTGAGGTGTCGAGCATGATACTCCATTGATCGTATAACTTGTTAGTTCTTTATCATAAAATGATTAGGTAAATTAAATATTAGTAATAGTATGTGTAAAATTAAAACAAATTATTTACACATCAAATTACATACCTTAGAGGAAACCTAAGAGGTTTGACTACTTGGTTGCCTTTTAGTTTGAGTTTTTTTTTGTTGCAATAGATTTCTTCTCAACCTAACTTTTATGTCGTTTTTGTGATTTTATTGTTAAGCGATTTCATTTCTTGAATCCCTCTAGATGTGTAACATTCAAAATTCACACTTAGATAATTTAGCAAATAATTTCTTTTCTCTCAACACTTGCAACACAACTCTCAAATGCTCGGCATGTTCCTCTTCTGATTTAGAATATACCAAGATATCATCTATGAAAACCACCACGAACTTATCCAGATGCTCATGAAAGATTCTATTCATATATTCCATAAACACACCAGGTGCATTAGAAACTCCAAACGGCATCACCGTATACTCATAATGCCCATATCTCGTCCTGAAAGCTGTCTTCGGAATATCATCAGCTTTAACTCGAATCTGATGATAACCAGACCTCAGATCAATTTTACTAAAGACACAAGCACCTACTAGCTGATCCATCAAATCATCGATCCTCGGAAGTGGGTATTTATTCTTAATAGTCACTTTATTCAACTGTCGGTAATCGACACACAATCTCATACTACCATCCTTCTTCTTAACAAGCAACACCGGAGCACCCCAAGGAGAAACACTGGGTCTAACGAACCTCTTCTCTAACAATTCTTCTAATTGTTTCTTCAACTCATTCAACTCTAAAGCCGACATTCTATAAGGAGCCATCGAGACAGGACTCGTACCCGGTACTAAGTCCACAGAAAAATCAATCTCACATTCCGGTGGTAAATCACTTATATCACCCGGAAATACATCCTGAAATTCACAAACCACAGGAAACTCTGCACTGACAGTCTTATAATCAACTTGCAATGAGGTAAACACTGCAAACATCAAAGCTTCATCTAAAACAAGTTCATCCACTTGCTTAGCAGATAAAAACATCAACTCACCATTCCCGCTCAATTCAGGGAACTGCACCATCTTACTATAACAATTAATATGAACATAATTGAATTACAACTAGTTCATACCAAGGATAACATCGATTTGGTGTAATGGTAGGCACACCAAATCCATCACAAAATTCTTCTCGAAAATTGTCAAAGGACATTTCAAACAGACAAGCATGGTAGTCACAGAACCATTAGCAGGAGTCTCTATTATCATATTATCATTCATATTAGACAACTTTAAACCCAATCTATTAGCACACTCAAGAGAAATAAATGAATGTGTAGCTCCAGTGTCAATAATAGCAATCAACTCAATATTATTAATAAAACAGGTACCTCTGATCAAGTTGTCCTTCTTTGGAGCTTCTGAACCAGCTAATGCAAAAACTCTTCCAGCATTCTGAACAGTAGCAGCATTCTTCTTTGGTTTCTGGCATTGGGCGCTAATATGCCCCTGTTCACCACAATTGTAACAGGTTGGGCCTTCATTAGGACAATCACTCATCTTATGCCCAAGCTTGCCACAACGATAACATTTCATAACTTTGGTGGTACACACATCGGCCTTATGACCTGCCTCTCCACACTTGTAACACTTAACCGGCACATTAGCAGCTCCCCTACTTTGCTTCTTCTCATCAGATGCCTTTTGCTACCCTCTATCACCAGTAGCTACATAAGGTTTTCCTCTATACTGACTCTTGCCTTTCTTCTCGCTCAGCTGTTTATAGTGAGCTGACCGAGCTCGGCTGTCCTCATCATAAATACGACTCTTATCCACCAACTCTGGATACTTGCGAATTTGTTGGCATCCAATTCCCTGCTTAATTTCAGGTCTCAGCCCATTCTCAAACTTAAGGCACTTGGAAAGTTCAGCATTTGCCCTGTTGTAGTGAGGATAAAACTTCACCAGCCTTTCAAATTTGGCAACATACTCTTCCACAGTCAAGTTTCCTTGCTTCAGCTCAAGGAATTCTATCTCCAACTTACCACGAGCATCTTCCGGAAAATACTTCTTAAGGAACTCTGCCTTAAATACAGTCCAAGGCACCACAACAGCCTCATCCTCGAGACGCTGACAAGTATTATCCCACCAGTCTTCAGCTTCCTCAGACAACATATGAGTTCTGAATTGAACCTTCTGCGTGTCAGCACACGCCATCACTCTGAAAATCTTCTCAATTTCCTTGAGCCACTTTTGTGCGCTCGTCGGGTCATGAGTTCCTTCAAACATAGGTGGATTATTCCTCTGGAATTTCTCCAATGCACGAAACTCATCATGCGCATTGTTTCGAGCAGCAGTCTGAGCAAGAGCTGTAATAGCATCAGCGAGAGCATGCGAGTTGTTTCCAGCCATTATGCACAACACTTACCACATCAGAAGAGAATAATCGTTAAATAAATAACGACTTGACAATTGACTGACAACAACAAGACTTGGCCGGACAGACCGACCTGCTCTGATACCACTAATGTAACACCCTTCTACCCAAAACATAATATTTAAATAATATCAGAGTAATCATCTAAAAGGGTATCACATTTTCATCATAAATAAACACAAACTGTGTCCTGTCCCGTAACACGGGTTAATCAACATCAAAATACCATAAATCATTTCACAGCGGAATTTAACTTCATAATTCAAAACTTCATAAAAATCATTTTTCACCATCCTAAATTTGACATCATAAAATGGAAAACATTATCCAGATAACAACATACTGAAAACAGTTTAACAAAAGAAACTCATCCCAGTGTTACATGACACAGAGCAGGACACATAAACCAGAACCACTCCTAAGGAACACTAAAGCATGCTCCGAGACTCATGAATTACTCCTATTGCACTGCAAGACTATTCTTCGACATCTGCAAGTTACACACGAAAGAGGCAACATTTCCAAGCAGTCAGGGTGAGTAATCATAATATATCATAAACTTACAAGAATATAGAATCATAAATAAATTAGTACACATATCATGACATCGTCAACTACAAAATTCAGCATCAACCACAACATTATCATGAAATCAATCAACACCAACACAGTCATGAAATTCATCCAGAATATGCAATTCTAACATCCTGATATGCAATATGCATGTGGTACCATTTTCATCGTGAGATGGATACATGACCATCAACCATCCACAAAGGAGCACATCGTAATTCATCGAGACACTTCAATCCACACAATGGGATTGAAGCAAATAAATAGGCCGAAGCCCCATCGTGAATGTTATGAAATGCAATGATGCGCTACATCGAAAAATTCATCAAAACAATTCGCATCATTCATTTCAATCAGCAAAACAACCATCAAATATTCATATATATCATCATGACATTACACCCTGATCACTGGTTTTCTAACCACTCTGACACATCAAGAATTAACCCGTATCCGATAATTTATAAGGTAATTATAAGGTTATTTCACAAATTCATTTATCAAAACTATTGCATTTCTCTCGTTTCTATTCATCAAAATAAAGTTCAGTTTGTGCTCTTTCTGACGCTTCAAACGGAATGCGAATCGGACTTACGGTTTAAAAGATATGAATTTTCAAAGAATTAAAATTTGTCATTCCAACAGTGTTAACCGGTTAACCAAAGCGTTAACCGGTTAACGCCTGCGTAATTTCAGAAAAATATTCAAAGTTTTCAATGGTTAACCGGTTAACCAAAGCGTTAACCGGTTAACGCTTGTTTGCCAGCAGTCCTCTGCTACACAATTGCAGATTGTTCCAATTCCAAAAATCCCCAAACCTCATTACGGGTCTCACATCATAACACTCAAAAACCATTCAAAAACATCAATTAAACCTCAACAACATCAAGACAACAATTATACAAACAAATATACGATTACAACTCATTCCAATCACTCTAATTCATCAAGATTTCTCATAAAACTCAACCTAACTCAAAACCCCAAAAACCCCTAAAACTCATACCATCCTAATCCATTCATATTCCAATTCCTATACATTTATCATAGATTATGAAAACTCCCCATACCTTAGAGAATTTCGCCGCTTTACACTCTTCTCTGGGGTTCTCCACAGCCTCCTGACTCTGAGCTTCTCCTTTCTTCAGAGCACTTCTCCAAACACGATAGAAAACAAAAAAAGTGAGAAAACTGATCGTATTCTCTCTTTGGATATATTATCCCAGTTTATCCTTTTCCCATATTACCCTCATAATTTCACAAAAGGACCATCTTACCCTTATTATATAAAAATACTCATTTCCTCCAAAATTCTCAAAATAATCCAAACTCTCCAATTTTTCTAAATTAATTAAATAAATGATTAAATAATTAAATTTAGATTTTCGGGGCGTTACACTTAGCACATGAAGATACATCAATCTTTATTAGGTGTTTTTGAATTGTTTTGAGATAATAAGAGAAGACTCAAGGAATAAAAGGTAAAACTAAAAGAGAAACTAAGACTCACCCTATGTTATCAGGCTTTGAGATCCTAAGGGTTAAGTGTGGTATTCTAATCTTAAAAGAAGAGAGAAAAAGAAAGTTCTAACTCACTTCAAGGATTGAAGATGAGATAAGAACTCAAAGGGGATGGAGAGAAATGAAATATCAAAGAAGCATAAAATGCTTGTCGCAATCACACAAATTTAAAGCTTGAAAGAGGAAGGAAGAAGGTAGAATGTGGATGCACACCCACACTCTTCATACTTACCATTAGCCCCTAAAAAAGGTTAGCAAAATCAATGATATATGAAAGAAAAAATGAGGAAAAAGAAGACAATTATGCATCAAACATCTCCTAAAATGATTAGGGTTCAAACTAGACTCAAACCTAAAGCTAAAGGTACCTAATGGTTAGATAAACTCCAAAGTTAGTAGCTACAATAGCACTTCAGCACACAATCAAGTATCACATGCAAATGGCATACAAACAACTTTTTGCAGTTACCCAACAACATGACAGCAGGTGTTAAAAGTACAAAAACAAGGCATGGCAGCATACATTTAACAACTATTGTTCAGAAATGCAGTAGTGAAATGCATGGAAAAATTAAGTCTTTTAACATGTAAATGCATGTGTAACAACGCATGTGTAATACCTCAAAATTTGCCCTCGTATTTATTCCCTCTATTGGCTAATCGTTTCGCATTCATCTGCATTTCTCATTATCCATCATCATGCATTTGCATTGTATTCCTCGGGAATGAGATCGGTGTCCTACGAAGAGCCACGTTATTCCATTGTTTTGTGGTTTCTATTTCGCTGGAGAATGTGTCATGGATTATGGAATTAGGGCTTCGCACCTTATGTACGGTTGACCGATGAATTCAAAGTTTTGGTTATCTGGTTGTTAATAACACCAGCTTCTTACTCACTTGCTACTCGATTAGGGTTTATTTCCCTAATTAACTGATCTCTGGGAAGTTCATTCGTAAAGACTGTTCATGGGTGTATCAGGCTCATTATCATGGTGGATTATGGTTCTATTTATGATTGAGTTTGAGGGCATTCCGCCAACTGAGGTCTTAAATTTTAAAGTCTGGGATTATTTGATGGGGATATCCATTAAAGTTTGGGATTTCCAAGTGATTTTAAGAGGGGGATGATTCATGGATTATTGATATTTGGATTCATCATGACATCAAAGTTTGGTCCAAGAGTAAGGTTCGAAGTGAGGTTGAAAAAAGTGAGCAATTATGATCTATTTGGAGGGTATCATTCGAATTCAAATATAATTTGTTTCTAACAATTTTTCAAACCCATTTATACAAAGTCATCCTTGATCCACTTAATATCCATGTTCAAATTTTACTTGAATCAATTATTTGATTTTTTTTTTAAGTTCCATTCTCTTGTCCATATCCTCATTCTTAAAGCATTTCATAAGTTAATCTCAATCATTTTCGTTTCTTCCTTTTTACTACAACCATTAAAATCATTCTTAAGAGAGTAAGTGTGTTACATATGTGTCTTGTTTGATTTATGAGTTTTGAGACAAAATTAGAGTGGATTGGATTACCTTTTTGTAACCTTTGGTTATTGGGCCCATTTACCTTTTGATCCTGTTGACTTTCATATATTCTTTTGTTTTCCAAAAAAAAGAGAGAAAAGATTTAAAATGTTTTAAGCATTTTATGGTGTATAGCATTTAACGGAAAGGCAAGGATCCCATCCAGCTTCCGGATGATGCCGTATGCTGCTAGAATTCTTTGAAGCTTAAGGTCTCAACGACATGGCTTAAAGAATACCAAGCCATCTATGTTACTAATTATTGCTTATATGTCATTAAGTGTGGCGAATGAAATTCACTTAGCATCTGCCAAGAAACAAACATGTAAGGACAACACATTGCATTTTAAGTAAGGAATAGAATTTGACAAAACTGACTGTATTTTATATGGAAGTTAGATTGAATTACTCTTTTCCGTAAACTAAACAAAGAGTAGAAAGATAGCAGGAAATTATCATTTTACACGGTTACAAAAAATTCCTATAAGCTATTCACAGAAAAGGAATCTGCATCAACATTAATTTCTGAGATTCTCTTCACTCTCCTTCCATCGTTGCTTCCCTCCATCACGATCTTCAATCACTCTTCTTCAGCATGAGCAACTCTTCGAGATCTTTCAATCTCCAAAGAACTTCATCAAATCTCCATCAAGTTAAAACCTGCAAGCATCAAGAAATCATGATTGACAATTCGATTCACACCATATCAGAAGAAGAAGCTGGAACATGAACTCAGTAACAATGAGCAATTCAATGGTAATCTGAATTTCTCAAGAGATTCATACAGAAGATTAAAAAGAATAACAATTTCGATGATAGTTTCGGGGTGAAATCGAATTCAATAAAAAAGAGAACTGGAGTGTTATACCTTGTTGTGCTCATGCTTCGAATTTGGCCGTACGACATCAGTAATGGGACAATAGTGAGTAGGTGGTATGTTTTGTGAAAATATATCCTATCATCAATGCTGCGTCATCAATCTTTCGGGTCCGTGGTTGGCTTCAATCATTGTCGTCGGCATCGTTGTGCCGTTTGTATCTTCAGCAGCCACATACTCTCCTCACAGCATTAAGCAGAATTCCTCGATTTCACTTCAATCTTTAGTTCAAAAAAGGTCCTGCAAGTGCAAAAAAAGAAGCTATCAGAAGTCTCAGCAACCTAACTGAATCCACAAAGAAAAAGAAGAAAGCTCCTAACATGAAGGTTATCAACTTATAATCAAATAACAGAACAACAGAGATCTAATCCTAATAGAATTCACCAACCTGCATAATCCATAAACGCAACTCAGAATCAACCAGTCAATATCATTTTGGTAAGTGTGTGGATATTCAATTCGATCGGAAGGGAAGAATTTCTAGTTGTCGGATCCAAAGAGGAATTGCCATCGCTTATATATGCTTTGTGCGGTACAGGCTAAAATGTTGCATCATGAGAACATTGAATTTGTGAGAGGGGAGGGGATGGATTCAGTTATGCTCAAGGATGGTAAACTTTGGTTTCACCTGCACATCACATAAAATCAGTTCCAATAAGGTTCATGACCTGTTAGCAAAAAAACATCCAACAAACTCATAATTAATCATAAATGAATTTCACAACTGAATCCTAACAGAAAGTTTCCAGAACTCACCTGAAAATCTTCCAGAAGGATCCAGAAGATCAACTTCTATAAGATCAGAGGCATCACTCCTCATCAATTTCTTCCCACTCTTCACCATTTTTTCCAAATCCTTCATCCATTTTCCCTCCTTCACCTTCAATCAATTCCGCAGCCTCAAATCTTCTTCTTCAACCTCTCTCCACCCCTTCTTCTCACCATTCTGCTTCACAATTCTTTCATTATAGCTTCAATCCTCTTCCACTTTTCAATCAGCTTCTTCCTCTTCACTATATTTTCTCGAATCCTCCTGCAATTCCTTCACCTTCATTCTGAACCGCATTCCTCTTCATCTTCTTTCTTCACCATTTCTCTGAATTTGAATCATTCCCCACTCTTCGTTTTCGCTCTCTCCATTCTTTTTTCTTTGGATTTGCATCAAACCGCCACCAATTTCAGTAAGCAAGTATCAACTCTCAATTCCTCATCATCAACGCTTGCATCAATTTGCGGATCTGCAGGTCATCAACAACAGTGATAGTGAGATTCGCAGAAGGTGAAAAGAGACCAAACGGAAGCGTACACAAAGAGAGCCATTGAATTGGAACTTACCAAGAGTATCGCGACTTCATCAATAATTTGTAAGATTCATCGTCTCCGCGTTATCCTCAATCATCCTCGCAAGACCTTCGAAGAAGCTGGTTGGATCACCTCTTTCTCCGCCGTCGTGGACCGATTGGCTAGCATCTCCGTTGCGACTTCATTGCCTCATTGATTAAAAGGTGCAAATTCGTTTTCGTTTCAAGCTTGATTATTTCTTTATGCTTCGTGTCGTTCGATTTAGAGTTGAGAAAGATGAGCTTAGGTCAGATTTCATTTCAAGATTGAAGATTAGGGTTAGGTTTTCGCTTTCGGAGATGTTTGGGCCGGATGGAAGATAGGTAGACGATGATGGTGTCATGACGGAGGGTTGAGGTGAGAGGGTGCGGCGGCGAAGGTGCAAGAAGAAGGGTTGAAGGGTTGAAGAGAAGAAGGTGAGTTAGCAGCGGGTTTAGGAAGAGGAAAATAGGTTTAGGTTTTAGGGTTTGTGTTTATGTGAATTGTGCTTTTTTGATTATATTATGATAATCTGAAGAATAAAAGAAACAATTAACATTCATCAATATCATTTAATTTAATTAATGTCCATTAAATCAATTAATTTCAACATAATCCCCATCAACACCCCTGTAATCCGTCACAAATCCACCATTAAGGTAGGATTAGATACTTTTTTGCTATTCAAACCTCACTTCTAAGCCCAGTACGAAATAAACAACTAAAAAATTGCATATTGCACCTCCCCCAGGCTTCCTGCATTTTGGGCCTCACTCATATTGCTACCAGCACCCCGTTTCAAAGCCCATGTACGAAATCAGCATAAAAATATCACTCTCCTCACCCCCTGGTTTCTAGCGCAATTGGGCTTAACCCTTTTGCTATCCGCACACCTGTTTTTAGGCCCAGTTAAGAAAAACACTAAAAAATATACTGAATCCACCCCCATATTATCTGTTTATAATTTAAATTTTAGTTTTACTTAGTTAGAAAATAATTCATTAAAAATAGGAAAATACCTAGAAAAATTCCCCAAAAAAATTAAGTAGATTCTTAATTCATTTTAGAAATATTTGGCATTTTATTTTTCTGAATTTGCTTTATTTTTTATTTTATTTCGAATTTTTCATGTAAGTGGTTTTTAATGAATTTCCTTTAACTGTACATAAATTTGTAGATTTTATTTTTTAGTCTTCCAGTAACTTTTTTGGCCCATTCTTTTTACCATAGTTAGAGGACTCATAATAGTACTTAGTACTCCCTTTGTCCCATATTATTTGTCACAATTGAACTTTTCACACAGATTAAGAAAAAATGATAAAGAGAAGAAATAGAGTATTGTTTTTACTATATTATCCTTATTCTACTTATTTTTCTTTTAATTTTTATTATTTATTTTAAATAGTCACTCATTAATATTAACTTCTCAATTCCATATCATTAAATATTGTCATAATTCCTAGTAGGCCAAAAGACACATTGAAATTCTTATGTTTCACATGAAAAAAGTAGAGGGAAATCATTAATAATATTCTCCCTCCAAATAATTAAACTTTCCCACCAAATTTTGTTCTATAAAACTACAATTGGTAAGCATGACTTTTTATTAATAGACATTCCTTTTATTAATAGCTATGGATGGAAATATTATACTGGATGAAAACCTTGGTAAGCATGATTTTTTATTATTCCTAATGTATTCACTATTTTGATACGTTATGTTTTCTCATAATTTGTTCTCTATTTACATCAATCATTTATTTTAGTCCAATTTATAAATAGAAGAATTTGTTGTCATATTTTCAATTTGGTATGTTATGCTTTTGTCCTCTATTCATTGCTACTTATTCAATTAAATGAAAAAATAATTATGTAAGTTTATTTTGTTATTGTATATTCCATTAATTAATTATGGCATAATATCTTTTTATTTCAATCTTCATAATTGACACAGGTAATAAAATTTAAACATTCTAATAATGTACTTTTTCATAATTTAATTATTTTGTCATTAAATATTTGACTATATGCAGAAGAAGATATTGTCGATGATGCAGAAAATTTGGAGATTTCGATATCACAGATTAAAAGATATAATTTGAGTAATGAAGATAGAAGGGCTATATATAATGTTCTTTTAGATAGTAAGAGTGTTAAAGGAAGATTGATACCAGGGGTTCTTAAAATGGTGGCATCACAATTTTTAGTTTAGACACGTACTATTCAACGTATTTGGAAACAAGGAAGAAATAGCAGTGTGCATGCTGACGTATCTCATAAAAGAACAAAGAATTATGGTCGTAAAAGAATTCAAATTGAATATGATCAAATCCGTAAGATTCCTTTGCGTCAAAGAATGACAGTTAGATATCTTTCATATGCAGCTAAAGTTAGTAATAGCACATTGCATAGATATTTAAAGTCTGGAATTTTACGGAGACATTCAAATGCTATTAAGCCTTTTTTAAAGGAAGAAAACAAAAAAGAGAGATTGCGTTTTTGTTTATCAATGCTAGATAGTTCAAGCTTTCCACATGATCCCATGTTTTCAGGTATGTATAACACTATTCATATCGATGAAAAGTGGTTCTATATGACAAAAAAATGTGAGAATTATTATTTACTTCAAGATGAAGAAGTTCCGTTGCGCACATGTAAAAGCAAGAACTTCATCGAAAAAGTTATGTTTTTAGCTGCTATAGCTCGTCCAAGGTTTGATGTACAAGGAAATGAAACTTTTTCTGGAAAAATTGGAATATTTCCCTTCGTCACACAAGAGCCAGCTAAAAGGAATAGTATTAATAGAGTTGCGGGAACACTAGTAACCAAACCAATTACGTCAGTTAACAAAGATGTGATAAGGACGTACTTGATCGATAAAATTTTACCCGCCATCAAGGAAAAATGGCCTAGCAACGAAAAAGGATCACCAATATTTATCCAGCAAGACAATGCTAGAACACACATTGATTCTCACGATGAAGAATTTTGTCGAGTAGCTTCACAAGATGGATTTGACATTCGAATAGTGTGTCAACCGGAAAATTCACCCGATTTAAATGTTTTAGATCTTGGATATTTCAATGCTATTCAATCCTTACAACATAAGGAGTCACCAAATTCTATTGATGATCTAGTGAAAGCCGTTGAAAAATCTTTTGAAACATTTTCAGTTGTGAGGTCAAATCATATTTTTTTAACTTTGCAGTCGTGTATGATCGAAATCTTGAAGACTAGAGGTTCCCAAAAATACAAATTTCCACATTTAAAAAAAGAAATGTTGGAGCATCAAGGACAACTACCTACACAATTGAAGTGTGATCCTACATTAGTACAAGATGTTCTTGAATATTTAAATTAATTTTGGGTTATTTTTAGTTTTATTTGTAATTTCTTGAACATTTGTTAGATGATTTTATATGACATTAACTCTTTTTTTCCTTTGGTCTATAATACTAATGTGCATGCCAATTTGTTTTCAATGTCTGATACACGAATATAATTTAGTCATTTTTTAGTGATCTCTAATATTCATGACAAACTAATGTACATGACAAAAATCATACATTTAAAATGACAAAATTAGGAAATGAAGATCATATTTTAACTTGACAAAAATAGAAAATATTTTAACTTGACAAAAATAGAAAATTAAAATCATACTTATAACTTGACAAAAATAAAAATTTAAAATCATACAGTAGTTGGCAAAAATATAAAATTGAAACCATACTTATAACTTATCAAAAATAGAAAATAAAAATTATAACTTGACAAAAATAGAAAATCAAAACAAATTTACACGATTTATTGAGAGTTTAAAATCTTGGAACCCATATTTTCCGAAGGGTATTCACCTCTTCTTTGATTTCTGCTTCTGGATCAAATACTGCTCTTGCTTGAAAAACTTCATCTTCTTCCTCAGGCAACTCGTTCAAATTAAAATCATGATGTGCCGGCATGTTTAAATCAATATCCAAGAGTGCTATGTTATTATCTTCCACTATTTCAATTTCAATATCTTCATTAATTTCTTCTCATCTCTCTCAAAATTGTCTTCTTCTCTAGCAACTTCATAACCTTCATTATCTTTATCTAAGTCTCTTTCAAAATCTAAAGAGTCTTCCACTCTTTCAACTTCTTCAAAATTTTCTTCATCTTCAACTGTATCTCTTTCAAAATCTAGAGAATCCTCTACTATTTCAACATCTTCAAAATTTTGATGGTTTTCATTTGAAACTTTTTCCATATTCAGTTTAATTCAAGGAATTATGTTTAAGAATAATTGTATACTATTCATAAAATTTTCTAGTTATATACAAATAAAAAGAAGTACGTTAATCCATAATCCATATGAATAGACAGAGTTATTAATGTAGACATGAAAACTGAAAAGATATAATGAGGTGCATTGCTCAAGATTTTTTTGAGTGGTTCTATTCCATTTTTATTAATTAAGCGTGAAAAATTATTAGGGATAAAATGGGAATTATTTCACTGAAAACTTGAATGTGACAATTAATTTGGGACAATTTTTTTTGTCAAATGCGACAAATAATATGGGACGGAGGGAGTATAATTTTAGTGGATTTTTTAAGGCATTTTATCTCAGGTTTAGTGGCTTAATACTTAGAAAATAATGACTAATTCTTAGGTAGAAATAAATAATTTTTAGGCATAGCAAAATTCTGATTTTTTAGGATTCCTTTTAACACAATGTTATAGATAGTTTTAGGATCCCATAGAATAAATCTCATAATTTTTCCAGAGTTTTTACTATTTTTTAGGATATTAATTCTTAGGCTTTGTTGCATGTAAATTCCATTAGCTTAGGCTAGGATATTAAGCTTTCATAAAAAAAATAGTTCTAATTAGATTTAATCCTAGGATTTAATATGGATTTAGACTAGTTTAGATTCTGATTTTTTTTTTAATGAAAACATTAGGTAATGCCCTTAGTTTAGAACTTAGGCTTAGGATTCATGTTAATTAGACTTAGAATAAAATTAGGACTATTTTAGGTTTATGCCTTTAATTGTATTGTTTTGAATTTTATTCTTACCTTCAAATTTTTAATGCTTTTTATATTGATTAATATTTCACTTGATTAGGTTCCCCCTTGGCTTTAGAATCAACTTATCTTCCTTAGGAAGTAAGTTGCATTCTATTAGTTCTAAATGCCTGTTTCCATTAGGTTTAGAAACTTCATTAACCATAGGATCTCCCTTGTAAATAAATTAACAAAATTAGGGTTGTGTCTTAGTCCCCATTATATTTTCCCTTTTGCAATTTGAGTCATTCTTTCTCATCTCATAAAGAAAAGCAATAAAACATTTAATGAGAAACCGAACATTCTTGTACGACACGAGACTTTGTTGCGGAGTGTTTATACGCGTCCTTTTTCGGGGCGAGGTGTAAATACTTCCCGCGATGGATAGGTCTTAGTATGAGAATATTCACAAACAAATTCAAAACACTTCTCTTAAAAGACAAATAATAAGCGACTATCCTGCGGGAGCTTCTCTTTCTCATCTCATTCACTCTGAACGCGAACTCGCGACGACTTGTCTCGCATGCAAGACGGTAAACGCACTCGTACCATACGAGCCTGCAACACCTGAGCATAGACATACGCAGTTCCAGCATAAAAAACACAAACAAATAGTTCCCGCCTTAGTTAGGCAAACTACGTCGACTCTGATCCTCATTTTCCCGATGTGGTACGTAGGCAGCGGGATAGGGCCCGTTCGAGCACATTCTTTATTTTTCCTACATTTTCCCCATTCTTTCTTTTTGTTCTCTTTTAATTCCTTTTCTCACTTCAGTTCCAGTTCCAGTTAGCAGTTTTATTCAACAGCATCTTTATTTCTCACCCTTTGAAACAAACAAGCAAGCGTGGATCCCGTCAGGTACGACGGACGATCTGGGGTGCTAATACCTTCCCAGGTCGTAACTGACTCCCGAACCCAGATCTTTGGTTCGTAGGACCTTGTACTTTCCTTCTTCCTTAGGTTTGTGCAACATTACCTTTCCCATTTTTTCGGGATAAAAATGTCTGGCTAGCGACTCTACCTTTTCCGCGCCACTTTCGCGTTTGTATTAGGATGAAAATCCCGGGAGCGACAACATGGATATGCACAAAATAGCAACATCAAAGAATGTATCATATTAATATGAACATAGACATGTGTAAATTCAAACATTTCAACCACTTTGCATTAATGGATTTTCACAAAAAAAGGTAATGTGCATTTTCAAGAGGTGAACACTTAATGCAAACAAGAAACCACAAGGTGTGAACATGCATCACAACACATTCTAAATAATGTAAACATTAACAACAAAATGAAAACATGGAGCAATCATGCATCAAGAAGGTGTGCATGCATACATGGATTATGCACATTTATCAAGCAATATGCACATACTCAATTATGCACATGAGTGTCAAAAACATGCATCGAACATGAAAGCAACACAAAACAGTAATTCAATCAATTATTATCATGCCAATAATGAGATTCAAACATAGGAACAACATTAACAACACACCATGAACACTAATATACAATTATGCCAAAAATCATAAACGAGCAACATGCGTGTCGAAAGATGTCAAAGATACATGAACCTGCACCAAAACAGCTCCTAAAAATTCCCTAAAATGACATCCTAATGGTCCATGATGATTAAGTATGGAATGACATGCAAATACACAAGAAAATGCATAAAAAAACTCTATCTAACTAAGTGTTAACCGGTTAACGGACCCAAAATCTGTAGAATTACACCAAAATACAATGTATTAACCAGTTAACCAATGTGTTAACCGGTAACACTGAACCAGTAGGAAAAAACATGCATAAAAAAGCACTTCCAGCAACAGCTTATTCCCAAAATCCTACTATCATTCCTATCAAATGAGCACGAAATTTACACCTAAATATACCAATACATCATCAATTGGAACCACAAACACATCAAGATCCTAAAACCTAATGATCCAATTAATTAACGCATCAACAATCAACAAAACGCGATGAACATACATGTCAAGAAAATGTGAAATAACTTAAAACATAAGTGATTATGAGTTTCACCAACCTACAAAGCCGAGATTTGCTTTGGTGATTGTTGCAAAGAGAAATCAACACGCTATTGACGAGAAATTCGTAGATCTGAAGCTCTTCCTCAAGAATACGCAAAATAAATGCAATTTGATGAAAACCTTGATGAACTCTTCTAAGAATCTCTTCTAAGATGTGAATTCAACACCAAAATAGTAGCAAATCCTTAAATACTCCATGAAATCAATGCAATGATGGAGATTTGGCTTCAAATTCTTCAAGTTTCAATGCAAAACTTGAAGAATTTTTGAAGATGAAGCTTTGTGTAAGGTTTTGGAAAATGAGAGAAAAGTGAGAGAAAAATGAGAGTGATGAGAGAAAATGGTGAAAAACAGAGTGTGTTCCTGAGGTTTGGAGCAAAAAGTGCTCATATAACTCTTAGGCTTGGAATGTGCTTTGGGTTAGGAGTGAGGTTAGGATATTAACTTAGGAGTGAGGTTTGGAAATATGGTTAGGAGTTGGTTAAGAAAACTTCTAGAACATTCCCTTGGAAAGTGGTGGATTGTTCTAGAACATTCCCTTGGGAAAGTTAGAATGAAGTGCAAAATTGAAGTGAAAAAGTGAGAAAAATCCCTCCATGTTGAAAATTGAAATTTTTGGCCAAAAACACACGTATTAACCGGTTAACAAATGTGTTAAATGGTTAACACAAGCAAAATTTGAATTTTCCTTCCTTTTGGTGGGAAACCTTGGAAATACAGTTGTGACATCTGTTCTGACTCTGTCGTTACCTTGAGACCTGATAATTGACATTGCCACTGGAAAAACACCTGATCACATGTCCTAAACCTCAACCGATGATGTATGCTTTATTTTTATTATTTTTATTATGATTTATGATTTTAAGACAATGAAATGTATGAAAAGATATGCTAAATGATATGGAAATAAGCATAAGCTACTTGAAACTGGAAATAAATAAGAGGGCAAATTTTAGGGGATTACAACTATGAAATAAATAATAATATAATAAGGCGGTAAAATAATAAAATAAGCTTAAGCATTAGATATTGGAAGTTGGAAGGATGAGTAAAGGTTAAGTTAGTAATTATTGAAAGGAGAGTGGGGTAAAAGAGGAATAACATAAGGAGGGACTTTTATATAGAAAATTAGATAGAAAAGTGATCATTTGGACCAATCATGAAAAAGAAAAGAAAGGAGCAGAAGATAAAGAGGTTAGGGCAAGAAGAAGGAGATTGCATTGGAGAAGAAGATAATTCATCACTTTACGGTAAAGGTGGGATTTATTTCATCTCTTAAGGGTTAGATGATGTATGTGTTGGATAGAAATCATTAGGTTGATGTTGTTAGTAGTAATTTGAGGTTTTGGATGAAATTGATGAGAAAAGGATAGACCCTATTGAGTTAAAATGAGTAAGTTGATTCATGATATTGACTATAAAATATTGTATGTTATTGCTACTAAATGTTGCTGAGTTTAATTGTGAATTGTGTACACTATGGGGACTAAATTGGGGTTGAAATTAGGTTTGAGGAAGCAGAAAAACACAGACAGCAGAATTGTTGTTGCACGCATATTGTTGGGCGATATAGTGAATTGTCGGGCAAAGGCTTGAAGGTCGGGCAATGATTAGGAGGCGTATCATAGAACACTAGTGCTTTTGGGAATTTGGTGAGAGGGCACGCCACCTATGCAGCGCCGAGCGAAGCCCTGGACGTCGTTGGTGCAACGTCGGGTAACGGAAGAGGCACTAGACTTCGTTGCTTATTTTTGTGTTGTTTTCTTGTTGGTTCACATGGATTTTTTGTGGTTCTGTTGATGATTTCTTTCAATGATATTGTAAAAACCCCAAATTTTCCCACACTAATTTCACACCATGGCTTGTGATCTTCAATATTTGCATTAGTTTAAGCATACCATCTCATATTGCATATTTGTTTCATCTGCATGGTTCAAGTTCATCTGCATCTAGGGTTTGTGATTTGAGCAATCCAAGGATCCATCTGAGCCACTCCAAAGGTCTCCAATCATTCCAAGAGGGTCCATGTGTGTTCTATAATCATATTATATCCCTCAAAGATCATGTAAGTCAAAAAATCACAAGAACTGGCAAAGCATGGAAGCAGAGTTAGGGTTTCACTGCACAGATGACCTGAAATTAGGGTTTTGAATTCAGAGGCCATAACTCCAAAAATTTTGGTCATTCTTGTTTCTAATGTTCTTAAGATGTTATAAGGATCATGTGTACCAAGTTTGATGAAGAAATTCATTGTGGAAGCCATATGTTCATTGGGTAACTTCTTGAGCAAGTTAGAGCAAAATCAGGGCATTTGAGGCCCCCAACAATGGAACCAAAGTGATATTTTCATCAAATTGAAGTTATATGATCTTTATTTGATCATTTAAGTGCTTATAAGTTCACAAAATTGAAGAAATTTGAGCTAAACCAAAAGTTGCAAAAAATGGAAATGACTTGTAATGGAAACTTTCCATTTTGGGAAAGTTTTTCAACCTCCTCTTTCTCAACCAAAAAAGCTTCAAATGAAAAATTGTTGGTCATGAAAGTTGTAGATTGGATCATTCCCTTTTCAAAAAGTACAAGAAAAAGTTCTAATTCATTATAGAACTCAAGTTATGGCCTTGCAAAGTTGGCAAAAATCCTATAATTTTCACTTTCACACCAAAGAGGATTTTTTGCAATTTCACATACCAAGTCATTTTATGACCTATAACCACACTCTAAGAATCATACAAACATAATACATTGCATTGTGACCAGAATTGCCCAAGGAATCACAAGTTTCTATGGCTTGCATCACAAGATTTCTCAAAAGGGGAAAATCACATAACACTTGCAAAACCTATGAGATCTTTCCCTCCAAGCCATCCAGCTGCATAATCTCAATCCCATGGCTCTCCTTGATCAATGCTGAACCAGGACATGCCATAGAACAGCTGCTACATGAGCCCATACCTCAAGTACACAATTTTTTGACATTTTGCAAATGGACCCATACCAATCAGCTGCAGCCACAACCACTCTCTGGCCAATAGGGTTATGTTATGTGGACCAAAAGCAAGCCATAACACAACACACACAAGCTTGAATCATCATATACACCAAGTTTCACAAAAATCACCTTCAACCTTCAAGCTTTCGATTCTCTCTGTCCAACCACTCAAACCTCAAACAAACTTCACCATTCAATTCACCATCATCAATAGAACCATTCCCAACCATCAAACATGCCTGAAACCCCACAAACGCAAAACACGATTTTAGGCCAGTTGAGTTGCAACCTTTCAATCCAGCCATTCTAAACTTTTCCAAAGCATTGTAACATCATCAGGGGGTCAAGTGAAGTGGATTTGCATAGGAGAAGAGGTCCAAAAGCTCCAGAAGTGAAAGCTTTAGCTCAGGTAGCCACCTTCAATTTTTTTCTCCAGAACTTCTCTTTTATGTTATAGAATGATTCTATGTGTTCCCCTGATTGCCATGATATGATTTGTTTCGAAAATGGTTGAGTTTTAAGCATTTCACGAGCTTCTGAAATTTTTGATTGATTTTTCGTTTTGCTTTGATTCATGTTGTTCATGTGAAATAAATGGATTTTGTTGGTTGATTCTTGTTTAGAGTGATGTGAGGATCATTTCTGGAGAGTTTGATGCATTTACATGGCGTATTGAGAGAGATAGCATGTGAGGTTGGCCGGAGAAGATGACCGGAGCTTGCTCCGGTCACCTGAGATTAATTAGGGTTTCATTTCCCAGTTTTATTGTGAGCCCTTGGATTAGGATTAGATTAGGCAGCGTACGGTCCAGATGAGTTCATTAACCCTAAACATTAATTAATTAGATTAATTAGGTTTAATTGAATTAATTTAATCAGATTGAATCATGGCCTTTAAAACGCGCGCGCAGTCAATCCCTCCCCTCCAGGTTTGAATCTCAGTCTTAGGATCAGTTGACTTTCCCTTTTAATTCATTTATATTCATTTTTATTCTATTTCTTTTGCATATTTATTTTAAAATACCTAGAAAAATCACAAAAATATTTTCTTCTGCATTTTAATTCCAAATATTTTTCTTCACCCAAAAACATTTTTATTTTTATTTTTTGCATTTAAAAATCATTTCAAAAATATTTAAATGTTTATTTTAATTAATTAATGGAAATTAATTAACTAAAATACCATTTTAGTTTCTAAAAATTCCAAAAAAAATCACATTGCATCTTAAGACATTTAGAAACATTGTCAAACCGTTCATACAAATTTCTTTTTGGTTTTGATTCTACTTTGACATTTTCTTTGAATTTAGGGTTCATAAAACCCCCTTTTTTGGAACCCTAACTTTGAAAATTCTTTTTTGCCTAACCAAGAAAGGTTTGATAATGATTCTTTTTGCATTGTTTTCCATATATCATGTAGTTTCTAGGATATTTTTGTCATGAGTTTATCTTTCATTTTCAATTTAATTTGCATTTTTTCTCTTAAGGTACCCAAAAACCCTAGTTAACTTAGAAAAATCATAACTTATTTTAGGTTAAGAGTTGGACCTTCTCCTTTGGGGTGTGATATCATATGGGGTTAGGGTTTGTTTGAGCTTATTTGCAAATTTTTATTATGAGAATTTCTTTTGTTTTGATCATTTGCATCTCATCCTTTCATGTAACCCTAATTTTGCATCTTTACTTGCATCTTACCTTGCATTGCATGAACATGTGAACTTGCCATGACATTCTAAGAATTTGTATGCCATCTTAGACATCTTAAGACATTACTTGATCATTGCTTGAACATTGCTTGGTCATTTATTCATACATTTTCTATGCTTTGCTTCCATTTCATTTCATAAACATACATGTGTTTTCATGTTTCCCATTTGCTTCATTTGCATTCATTCTCTTTGTATGACCATTCATTGCACTTGGTATGCCTTTGCATCATCTCATAGCATCATTTGAATCATGTTATTTCTTCTGGTTTTGGCATTTGCCCATTCATGTGCATCATTTCATATCATTTCTTTCCTTATGCATATTGTGCTAACATTTTCAGGTGGTAAGTAACTTGAGAAGTGAATTTGCCTTCACTTCTCATTTATCTTCATCTTCTTCATATGCATCCTTGCTTCATTTTCTTTATCTTAGAGTGAGCTTGCTCATTCATGTTCATCTCTCACTTTCTTTCTCTAAGTTACTTATCTTCTTTAGTGAAGTAAGTAACTTATTCATTCGTTTCTTCCTCCTTTCATCTGCTTCTTCCATTGGTGGTTTCTTTGAAGATCTTTCTCAAGCCTTACAAACCATAGGAACATCCAAGCATGATAATAATTAAGGTTGTGATTAGTCCCCCTTTAGCTTTTGCCTTTGTGTCTTCTTTGTGTCTCTCTTCTCACCTCATCATTAGAGACTAAACCTTTAAGGTTTTAGGACTTTGGAATTAGGGTTATGTCTGCATCCTTCTCTTAGGATGAAGTGTATAAATTTAATCCTAAGTGTTAAACCCTTAATTTGTTTAAACCTCTTAATCAATCCATCTAATAATCACTAAGACATTAACTTGTAACTTGGGCCTTGCATTAAGGTTCTAATCCTTCCTTTATTGGTCAAGAAGGACTAACCCTAGAGTTTAATGGACAAGTCCCCCTCAAGTTGTCTTACAAACCATAAAACTCATTTCTTAATCTCACTTTTAATTAAAATCCACTTCAATAAAGGTTTGTTTTGTCATGAGGTTAATCCCTAAGCATGGATTAAGTTGAGGTATCTTCCTCAGCTTAAGTGTGCTCATCTATTATCCTTCTATTAGGATGGTGTAATGAGTTCACTAATCCTTGATTATGGCTTAAACTCATTACTTAACACTAAACAAAAACTCAAAAAACATCTAAATAATCACAAGTAGGTTAATGATCTTAATCCTACACCATCATGGTAATTAAGTTGAGATGTTTGTCTCATACTTAAGGTATTCTCATTATCCCTAATCAAAGGGAGGACATGATGAGTTTACTAACCCTTGGTTTAGGCTTAAGCTTATTAACTTATGACAAACACAAAAAAAGCAATAAAAGATTGAAAACACAAAGAACAAACAATAATTGTCTCCTCCGGGATTATTTTCTCATCATCTTCATTCAAAAACGAGAACTCGCTTCTTCCGTCTAATGCAAGACAGTTAGCACTTGAGCCAGACAAATCATACACTTGAGCATAGACAAGCAGACAGTTCACAGTCAATTTATCTTTCAGTCTCCTTGAGTCGAACTACGGTGTTCTGACTTCCTCATTGCACGAGAGGATACGTAGGCATAACGTAACTGTTATGGAACAAAAGTCTCTGTTTCTTCCCCCTCTTTCATCATTATTTTTAAGCCTCATTCCTGAGCACCTCACTTCACTTTCTTGCACTGACACTTGTACATTATTTTCCAGCTTTTGCACACAGATAGCATAGAAACTACCCCTTTAAACACAATCTTTTAAGCGTGGATCCCGTCGAGTACGACGGACAATCTGGGTGCTAATACCTTCCCAGGTTGTAACCAACCCCCTTTCTCAGTTTCTCTGGTTCGCAACCGTCTTATCCATATCTTTCTAGGTTTATGCAGCATTACCTTTCCTTCGGGATAAAAATGCCTAGCTGGCGACTCTATTCACCTTCACCTTCATTTCTCTCTTTGCCGACCGTTCGCGTCTGTACCCTATCTGACTAGGTGTCATTTCGGGGGAGCGACAAATATATTTTGGGAGATTTTTATGATACATGTGTGATTAAAAGTATGTTGTCATTGTTGAGTTGTGATGGTATGTTAGCGTTGATGATTTTTTATAGTATGTTGTGGTATGTTATTGTATAGTTGTATAACATGTTATTGTTACGGTTTAAAGTTGCATAATACTCCCTCCGGCCTTATTTATAAGAAACAAATTTCTAATTTTTTTGGCCTTAAATATAAGCAAATGTCAACAAATCTATGTGCATTTAATGCTTTTGTTCCAAAAGTATCACTGTATTAACTACTAAATATTGTTAGTGGAGGACAATTTAATTTAGGATATACTAGTAATTGTATTATCTCTCTCACATGAAATCAATAAAATTAAATATACTTAACTATATTTCTTAATAAGCGTGAAATTTGCATTTTTTTTGCTTATAAATAAGGTCGGAGTAGTATATTGATTAGGTGAAAGTCATTGTATGTTGTTGTTGAGGTGTATATCATTTGCATGAGTTGTGGGATGACGTGTTTCCATTTGGGGTGTGAGCGTATTATCTAGATTCCTTGATGGAATCGTTGTTATTGTTGAGGTGATTTTGTGCTCGTGTGGGTGTGAACAATCACGATTGCCGTGTGCCCATGGGGGGTGAGCGACTAATAGACATTCCAACAGGAACTGTGATCATCAAACAAGGATTGAATTAGTACCACATGCATTAAGTCTAGTTTCATCTCACTGCATTTATGATAGTTGCTGCATGATGTTTGATGTGATTACTTGTATATGAATTGAAGTGTGTGATGTTATTGATTATTGTGATGTGGGTGAATAACTTGATTATTTATTCTCTTGTATTTATAGCATCTCTTCCTTTTGATTGATTTGAGGATCTCACCCCTTCTGCTTGAATGTTACCTCTACGTGGGTAACGTGTACGTAATCTAGAGTATTTAGAGTTCGTGGTCGGTGAAGTTGAAGTACTTCGTGTTAGTGGGGTCTGCTCTGATATGTAACATTGGGAGTCATGAATGCCTTACTTTTAATTTGTTTGCTAAAGAATTTTGGATTTTTCTTTATGTTTTTGTAAACTAACATTTTTACATTTGAAACGATTTATTTCCCGCTGCATAATGAATAAAATTTGATTTACTCTAGTTTCATGTTACATGTCTTGAAAAGAGCAATTGTGTGATGAAAGTAATGCATTGACTTTTGGTTGGAAATATTTTTACTCAGATTTTTCATTTAAATTATGCGGGGGAAGTTTGGGTGTTACAAAGTGGTATCAGAGAAGGTCGGTCCATTCAACCAAGTAGTCGAGTCGTTAAGTCTTCGTGTGTGACAGTTGATATTGTAGATATAGGTTCCTTAACCATTGTTTTCTATTGTTGATGTGTAAAAAAATTATAATGGTTGGAAGGAACGTAACTGCACTTGTTGCCGCTTTGCATGTTGTTTCACAAGCTGTGCAGAATCCTCCTAATGCTGGGAATAGTGAGAATGATGAGTTTCGAAAGAATAGTCATCCTACTTTCAAGGGAAGGTATGACCCAGATGGAGCGAGGAGTGGATCAAAGAGACCAAGAGGATTTTCTGAGTGATGGAATGTCTTGAGGCGTGAATGGTGTGGTTGGGCACTCACATGTTATCTAGAGAAGCTGATGACTGGTGGATTAGCACTCGCCAACGGTTGGAAGTGACTGGTGAGGCAATCACCTAGGCTGTGTTCAGTAGAGAGTTCTTGAGGAAGTATTTTTCTGAAGACGTTCGAGGGAATACAAATATTGAATTTTTGGAATTAAATCAAGGTAATATGTCGGCTATGGAGTATGCTGCGAAGTTCTTGGATTTGGCCAAGTTTTATCTGCACTATAGTGAGGAGATTGCTGAGTTCTTGAAGTGCGTCAAATTTGAGAATGGATTGAGGCTTGAGATCAGACAGACGATTGGTTATCAATGAATCATAAGATTTCCAGATTTGGTTGATTGCTGTAGAATCTTCGAAAAGGATAGCAAGGCTCGATTGGCTCACTTTAAGAGGTTGGCCGAGAGGAAAGGAAAACAGAAGATGCATCGTGGGAAGCCTTATGCAGCTCCTGATGATAAAGGTAAGCATAGGTATGTTGATGGCAATAAGACAAGTGGTGGATTAGCTCATATTCCTCTGAAGTGTTATAGATGTGGTGAGTTGGGTCATCGTGTCAGTGAGTACACGAGTGACGTGAAGAAGTGTTTCAAATATGCACAACCTGGACATTTGATTGTTGATTACAGAGATAATAGGGTGACTTGCTACAACTGTGGAGAGCAGTGCCATATTAGTACTCGTTGCTAGAAACCGAAACAAGCTTCAACTAGAGGAAAAGTGTTTGCTCTGACAGGAACTCAGACTTCCAGTAAATATCAGATGATCAGAGGTATTTGTTATATTAATAATACGCCTTTGATTGCTATGATAGATACTAGTGCTACTCATTATTTTATTGTTGCTGATTGTGTGAGAAGGTTAGGCCTTGTTGCTTCGCCTATGAAGGGAGAAATGGTTATCAAAACTCATGCGAAGGGATCGATGACTACTTCTCTAGTCTTTTTGAACTTTCCTCTATCGATTTATGGTAAGGACTTTGGTGTGGATCTTATTTGTTTGTTTTTGGGAGGTTTAGATGTAATCTTGAGAATGAACTGGTTGGGATTCAATCATTTTCACATCAATTGTTTCAGTAAGTCGGTGTGATTTCTTACTCCTGGTGAAGAAGAAAAAGAGGAAGTTGGTTACTTATCTTCTAGGGAGTTAAGGAAACTCTTAGATGAAGAAGCTCAAGTGTTGGCATTGTTTGCATCCTTGCCGATAGAGAGTGAAACAACGATTAGTGAGTTGCAAGTAGTAAGTGAATTTCCAGAAGTGTTTCTAGATGACGTTGTTGATGTGTCACCGGAAAGAGGGATGGAGTTTAGTATTGAACTTGTACCTACTACTAGGCCTATTTCCATGGGACTATACCAGATATTGGCGTCAGAGTTAGTGAAATTGAAGAAGTAGTTGGATGAATTGTTGGAAAATAAGTTTGTAAGGACGAGTATATCATCTTGGGGAGCTCTAGTGTTGTTGATGAAGAAAAATGATGGTAGTATAAGGTCGTGTATTGACTAAAAATAGGTGAATAAAGTAACAATTAAGAACAAGTATCTACTTCCAAGAATAAATGACTTGATGGATTAGTTGATGGGAGCTCGTATGTTTAGCAAGATTGACTTGCGGTTGGGTTATCATCAGATATGGGTAAAGGATGAAGATATTCAGAAAACAACTTTCAGGACTCGGTATGGACATTATGAGTACTTAGTGATGCCATTTGGAGTTACTAATGCACCTGGAGTATTCATGAAGTATATGAATAAAATCTTCTATGATTATTTGGATCAGTTTGTGGTTGTCTTCATAAATGACATTCTAATCTAATTTATGTCAGAAGAAGAGCATGATGGACATCCACAGATTATATTGCAAGTGTTGAAAGAGAATAAGATGTATGCTAAGTTGTCAAAGTGTGATTTTTGGTTGAAAGAAGTGAGTTTTCTTGGTCATGTCATTTCAGGTAATGGTATAGTTGTAGACCCATCCAAGGTAAATGCGGTTCTACGGTGGGAGGCTCTGAAGTCAGTAATTGAGATCAGGAGCTTTTTGGGACTATCTAGTTATTATCGTAGATTCATTGAAGGTTTTTCGAAGTTGGCACTTCCGTTGACTCAGTTAACTTGTAAGGATAATGCATTTATGTGGGACATCCAGTGTGAGCAGAGTTTCATTGAGTTGAAGAAGAAGTTGACTACCACTCCAATTTTGATTTTACCTAGACCAGATGAACCATTTGTAGTGTATTGTGACGCTTCTTTGATGGGTTTGGGTGTTGTGTTAATGCAGGATGGTCAAGTAGTGGCATATGCTTCGCATCAGTTGAGAATTCATGAGAGGAATTATCTTACCCATGTTTTAGAATTAGCAGCAGTTGTGTTTGTACTAAATATTTTGAAGGATTATTTATATGGATCTATATTTGAAGTGTTTAATAATCATAAGAGCTTAAAGTATCTTTTTTACCAGAAGGAGTTGAATATGAAGCAAATACATTGGTTGGAATTATTGAAGGATTATAATTTCGGCTTGAATTATCATCCTGGTAAAGCTAATGTTGTGGCTGATGCCTTAAGTCATAAGACTTTGAATATGTCTCCTATAATGGTTAAAGAGTTGGAGTTAATTGAGTAGTTTAAAGACATGAGTTTGGTCTATGAACAGACATCAGATAGCATGATGTTAGGAATGTTGAAGATTAACAATCATTTTCTCAATAGTATCAGAGAGGGTCAGAAGTTAGATATGAAATTAGTAGACTTGATGGTTGGTGATGAACGTGCGGGAAGTAGTGATTTCCAAGTTGAAGAACAAGGTGTGCTAAGATTCTATGAACGGATTTGTATTCCTGATGATTCTGAATTGAAGAGAATGATTCTTGAGAAGAGTTATAGAAGTAACCTGAGTATTCACCCAGGAGCTACAAAGATGTATCAGGATTTGAAAAGGATATTTTGGTGGCCTAGATTGAAGTGTGACGTGGCTCACTTTGTTTATGATTTTTTTACTTGTCAGAAGTCGAAGGTGGAACATCAGCAACCCGCTGGTTTGATGCAACCGTTGGATATCCCGGAGTGGAAATGGGATAGTATTTCTATGGATTTCGTCACGGGGTTTCCTAATACTCTGCAAGGACACGATACACTTTAGGTAGTTGTTGATAGACTGACGAAGTCAACACACTCTATTCTGATTAATATCAGTTTTCCGTTGGAGAGCTTGTGTGCTTGAACAAGGAGCTGCTTGAGATAGACTATGAAATAAATAATAATATAATAAGGCGGTAAAATAATAAAATAAGCTTAAGAGTTAGATGTTGGAAGTTGGAAGGATGAGTAAAGGTTAAGTTAGTAATTATAGAAAGGAGAGTGATGGTAAAAGAGGAATAACATAAGGAGGGACTTTTATAAAGAAAATTAAAGAGAAATGGGATCATTTGGATCGATCATGAAAAAGAAAAGAAAGGAACAGAAGATAAAATGGTTAGGGCAAGAAGAAGGAGATTCCATTGGAGAAAAAGAGAATTCATCACTTTAACATAAGGGTGGGATTTGTTTCATCTCTTAAGGATTATATGATGTATGTGTTGGGTAGAAATCATTAGGTTGATGTTGTTAGTAGTAATTTTAGATTTTGGATGAAATTGATGAGAAAAGGATAGACCCTAATGAGTTAGAATAAGTAGGTTGATTCATGATATTGCCTATAAAATATTGTATGTTACTGTTACTAAATGTTGTTGAGTTTAGTTATAAATTTCATGCACTACGGGGACTGAATTGGGGATGAAATTGGGGTTGAGGAAGCAGAAAAACACAGACAACACAATTACTGTTGCGTGCGTACCACCGGGAAAGAAATTTGAACCGTCAGGTGAAGGCTTGGAGGTCGGGCGATGATTGGGAGGCATACAATGGAACGCTATTGTTTTTGGGAATTTCGTGAGAGGCCACACACCTGTGCAGCTCCGGGCGAAGCCCTGGACGCTGTTGGTGCAACGTCGGGTGATGGAAGAGGCGCCAGAATCTGTTGCTTATTTTTTATGTTGTTTTCTTGTTGTTTTGCATGGCTTTTTAGTGGCTTTGTTGATGATTTATTTCAATGATATATTTTGGGAGATTATTATGATACATGTGTGATTTAAAGTATGTTGTTGTTGAGTTATGATGCTTTGTTAGTGTTGATGAGTTATGATAGTATGTTGTGGTGTGTTGTTGTATAGTTGCATAACATGTTATTGTTGTGGTTTAAAGCTGCATAATACATTGATTAGGTTTGAGTCATTTTATGTTGTTGTTGAGGTGTATATCATTCGCATGAGTTATGGAATGACGTGTGTCCATGTGAGGTGTGTGAGTCTTATCCAGATTCCTTGTTGGAATCATTGTTATTGTTGTTGAGGTGATTGTATGCCCATGTGGGTGTAAGCAATCACGATTGTTGTGTGCCCATGTGGGGTGTGAGCGACTAATAAATGTTCCGACCGGAACTGTGATCATGAAACATGGACTGAATTGGTACCACATGCATTGAGTCTAGTTATGTCTCACTGCATTTATGATAGTTGTTGCAAGATGTTTGTTGTGATTACCTGTATATGAATTGAAGTGTGTGATGTTATTGATTGTTGTGATATGGGTGAACAACTTGATGATTTATGCTCTTGTATTTATATCATCTCTTCCTTTTGATTGATTTGAGGATCTCACTCCTTTTGTTTGAATGTAACCTCTACGTGGGTAACGTACAGGTAATCTGGAATAGTTAGAGTTCGTGGACGGTGAAGTCGAAGTACTTCGCATTAGTGGCGTCTTCTCTGATATGTAACATTGGGAGTCGGGACGCTTTACTTTTAATTTTTTTGCTAAAGAATTTTTTATTTGTCTTTATGTTTTCGTAAACTAATGTTTTTACATTTGAAACGATTTATTTTCTGCTGCGTAATGAAAAAAATATTATTTATTCTAGTTTCATGTTACATGTCTTGAAAAGAGAAATTGTGTAATGCCTTGACTTCTGGTTGGAAATTATTTTACTCTGATTTTTCATTTAAATTATGCGGGGGAAGTTTGGGTGTTACACCCCTTCATTGAGTTTTCAAGGAGTTAATTCCATTTGTCAATACGTTCTAAGTGCATAAGCCAAGGTGAGTCTCAGACATCACATTAGCAAGTGTTATGGCCATTGCCTGATCTTGAACAGTGAAAATAGTCTTTAACTTTTTATTATTACGTGTTTGTACGAATGTATGAAACAACCATTTAAATAAGTCAATTGTCTCGTCATACAATAAGGATGGACCAAAAATGCTCAAACTCCTATAATGGTTAAAGCCATAAAAGAAAGTAATAATTCTATTAACATGGTTAGTAGAATATACAATATCCAAAGACACAACATCACAAAAATACACTAATTCAAAATCATATTCGCATCACACCAAAATACATTAGTAATTTGCTCTTATATATACATTTGATATGCATGAAAGAAAGACAAATTCTCCAACAATTGTTGTTGAAAATATTGTGAAAGATATTCATGGATGGTCATATTTTCATTATTACATCATGCTGAAATCTTTGATTTGCAATCAATTTCAGTCCCGACATTGAGAATGTTAACAAGTGCAATTTTCTTTATTTTCAATATCCATTCCTTAAAACAAACAAACCTACATGAGGATATAGTCACATCATTATTCTTGTTGGCATAATATTTTCTGACTCCGAAGCCAACACATGTACTATAAGCAAGATAAAATTGATAAGTGTCATCTATATTATCAAATTCTAATCAAACCATTGGCTTCCTATCAATATTCGAAGAAGTCCTATTTTATCTCTTAATTTCAATTGTTTAGTAAGAAATTCACGTATTAGTAGAATAAAGGTTTAACACTTTTTTGGTCTCGTATGTTTTACCTTGAAGATCTACTTAATCTAAATTCAAGGTTATCATGATTATAACTTTGGTGACAAGCCTAACCCTAATTGTCTATGTGATAATTTCCTTAACTCTAAATATCTATAGGGCATTTTCTTAAAATATTCAATATTAATATACATAATAATAATATACATGAAAAAAACGTTACAGATAAGTTACAATTATTATTATTATTATTATTATTATTATTATTATTATTATTTATTATTATTATTATTATAAATACTATTATTATTATAATAATAATAATAATTATTATTATTATAAGTTACAAATAAGTTATAAATACTATGAATATATAAAATAAGTTACAAATATTATTATTATTATTATAAATACTATTCTTATTATTATTATTATGTTATTATTATTATTATTATCAACAATTAAAAAAAAAATATTATTTCTAATATGAAATTAACAGTTGATAAAAAATATAAATAAAATATTTTATTAATTAAAATTTAGTGTTAAATTAAATATCAACTATTATAAAAAAAATGAAGTTTTATTTCTAATATAAAATTAACCGTTGATAAAAAGATATAACTAAAATATTTTAATAATTAAATTTAATATAATATAATAAGTAAATATAAAATTATTTTGTAGCCTATTTATTATTATTATTATTAGTATTATTATTATCATCTCTGTTACAATAAATAAAATTAATAAAAATTATTACTATATTACTATATAATCATACAAATAAAAATAAAAATGATGATAAAATTTAAATTTAATCTTTTAAAATGTTATTATTATTATCAATTATTATTTAAAAAAAATGTAGTAAGAATATAACTAAACTATTTTATAATCAAATAATTTTATATGCAAATAAAAAATTAAATATAAACTATTATATATATATATATATATATATATATATATATATATATATATATATATATATATATATATATATATATATAAATAATAATATAAAAATAATAATAATAATAATAATACTTCATAAGTATTTTATAACTCTCATATATATATATATATATATATATATATATATATATATATATATATATATATATATATATATATATATATATATATATATATATATATATATATATATATATATATATATATATATACTTTTTTGTAATTTAGACAAATGTTTTATTTTCCATTCAATAGTAATTAATAAATAAGTTCTTTGATGGTAATTATATATACTTTTTTGTAATTTAGACAAATTTTTTATTTTCCATTCAATAGTAATTAGTAAATAAGTTCTTTGATGGTAATTATATATATATATATATATATATATATATATATATATATATATATATATATATATATATATATATATATATATATATATATATATATATATATGAATTTTGAATGATATTGATTTTATATTGTAATTTCTTTGATGTAAAATTTCACGGGAAATATTATAGTATAAATTCATAATATTTATTATTATTATGAATATTGTAACTATATTTACTAAAATATATTTATTTATTTAAAATAATATTTGAAATAAAGATTCAAATCAATTTCCTGCGGAGCACGAGTCGACAATCTAGTTATTTTAATTCTTAATTTAAAAAAGTTTCATATTAGTCTATATCCATCCTTCAAAAATCAGTTGTCTAACTTTACCAATTTGCCCTTTCACTAAAATAATGAAACACTTCCTAAAGGATATTTCATCAACTAACAAATACAAAAAATAATTGATTACAAACCCTTTCCTATTCTACCATGTGTCATTCATCCTTTGGTTACCATAAAAAAATTGTTTTTCCATCCTTACCAATAAAACCACATTACACGCCTCAAACATCTAAGCCACTTATACTCACACTTGGAATTCAAATTTCATTATTCTATCTGATTCTCTTTCCTTATTTTTCATATCTTTCTCTCTCTTGCGGATAACATACCTCTTTTCTCTCACCCATTTTCTCTTTTCTCCTCTCTCTTTTTCCCCTCAAACCCTAGCACTACCGCCCCTTTCTCCACCCTATCTTCGACCACCATCGATTCAAATGGGAAAATAAAATCCATATTCATATGCCTCATCTCACGGCCTTTCTAATAAATTTATTGGATTTTTCTTTCGAGCGACCTCGTCGTCGATCTCCGTTTCTCCTTTTCCTTCTCCGACCATAACCATTCGAAACGGGTAAAACAGGGATCCAACTGATTTTGTTCAACCATGTTTTTCATTTTTCATGGGTTCGTGGTTTTTGAGTTTTGGAACTTTTTTTTTCACTTTCTCTGTCTTTCTTGATTCCAATTTGCAAGTTGATTAAGCAATCAATATGTCAATTGCTTTATCATCAAAATATTTTATTTTTGTTATTGATGGATTGATTTTATTTTGAATAATTTTTTACTATATGATTGTTAACCCAATAGTTTTATTGTGTGTGATGCAAATGTTCTTCTTCTATGAGATATAATCATTTCAAGGTTTTCTCAAATTCTTCTATTTATATTGTTAACTTGATATTTATTTTATCCACTAACTCCTCACTCCTCACTTCTTTTGAAATGGTTTTGGAATGGTAGTATATATGTTTTTGGAATGGTAGTATATATGTTTTATGTTTGAAGATTTTAAAAAATAGACTTAAATGCACTTTTGGTCCACGTAGTTTGGCGTTTTTATGCTTTTGATTCCCCTACTACAAAACTTGTGTTGTTGGTCCCTTTAGTTCGGTGCACTTTGAATTTTATTGGCCCCCCTTGCAAATATGATGATGTGTCTTGTATTTTAATGACATGGCATATAATACTTTATTCCAACTCATAATAAATTTGACAAGTCACAAATAATTTGCCTTGTCATATTTTTAATTTCATATAATATTATTAATATTATTATTTATGTTTATAAATTGAGGATTTTATTCCATAATTGTTTTTTATTTAAATAATATATTAAATATTAAATTAAAAAAAGTAAATCTTCATAAATAAATTAAAAATCTTTATATTTTCATCTTCATAAATCTTTCCAAATTATTTTCATAAATCTTCCTAAATCAAATCAAATTTTGGCTTCATATCTTCCCAAATCAAATCAAATCTCGTAAAATCAATTTCACAAATCCTCGTAAAATAAATTTCACAAATCCTCAGATCTAATCTCAACCTTGCCATCTTCCTCATCTTCATCATTGAATAGAGCCAGTTCATCATCTTCATTTCTTCATCTTCATCATCACTTTCTTCATACTGAAACGAAGGTTCCACTACTGACGTTTATCTTTGCAATACCCACTTTTGTGTCCATGTGATAAAGAATACTAAATTTTCAGATTTGCACCTCCAAAACCAACTTTAACTCTAAAAGTGAAATAAAAGAAAAAAGGAGAGGGAGAAAGGCATAATGAAGAAATTAAACATAGATCAAAGAATATCCACTATCCACATCAAATCTTCATAAATCACAAAAACCTTAAGCAAACTTTCAATTTCCAGAAAAACCTTAAGCAAACTCATTCTTCAACAATATCCACTATCCACATCAAATCTTCATAAACCACAAAAAAACTCACAAACCTTTTCAACCATAGCCTTTCATTAAACAACAACAATCAATGACTCGCCTTCATCGCAACTCAATTTTCGGCCACCCAACCTCTTCTCCTTCGTGCCCTCACCATTTTCCTCCAATAAATCCAAACACAAACCATGAACAGAGACCAATCCTCAAACCCTTTCAATCCTTGTTGAAAGAGAAAATATGAAAGGGGAGGAAAACCCTAAAAAAATCCCAAACCACACAACCTTTTTCAAACACAATTTCTCTTCTTTAATGGCCAACGATTTTTGTTTTAGATCTAGAACTGAAAAATGATAAAGAAATAGGTTTTTGTAGAAGAGGTGAAGAAAAACAATGAAGGAGAAGAACAAGAGACACGTTTTTTTTGTGTGAATTAATGTTTGACCTGATTGCATATTATCTATAATTTTTTAACAATTAAAATATAGTTAAATTAATTAAAATATGATTTAAGTATTTTCTAAATTAAATTATTCAATTCACTATTAAAATAAACCCATTTGATGACATGAAATGCATAAAATAATGTCATGTCATTAAAATACAACATACATCATCATATTTGCATGGGGACCAATAAAATACAAGGCATACCAAACTAAAGGGATTAAAAATAGGGATAAAAAATTTAAAAACGTCAAATTACGGGGACCAAACGTGCATTTAAGCATGAATTTGTTTTTGATGCTGTGTTGAATGAAGAGGTTACAAATATGATGAGATAACTAAATTGTGGTTCAATTTAGTGATCAACATCATATATGGAATTATTTTTTAATATAACATACTTTATTAATTAAATTTCCAAAATAACATAACTTTGAAAAAAAATACCAAACTAACATAGTTTGGTAACATGTTCGCCAAACCATTGGTTGAACATGTGAAACTTTTCACCAATTCGCCAAATGGAATGGCATGAATCATAATTTTAGAACCAATTCGCCAAACCATTTGGAGAATGCATGCAAGTTTACAACCAATTCGCCAATTGGTATGTTGTGCATGTGTTATTTGGTTATTTTTGTGTTTCATATTTTTGTTATATATATATATATATGTGTGTGTGTATAAGTATATATATATATATATATATGTATGTATAAGTATGTATATATATGTATAAGTATATATATATATATATATATATATATATATATATATATATATATATATATATATATATATGAATGAGTATACATATACATATATTTACTTATACTTATATATATATATATATATATATATATATATATACTTATACTTATATATATATACTTATATATACTTATACTTATATATATATATATATATATATATATATATATATATATATATATATATATATATTTATATAAGTATATTAAAGAAAATTATATTTAAAGAAAATTATTGATATAAAAGAAAATTAGAGAATATGAGAAAGAGAAATATAAATTAAAAGAAAATTATTATTAATTATTCAACAACCACATTACAAAAACTAATTTCCCGCCCTATCTAACTGTCCCCCAGTACCACATCCACGGGGATGACCCCGTCTTCGAACTCTACCACCAGGTGGTCGAGGTTCCGCTTGTATTTGTGTGTTTGGTGGAGGCGGTTGTTGTTGAGTCCATGATTCAGCTTCTCCCCAATTACGTGGAAGGTTGCTGCCAAAGGCGCTGCCGTAACTGAGTTGTGTGCCCATGTTTTCAAAGCTGGGTCGGATAGGTTGGGCTGGGTTGGATTGGGTTGGGTGAGGACGATAAGCTTGACCAAATGAGGATATTGCCTCGTTTTGAGAACGAAACAAAGGTGGGGGGCTATAGGTTGGTGTGGACATGAAGGGGTTGTCGGGGGTATATTGGTGTTGGTAAGGCTCTTGTTGTTGTGATTGGGTTTGTGGCATGAAGGGGTTACGTGTTTGGATGAATGGCCTATGGGTGTTTGAAGTCGATGGCTGGAATTGGGTGGGGTAGTCATGTTGTGGAGTTGGTGGTTGGGCGTATGCTGCGGCCTGCGAGCGGGGGTCAATCAAGTATGGGTTATCAGACACCCATTGTTGCATAGTAACTGACCTAAACCAAACTAAATATTCTCTAGTTGGTTTGACATTTTGCAGCACTTGGTCAGTTAGGACATGTTGGCGTCGATCCCTCCATTGTTGACGTAATTCCCTTGCAAAGTCTCTCCAATCTTCCATGTTCCACATGTCACTTACTTTTTTCAAATGCCAATCTCCCAAACATGTCGGAGGGCCCGAAATATCCTGTTGCATTCCGAACTGCATTTTCACCCGATCTGTTTGGTGCATTTCAATTGTAGTGAAGCGGATGATTGGAGTTTTTGCCGTCCAAATTTCAGCATCTTCTGGGTTAGGCTCATGGTCGAGGGCTAAATATGGGCGCCAGATGAACTACGGAAAAAAAAATTCGTTAAGTATAAAATTATTTTAGTTAATAAAATGCATTAAAACGGAAAAATATTTTTTATATATGACAATACCTGATCGATCCCCACGTGGTCTAACAATTGGCGATATAAAACTATAGAACTTCTTGGGTTTCTACTATAATCCATCCCAAGATCGGACCAGCTAAGCACAACAGATTTAAACGCATTTAGATACAATAACAATTTAAATATTTAAAATTTAATATGTTTGGAAATAAAAATTAACAGTGGACTTACTGGTTTGCGTAGGGGAACGGGCATGGATTCATGTTGCGTGGGGCAAGCATCGGCAGTCTGGAATACCCCCAAGCTTGTAACAAAAATGCACAACCAAAAAATGTACAAGTATCCTTTGCGGCATTTTTACAAAGGCTACTGTACAAGTGTGCCAAAACAGCCGAACCCCAACTATATGTATTTACATTGTTGATGTTTCGCAACAATGGTAAATACATCATATTTATTGTGTTCCCGGTACCGTCGGGAAATAAAAAATGACCAAATAAAAGCATAATATAACACCGAGTTTTTTGCATTTTTTCTAACTCGGTTGATTCTTCGGTTAAAAT